>JAQPZY010001681.1:6877500-7477500 GCA_029931535.1 Margaritifera margaritifera
AACCTTAGGCCCCTCACACTAAATTAACCAGCTTTGTCCCTCGAACCAACGTCACGATTGAACCCAGTAACCGACTTAAAGAACCCCACGGAGTTCGACGACTCTCCGTGACAGCTAAAACGCAATAAGTGAGCCGTATAATACATGAGACACGTTTAAGTGCGAATACATTGATATACATTACGCATGCATGCACATGAACTCACTTCGTTCCACATTAATTCTTTCAGATCGACTGTACAAAATTATAAGTATAATACCAAGTTCGTACATGAATCTCTCTAGGACAAGAATAATCGCACTGAATTATAAACATATGAACGTTTCTTATCGTTAATACGTACAACATATAACTGAATTCAACTTGTCTATCCAGCTATAAAATATCTAACCTGAAACAGACTATATACAATCCGAGAGCATGGCGTTATGTGACATAGGTCTGACTTTCTAGAACATTTTGAATACATTTCGAAACACTCAATATATATAAACAATTTCCTCACCTGGAACGGATAGCAAGAAAGAATAGTTTTACATTTTCACATATTGCTACCTCAGTTGAAAATCTCAAGAATAGACCACATTCGACCGACAATCTATAATCATTGAGAACTTTTATATTGCTGAATTTTAAAACAAGTTCAGGATAGGTTTCTCTTTCTTTTCTGCATAGTATCAAACACCCTTTAAACTCATTCTAGTAGAATCAGGCATGGTGTTTCCTAAGGTGTGTTAGCTGCTACGTCAGTAGTTCTTTCCTTTGTTATATAGTCAATTAAAAAAGAAATGCCACTTCTATATCTGTCATTAACTGATTGTGCAATTGATTCCGAAGCTATTGTATCGTATT
The DNA here is from genome assembly GCA_029931535.1 of Margaritifera margaritifera. Classification (NCBI taxonomy): domain Eukaryota; kingdom Metazoa; phylum Mollusca; class Bivalvia; order Unionida; family Margaritiferidae; genus Margaritifera; species Margaritifera margaritifera. The sequence continues at coordinate 6,878,354 of JAQPZY010001681.1, forward strand.
GCAAGCAAAATAGTTTCAAGTTCATAATCCAGGTTACCACCTTCTATCATTTCTGAGGCTTTTGCAAGTGTTATGTTAAATCTCAAATCCTGTGATTATGCAATATGGATAATGACCGATTAGTATCTAAAAGTCTAATGGTATTTTAAACATTTTACCATACGCTGTGAACTGAATGGTTTCTTTACCTGTGCTTTGTGCCTTAGTTGTTCTAGACCTTAATTTCCTTAGTTTTTCATTTACATTATCTTGTTTCAGCCTGTTTGTTCTAAATAAATCAAATAACAATACTTCTTTGTACTTCATGAAAATGTTTAGGTATTTGCTCGAAAACGATTTTACTTTCATATGATATGCTGGTGTCTTTCACAAGCATTCTAGCATTTTATTCTAATTGTTAGCATCTCCTTTTACTTTCATATAAAATCACAAGAAAACGCTTTCTGCTATTATTATGGTATTCAGACTTAGTTTTAGAATTACTGTATATAACATAATGTTGTTCCGTGTTTAATACAAAACGATGTGTTGGATTGAGTTATTTAACTCCTTGTGCTATTTTCCTGTTTATGAGAAGCTGTGTATTTACCGTACATTGTCAGATCACCTTCAAATACTCTGTTTTTTCTTTTTAACAGGAACATGTAATTCACATACACATTAACATCCATTTACAATTGCAACGAATACATGGTCGTAGATGACCTGGTCATAAGATGGTTGATAAAAATCACTTAAGTTGATGCTGTTTTGGTTTCGCTAATGTTGACTCAGAATAAGTATATGCATACAAAGCAAAAGCTTCACCTAAGTTGTTCAAGTATTGAGTAACCAAAACGTGGTTATCTGAATCTTTCATTTAAGTTACTTAGTGTATTTGCTGTCTTCGTTGAACTTTGAAGTTTTTCTCTGTAATTATTTGATGGCTTTGGCATGTCTAATTCTTTTTCAACAACATCAAATAATCCTCATAGATAGCTACTTCTTGTGAATGCTATATCGTTATCAGTGGTTTATGTAGTCACTAATGTTGCTGTTACCTTTTTGTTGTATTTAAGAGTTAGAAACCTTGATAAGTAGGTAGGTCTCATTTAACCATCATTATTTAAATTAACACTACAGTGATTAATCGGTAATAAAACTTTACGACCTTATAAACCTAAAATTAAAAAATTAAAATTTCCATTTCGAATATTTATTGTATAAGTCAAACGTTGATTATTTACCAATAATCCAATAACAAAGTCAATGTCTCCTTCGCATTAAATGTACTGCAACCACCACTTAGCTGCACAGCTGTTAATTTATTGTCTATTTGTTCCCTCCATGGTTTGATATCTTTTAAATTGTTATCCTCCAACGTCTTACGTATTTGAATATCATCTCGTTTTTGTACAAGCTGTCTAGTAACTGCATCTTTTAATTTAACAGGATCACTTAAATCTGTAATTCCTTTGTTATTCAAGTTTAAATCATTGTTTATTGATTAACTTAGTGTTACATTTATATTTTTTGCTTAGTTTGGTTTAAAAGAACAAAGCACACTTAGTTTTCATGAAATACAAATTAAATTGCTTGTTCTCCGCTAGCTACACGAAAAGTAAATGCATCGAGCATACCGTGGAAATCTATTATTTTTCCATCTTAATCTTATTTGCTTATATTTAATCCTTTTATTGCACCCTATCTAATTGCGTGTAATATCCATTACCATTGTATAAAACAAATTCACCATGATAAACATCTAAAACAGGCAAAGACTTTAAGAAGCATGAGTATCGTTCATTAAAATTTATTTATTTATTTATTTCTTATTTGGTCAAGGTAAATGCATAATTCTGTTTGGCCTTTAGAAATTCACTAATATTATTTGATATTGTTGTGGTTTGTATAAATATGTGGTTGTTATATCCCAATATTTTATCATTATATTTGGCTATGCACTCTGTATAATTGTTACTCCGAGTACTGAGAAATCTTGACCTGCATTTGAGACATTCAGCATAAATACTTTCTTGATTGTCACAATTGACTGTCAGCGCTTCTTTCACTTTGTTCGTATACATCTCAAAGTTGTTTATTTACAGTGTAGGATAAAAAGTTGGTACACTTGTTGTCATTTCGCTAGTTTATGTATATATATATATATATATATATACATATATATATATATATATATATATATATATATATATATATATATATATATATACAAAAGAGACAGCTTCGATTGTGCCGGAAGTGTACTTTTGGTACACGGGCTAAGCACGAGCATACTTGCAAAGCACGGTTTAGGAGTGATAATCGGCTTAATTAGCTCTGTAGATGTTTAAACTGTACTGTTGTATTTTTATTTTTACGTTTTATTTTGGCATGCTTATCGAAATGCAAAAGTGATTGTCCTTTGATCTTTTAGTACTCACTTACTGAGGAACAATTTTTGCTGGTAAAATCCATTAACTATGAGGTAGTCTATTTTTAACTGACCAAACGATTATAAAATGATTAACTTTTCATTTTCATCGATATCAATGATTGCTGGTGGACCTATTGTAAACCTCAATATATTTTTCAAAAGCATGCTGTATCCAACTGGAAGAGCATTGTTCAATGTTGCATTGCAAATTCTGTTCATTATATTCTTTTTTCGCTTGACATTTATAGTTTTGTTGTGCTTAATATTCATCTAGCTCTTTAACCTAGGTGACTTAATCGGGAATCTTAAAAAAAAGAAACAACTTATCATTTTGATGAAATAAACAAGATACCTTAAACAACTATACCACCACCTCTCCAATAATATATTTGGTTTGAACGGCGATCTCTTTAATTGTTTTCATCTTGAGATGTTTTGAGTTTTTTTCTCGTTCAACCTTTAAACTTTCAGTTTGAGCTCTCATGCGAACATTTTCCAAGTTCTCTGGCAAAATCAACTTTTCGGGGGGTATTTTGATTTTTGAGAGGTTTTTTTTCTTATTGTTGCTAAATTTAAACTCTTCTTCCTTATTATTTAACACATCTTCCATTTATTTGTAATGAAAATTACTGAATCAACTTAAGATAAATTTGAATAGGAACAGAAGTTGCTTTAAGTAATTTAAAATACATTGAAATATAAATGGGCACATAAAACGATGGATACAAAAGTATGTCCTAAATGTGAAATAGAAAAAGACATAATTTAGATTAACAAAGAATGGTTATTGCAAACCATGTTATAAGGCATACATGAATGAATGGAGGTATGAATATAAATGATACCTACAAAGATGGAGAGATGAAACTAAATAATACTTTTAAAAAAAGAATAGAGAAAAAAAATACAGTATAGGAATGAATACAAAAGACAAAATTATCATAATGATAACTATTTAAGGATAATTAGCATGACAAGAAGTAAAATGTCAACTGCATTGAGAGCAAACTTAAATCTTCCAGATAAAATGCTGAAAATACTTAATGCTCCACAATGGATTTTATTTTTATCGAAGATGGTTAAGCTTTACCAACCCTGAAGGTGTTTGTGGGATGATTTAAACGTTATATTATATCCTGTCCCTCTTTTGACCTTTCTTATCCAGAACAACAGAGGAAATAGTTTTATTTTTATCTGACGAAGACAAGATACACGAAAGCCACTGAAATATATAAATAATGATAAAATGCCTTGTAAAGAAGAGATAGTAGTGCACAATGGAAAAGTTGAATGAATCAAGATCGTTACCTTCATCTTTGATGAAATCCTGAACAGTATTGTCTAGCTTCTTTTCCCTAAAATACTTTACTGCATGATAGAGAAACATTCCTAAAGTTAGCTTTGTAATAACACTGCTTGTTAGAGGAACAAATGCATCAACAACTTAGTAACCAGTACACATATGAATTGAGTATTTTTTTGTGTGTTTTCAGAATTATTTTTATGTTGTCTTTTTGAAATTGATGTGTTTAAATATTATAGAGCCAGCCCTCGGTGTCGATATAAGTAGTTCCAATTTGAATAACAAAAAACCAGTGAAATATCAAATTTGATGTTTTGTAATTATCTGCTATTCTGTAAGCTGCATGAGTTGGAAATTTGAAGAAATCTGCTCATTAAACACTTTACGACATCTGACAATATTTTGGAAATGTGAACAACTCTTGCATTGAAAAAGATTTCATATCATTTCTTTGTCATGCCTTTACCAGTGGTATTTTTGTACGTTCCATTTGCAATTGCTATATTAATCTCTTGTTGGAATATATACATGGAAACTGGTTAAAGGTTTTAAATATTTGGAAATGAAAAAATGTAAAAATCCTGCAAACGAGGGTGTTTATATTATACAACAGCTAGAAGCGATAAAAGTTGATATAGATAAATTGGGATTTATTTCATGACCAATATTTTAAGCTGTTAAACCGGATTTTGCCTATGGTACACTATCATGTGTGACCGTTAAAGTGTCATTATTATAGCCCTTCTTCTCTATATAATTTTTACTCACTTTGTCTTCTATGCTGTCACAAAGTTTCTGTCTCGCTGTTACAGACTTTTAATCACCTTTTGGAATAATGTTCTTTACGAAGTCGGTATTAATGGCAGTATTTAATCCTATGCGAAACGAACTGGTGGATTTAAGTTTTGTTGTAGCCAAAGATACTACCCATTTTCTTCATAATTATGTCACTCAGTAAAGAAAAGATTCCTTCTCCACCAACATCAATGTTCAGCTTAACATGCCAATCAGTTAAATGTTTTTAGAATCTTGGTATTATCTATTCGTCAGTCATATTTTCGTCCCAGTTTTTATTTCGTTACAGTTTATCAAGTATTAGTTTTTCATAACTTTAAGATGTGCCTAATATTCTGGAAATATATTGTATAATGCTTGTTCTATTATGGACTTGTGTATCTAAAAGATAGACCAAATAACTCCGTACGCTTTGATTCGATCTTGCTTACCTTCTGTTTGACCGATGCGTTCTTGAAGAAAAAGTATGCTTATCCCATGTTTTAATCAATTGTTGGCACTGAGTTAATTTCATCAGCTGGCAATGTTCTCCATCTGCTCCTAGTAAATTGGCTGATTACTTGGTTTGAGAAATATCTTCCTAACACCGACTCCCTATAATCACTAAAATCTAACAAAGCTATAAACGGATACGTAAATACAAATCGAATATAAATTAAGTTTCTTACATTACCCACGCCTCCGAAAATGTCTCGTCCCCGAGCGATCACAAACGCCATGCTTGTGGTCATGAATTACAATTGATTACTCCACCAGAGTCAACTACCAGCCCGATTCTTTACTCAGAATTAATGGACTTGATCCCCCTAGATCCGCAAATCTGCATCAAATAAAAGCTAAAGCATAATCGCTCATCGCCTAAACATAAAGTAGATATTAAACACGACCAGAAACTGTATAAAGTCCAATAAAATATGGCACTGCATTGACGGGTCTCTCGAGGCTGCAAACTTTTGTTTATCAATAGCATGTTGCAAATCCATTCTAACATATTAGGATTTTTTCAAGCAAACTCAAACTGAAAAAAAAGATAATAGCAACGTCGGAGTAGTTCCGACTTCGTATTCTTTGATCAACAATCTGCCTGAGTAAAGTAAAACAAACTGACAGTTTCTGCCTGCTGCTACAACGCCTATACATCGAATATTTCCAGTACAACCAGCAGGCCACCAACAACTGGTCAAACATGAAGGTACCTCCTGCTAATACGACGATGAAATTGCAGGTAGAGCGATGTCTATTCTTTGTGTCTGCCCAACAGTTTTCCACATAAACTGTCGCACAATGTCAACTTCTTACTGTTAACAAGCCTCTTACATCCAATCCATTTTAACATTCACAAGTCGCTCCAACACGACGGCAATGAAACCTGGCGCTTGCACTCTAAACAGCATACAAAACACTTCGTTGGCTTCAGATCATGTCAGGTTACACTGTTGTTAACATCTATAAACGCACTCTACTATGACAGCTAAGAAGCTTCCTCAGAAAGTTAACCTCTTCTCACCAGCATCCGCTCTATATCACTCCTGAAAGTGTTTCCAAAAGACAGACTCGCACGCTCGGGGCTATCCAAGCCAAACCACCAAGACATTTGGTCATTCTGCGGCCGAATCGAGAAGCCTGACATCAGAGAGCACAGTCCAAACAGTATCAAATAATCAAGGATATGCAGTATTACCTGTTCTATAATACAAACAAACCAGTTCTAAAGATGACATTGCGATGGTCCAGCTATCAATGCTGATAATTAATTTTCGTGTACTAAGAGCAGTCTTTCAACATATCTGCAATGAACACTGATCTTCACAAGCCGATTCTTTAATCTATGCATGATGAAAAATATAGTACACAATCGCCAATGATGTGCTGGTACCAAACAGTTTTGATAGCAAACTGTAACAACAGCTTCTCAACAAACATGTCTCTAACAGATCAAAACTGCAGGCTCGCCCTGCTTAACCACGACGAAAACCTAGGTACAGAGATTACGCTTCTTGCAGGACAATGCATCTCTACGAACACTGAAAATCGATCAGGACAGGCGGCGCCTCACAGTAAACAGCACCAAATTTATCGTTGGTACCAGATCATGCTAGCCGATACTGCATCCTCACATCGACATCACTACTAATACACAGGTGATACAGTAACAGAAAACCGATCACCAGCATCTAAACAATCACAATTTGAAATGTTACATTTCACTTTTACAACTAACTCAAAAGGCAAAATCTTACGCCAAAGCACACTATGCGAATGCTACTAATCGGCCCCTTAAAATTCATGCCATTATTTAAGACTGCTTTCTAAAAGAACACACACCATTCTAGTTTACATAAATCTTACTCAAAGCAGCAAACAGACAACTTCTGATCAATGCTTCTAGAAGTTATTACTGCACATAATTAATCAGAACTAGTTACCAAATAAAAGTAAAAGAGACATCTTCCTTTACATGAGAATCGCAGAATAAAATAAAATGATTACAAGATAAATACCAACTGTAGGCCACGCAGCTATCTGCATTATCCGTGTGGCTTTGTCGATTCAACTCAGTATTGGGCCGACCATAATCCAACCATTCAACAACCACGGGAACAGAGCGGTTGCCCACCCTTATATGCATTTCCCTGTTAAGAAAGAAAATGAATATTACTTTGCCTATTTATGATTACTACCCAAGAGCATGGCCACTGATACATGGGGTGGGGGGCGGAATCCTGACTGGGAAGGAACTTATTACAACATCATTATTACCCGTGTAATTCACCCACGCGAAATTATTATATTCCAATCATTACTTTTCAAGGTCAAAATACAATCCAACAGTCTTCGTGTCTGGTGAAAACAAATGCGTCTCTCACTGACCCACTTTTAGGCGATCTCGAGCACCATGTATACATAAATATACTCCGTTCCACCTCAAATTATATCCCACCTTTAAATAGAGACTACAACGAAAAATATCTTCTTTGAAACAACAAAAGACATCTATCTGATCATACTTTTACCATTACAGAACTCCAATTACGAGTACGTGTTTTTTCCCCCCAGTTTAGCACGAGTTTAGCTAATAAACAATCGAAAAAAATATATCACAAAACTATCCAAGATCCCACCGCTACCACCAGAAAATCTTTATTGTAACACTCAAGGGGTATAACAGCATCTCACTATCGAGCGAATTAAACAACACCTGGGAGAAGCTGGCTTGAGGTCGATGTTGTCCCTATTTCCAAGGACCGCAAGACAACAGTCGTTGACAACTGAAGAGTTCTTAACCTTGCAAATACCTCAAATAATATCGTCTAATCAACTAACTACCACACATTCAAGAGACCCTAATTTCACACTTGCATGTTTTTTCTTGCTTCACATTTATATGATTTATCAGGGCGCTTTTCTAAGCCGCAGATCGGTATATCATGCCGCGTACAACGAAATATGATCCAAACACGAAATACACAGAGTTAGTCATATCTCAAAGGACCAAACACTTATACGTGAGAATATCCTGAGAATTCGTAATGTTACAAATTTAGAAAGGGTTTATTTTACGAATCTAATATGTTACCATAATTCTCGTGAATACTGTACAGTGCGACGTTTGCTCATAGTAATGGGTTAATCATTTGGTTTGAAAAGTATCTTCCCAATTTTCGACTCCCCATAATCAAACAAATAATCACTAAAATCTAACATAGATATAGACAGAGACGTAAATACAAATCGAACATACTTTAGGTTTATTAAATTATTTTTTAAATGAGAATGATTTTACTTTAGAGAAGTAACTTGAGCAACTTTGATAAAATATGTAGATTTTAGGTCTGAAAAAATCAAATGAAGTAGAACCTAAGAGAAAAACTTTAAATATTTAATATTACGATGATATTCAAAAAAAGATATAGGATCGACTGTAATTTATTGTAATTTGAGACACCTATTGTTCATATAATTAACACTATTTCTCTTTGTTCATGTAAAATAAAAATTGCATTTTAAGTCTAGTGATTTAAAGGAAATCGATTCTCGACGAATAATGTTTAATTCTTTTTGCACGAACCACCGAGCCAACCAATCCTGCCTTGCCTGGGCGGGTTCTTTGTATAAACAAGTTTATACAGGGCTACTGTATCTAAGGTAAATAATAAAATGCGTGACAGTAGCGGCCAACAGCCATTGAATACAAAGAGGCAAGTGTCACTATGGAATGGAAAAAAGTCTGATTAATTAATATTTTCCCTGAAAACCGTGTGATTTTTTAAATTATTTTAACGGATCAATCACCTTGAAATCTTGAACTGAGAAAAGGCCCAGCACAGTAATTACCTACTTTAAATATAATTTTGTCAAATCTTCTAAAATTATGTTTGTTTTCAACAACAAAATAAAGTACAGAAAACAAAAATAATGGAAAGACTTCTGTCAAATAAATGTTATCTTAGTAAATGGTGTATACCGTATTATTTTCTTTGACTTTCGTGGTTGTTTTTTGAAGATTTGCTGGTATTTTTCCCTTTTATTAGGGAACATTTACACAGATTATTGATATAAGAAATTTTGCCCGGAAAGATCTGTTTTAAAATGTTTTCTTCCGTTAATTATTCCATGGTCTGTTCGAAAGATAATGTTATATGTTGATATTCTTGTAATTTTGATAAGTATAAATTTCTCCTAACTCTGAAAGTTTTGGTATCGCGAAATGAAATTTCCTATGAAGAACGAACATAACCCAGAAATGACATTTTGCATGCGATGGTGGATTGCTGGCATTTAAGCTAAGAAATATATTTTTAAAGCCCTATCTATCTCATGCTACCAAGAGGAGAAGAAAAATTACAGAAAGTGTATACCTTTTTATGAAAGCATTATCGTTACACCGTGAGACATTTATGTTTATGAGCTGCTAATTGGTTCTACATTTTAGGTGTCTAGCCCTACCATCAAAATAAAGAAGAAAACATTGTGATGTCTAAATATTCAAGCTTATTTGGTTCCTTAAGATGCAAATAATACAAGTGTAAAAATTTAAATCCTTAATTTTTACGGCAGTTCAGAAAATAATTACAGTGGGAAAAAATCCTATTATATACGGTACCTGTTGGAATAATTAAACTTCCGTTGTCAGAGCAGTGCATGAAGTCGGTGTATGAGGGGAAAACCATACACCTGCCAATTTGGTTGAGCTCACAAACGGCATTTTTTTGTCGTTGATTCTTTTTTGCGTAGATCCTTAGTATATCTGGTACTAGGGATATTTTTCTGTACATAAATACATCCCAGTAAGGAATCATATGAAACCTAAGACTTCAGCAGACTCGGGGAAAATACACCACGACATCCTGATATATAAAGCCTTTAACTTGCTCAGAAATTTACCTAAAAGTTTTCCCAAAAGACTCCTATGACAAGAGTTCTTGTTACATAGTCCATTTGACGACAGGACAAGTGTTGGCTGTTTTGAACGTGATCTATATTGCTCTTTGTAATGCTTATGCGTCATTTGATGGAAAAATGTTACTCACTACCGTATTTGTTGTTTTAAGGGTGGAATTGTATGACAAATTAAGAAATGAATCGTACATCTAAATGACAAGAAGGAATCTAATGCAATGCTAAACAGTCTTCTTGACCAAACATTCAATAAAAACATGCTATCTAGTTTATATTATTCTGATTGAAGTTTAAAAATTATTCTTTCCGTAATAAAGCAGAGACAAAGGCTGATTTATAAATGCTTTCGCAGCATTAAATTTAAAAAAACTGGCGTGACAAATGTATTGAGAAGTTTGGTTCTATTACTTCAGTGGATGAAATTATACATAGCCTCATTCTTTTTTTTTTTTCTTCATGGCAATCAAATGAAGTGTATTGCCTTCTTGACCTTTGTCTTATCAATGATGTGGTCATAACATATAATTTACTATAATATGCATGATTGTTTTAGAGTTTATTTTACAATAATGATCATTGGATTCATGTTTATTCGAACTCCAAGGAATTATCAAGGCATCGGAAGCCAAACAAAACTTGACCATGGACGATTTTCTATAAAAAGATTCATGATTGGAAACATTTTTTTCTAGACATAATAAATGTGGACAACTACTTGGTGTAATAGCACTCGTAGAAATTAAGTTGATAACGATAAATTGTTGCAGGCATGAAAAGTAATATTGGGAAAGGGATTGCAGCATCAACGATGTCTCAGATCTTTAGGAAAGAATCCCTTATTAATGAGAAATACTTGATTTTTGTTATGTACGAAATGTTTGTATTGCCATGTACACTGCCTACAGTTTTTGTATTTTTCGGACAGTGTGGCAAATGAATATGTATACATTCATGTATGCATACGAACCTACCTACCTACCTATCTACCTATGCACCTACATGAACACATGCGTCCGAGGGCAATTCTTTAGGCATACAGGTTTATTTGGTTTGTTGTTTTACGGCACAACAACAAAAGTAGGTTATTTAGCGTTGAGGAAATTGGAGTAAAGTGTCTTGCCCAGTACTGAAATTACCTGTTCTCAAAATAACCTATCTGTGTTGCTGTGCCATAAAGCAACAAACCAAATAAACCTGTACGCGGAAATAATTGCCCCCGGTCGCATGTGTCTGGCGTACAGTGCTAGCTATTGGAAGGGGTGTGTGTGTGTGTACATTTTCTATAGACTTTATTTTGGCTGTAAGGAACATGGAAACTATATACCAACTTTAAACATCACTGTAATTTATGAGGAAACGCAACGAATGTGTTTGCATCACTTTTCTCTACAACTACTCACAGGTTTTGGAATATATCGTTGATGAGAACAGTACCCACGGCTAGGAATATATCGTTGATGAGAACAGTACCCACGGCTAGGAATATATCGTTGATGAGAACAGTACCCACGGCTAGGAATATATCGTTGATGAGAACAGTACCCACGGCTAGGAATATATCGTTGATGAGAACAGTACCCACGGCTAGGAATATATCGTTGATGAGAACAGTACCCACGGCTAGGAATATATCGTTGATGAGAACAGTACCCACGGCTAGGAATATATCGTTGATGAGAACAGTACCCACGGCTAGGAATATATCGTTGATGAGAACAGTACCCACGGCTAGGAATATATCGTTGATGAGAACAGTACCCACGGCTAGGAATATATCGTTGATGAGAACAGTACCCACGGCTAGGAATATATCGTTGATGAGAACAGTACCCACGGCTAGGAATATATCGTTGATGAGAACAGTACCCACGGCTAGGAATATATCGTTGATGAGAACAGTACCCACGGCTAGGAATATATCGTTGATGAGAACAGTACCCACGGCTAGGAATATATCGTTGATGAGAACAGTACCCACGGCTAGGAATATATCGTTGATGAGAACAGTACCCACGGCTAGGAATATATCGTTGATGAGAACAGTACCCACGGCTAGGAATATATCGTTGATGAGAACAGTACCCACGGCTAGGAATATATCGTTGATGAGAACAGTACCCACGGCTAGGAATATATCGTTGATGAGAACAGTACCCACGGCTAGGAATATATCGTTGATGAGAACAGTACCCACGGCTAGGAATATATCGTTGATGAGAACAGTACCCACGGCTAGGAATATATCGTTGATGAGAACAGTACCCACGGCTAGGAATATATCGTTGATGAGAACAGTACCCACGGCTAGGAATATATCGTTGATGAGAACAGTACCCACGGCTAGGAATATATCGTTGATGAGAACAGTACCCACGGCTAGGAATATATCGTTGATGAGAACAGTACCCACGGCTAGGAATATATCGTTGATGAGAACAGTACCCACGGCTAGGAATATATCGTTGATGAGAACAGTACCCACGGCTAGGAATATATCGTTGATGAGAACAGTACCCACGGCTAGGAATATATCGTTGATGAGAACAGTACCCACGGCTAGGAATATATCGTTGATGAGAACAGTACCCACGGCTAGGAATATATCGTTGATGAGAACAGTACCCACGGCTAAAGATCCTTTTAATAAAATGCCTTAACCTGATTTTATATTGAAATTTTCATAACGGGTTTTTCAATCTTTTCCTTAAAGGTATATATATATAAGATTGCTTGTTCCGTGTCTCGTTTCATTTGTGAAATTGATGGCAAATATGAAGAAATGTTTCTTGTGTGAATAGAAACAGCATGTATTAACTCTTAACATACTGTTCTCTTTCGACCACATTTCATGTAAGGTACAGGAAAAAAAAATACTAATCAATTTACATGAATTAACATGAATAGGAAATGTGCTCAAAAACTAAAATGCCCGTTTAATTGAACCGGTGCGATTTAACAAGTTACGATTCAAACTAGTGCTCAGTTTGTTTAAGTTTTACTAACGAGTTTTGAAAGTTGGTAACCACAGACACACACACACACACACACACAAACACGCTGACCGTACAGATCTACGAACAAAACAAACTATTTCTTTAAATCAATACAATTTTCCTGCCTCTCATTTTGATTAAGCATTACCTTCCTATTTAGCGTCATTTGGGGTTTGAAGATTGTCGACTAATGTCAACTTGTCATGCACTGGATAAAATCTGGCGCCACTGTTGCACAAAAAAGGAACTCATTAGTGATATTTGGTTTCATTTTGATCACTTTGATTTGAAACAAAAAAGAAATTCACGTGCTAGTTATCATGGATGAAATTCTTAATATGACATTGTAAATGTGACACCTTATCATCGTGACAACATGTCTATTTACATGGGCCAATATAAAGAAGGTATTCTTTTTAAACCAGGAATATCACGACAGCGCGAGACAATATGATTTCGAGAAAGTAAGATATTAGCAATGCAAGGTTTCCATAAATTCATAATTGATATTAATTTTAATATCTATCTATTTATATCCGTATCTGTATATATCAGTCCTTCCTTCTTTCTCTTCCTATCTATGTACACAGTCTTTTTCATGCACAGATAGATTGATAGATAGATATTTAGATCGATAGATATCTATGTACCTCATACCTGCCTACTTACTTACATACATACATACGTAGATAGATAGATATATATTTAAATCGATAGGTATCTACGTACCTCATACCTACCTACTTACATACATACATACGTAGATAGATAGATAGATATTTAAATCGATAGGTATCTATGTACCTCATACCTACCTACTTACATACATACATACATACGTAGATAGATAGATATATATTTAAATCGATAGGTATCTACGTACCTCATACCTACCTACTTACATACATACATACGTAGATAGATAGATAGATATTTAAATCGATAGGTATCTATGTACCTCATACCTACCTACTTACATACATACATACATACATACATACATACATACGTAGATAGATAGATATATATTTAAATCGATAGGTATCTACGTACCTCATACCTACCTACTTACATACATACATACGTAGATAGATAGATAGATATTTAGATCGATAGATACCTACGTACCTCATACCTGCCTACTTACTTACATACATACATACGTAGATAGATAGATATATATTTAAATCGATAGGTATCTACGTACCTCATACCTACCTACTTACATACATACATACATACGTAGATAGATAGATAGATATTTAAATCGATAGATACCTACGTACCTCATACCTGCCTACTTACATACATACATACATACGTAGATAGATAGATATATATTTAAATCGATAGGTATCTACGTACCTCATACCTACCTACTTACATACATACATACGTAGATAGATAGATAGATATTTAGATCGATAGATACCTACGTACCTCATACCTACCTACTTACATACATACATACGTAGATAGATAGATAGATATTTAGATCGATAGATACCTACGTACCTCATACCTGCCTAAATACTTACATACATACATACGTAGATAGATAGATATATATTTAAATCGATAGGTATCTACGTACCTCATACCTACCTACTTACATACATACATACGTAGATAGATAGATAGATAGATAGATATTTAAATTGATAGATACCTACGTACCTCATACCTGCCTACTTACATACATACATACATACGTAGATAGATAGATATATATTTAAATCGATAGGTATCTACGTACCTCATACCTACCTACTTACATACATACATACGTAGATAGATAGATAGATATTTAGATCGATAGATACCTACGTACCTCATACCTGCCTACTTACATACATACATACGTAGATAGATAGATAGATATTTAGATCGATAGATACCTACGTACCTCATACCTGCCTACTTACATACATACATACATACGTAGATAGATAGATATATATTTAAATCGATAGGTATCTACGTACCTCATACCTACCTACTTACATACATACATACGTAGATAGATAGATAGATATTTAGATCGATAGATACCTACGTACCTCATACCTGCCTACTTACATACATACATACATACGTAGATAGATAGATATATATTTAAATCGATAGGTATCTACGTACCTCATACCTACCTACTTACTTACATACGTATATAGATTGAAAGATATTTAGATCGATAGATACCTACGTACCTCATACCTACCTACCTACTTACATACATACATACGTATATAGATAGATAGATACGTTAGGTAGGAACCACATGTCTATTCGTGAATAATGAAAAAATGTTTTCATTATGATTTCTGACAATCTGATTGGGCACAATCCGATGAGTTTCTTTTGTTTATACCTGCTTTAACATGAAAACAATTTACAGCCTCATGCACTTATACTACTTTCAATACATCATTGATATTTACGTTTCACAGTTCATGAACAGTTGCAATTTCGCTTTTCTTAAATTCCTAACAAGATATTGTCATCTTTTTATAGTTTCTGTTGACAATAAGACACAACAAGAATAACAACGTATCTCGAGTCGTGACTGTGGTTCACTTGCATATGTACTAATATTGACGTTCATCTCTGTAAAGAATATGTATATGGCGTTGGATGACACAGATTTAACAAATAGAGAATAATTTTTCAGATTAATATTTATTTTAATATTATGCATATATTTTATCTGTACTTTTTTCCTCTAGATATTGCCTGAAATGCTTTTCCCTGTAGATATTGCTTGAAATGCTTTTCCCTGTAGATATTGACTGAAATGCTTTTCCCTGTTGATATTCACTGAAAATCTTTCACTGTAGATATTACCTGAAATGCTTTTCCCTGTAGATATTGACTGAAATGCTTTTCCCTGTTGATATTCACTGAAATACTTTCACTGTAGATATTACCTTAAATGCTTTTCCCTGTAGATATTGACTGAAATGATTTTCCCTATTGATATTCACTGAAATGCTTTCACTGTAGATATTACCTGAAATGCATTTCCTTGTAGATATTACCTGAAATGCTTTTCCTTGTAGATATTACCTGAAATGCTTTTCCTTGTAGATATTACCTGAAATGCTTTTCCTTGTAGATATTACCTGAAATGTATTTCCTTGTAGATATTACCTGAAATGCTTTTCACTGTTGATATTACCTGAAATGCTTTTCCTTGTAGATATTACCTGAAATGCTTTTCCTTGTAGATATTACCTGAAATGCATTTCCTTGTAGATATTACCTCAAATGCTTTTCCTTGTAGATATTACCTGAAATGCTTTTCACTGTTGATATTCACTGAAATGCTTTCACTTTAGATATTACCTGAAATGCTTTTCACTGTTGATATTCACTGAAATGCATTTCCTTGTTGATATTACCTGAAATGCATTTCCTTCTTGATATTCACTGAAATGCATTTCCTTGTTGATATTCACTGAAATTCATTTCCTTGTAGATATTACCTGAAATGCATTTCCTTGTAGATATTACCTGAAATGCATTTCCTTGTAGATATTACCTGAAATGCTTTTCCCTGTTGATATTCACTGAAATGCTTTCACTTTAGATATTGCCTGAAATGCTTTTCACTGTAGATATTACCTGAAATGCTTTTCACTGTAGATATTACCTGAAATGGTTTTCTCTGTAGATATTGCCTTGAATGCTTTTCCTTGTATATATTGCCATGAACTACATTTCACTGTAGATATTGCATGAAATGCTTTTCATTGTAGATATTGCCTGAAATGCTTTATATAGTGCTTCTTGTTTTGCGTGTAACATACGATGATTTCGCATTTTAACTTTCGTGGCAATGACGTGTACAACTATGCCAAAAACCTTTCCCTCCTTCCCCGATTGGCGATTATCGATAGCGATGTGAAATGTATTCTTCGACATTTAGAAGAAAGAAAAAAACAGCGATCACAAAGGAATATTTTGACCGATATAGTCGAGGAATTTTTTACCTTGTGCAAGTAACAGTCGCATTTTTAATGATTGACTGTTTGATATTGGTAAGTGAAGCGAAGAATGAAACGGGGACAATCCCAGTACCAACTCATATAAAATCTAATTTAAGAACCGAATTTCAGATTTTACAGGATTCATGAAGTCGTTAAGCTTGAATGTCGACTACACATTGCACGAACAGCCGTAGCTTGAATGTCGACTAAACATTGCACGAACAGACATAGCTTGAATGTCGACTACACATTGCACGAACAGCCGTAGCTTCACGACTTCCTGAATCCTGTAAAATATGATGTTCAATTTTCATAATTACGAATAGTTACAAAAATAATAACGAATCTCAAGAAAAATTAACAGAGCTATAATTTAAGCATTGTTTACAAATATTGACAAAAAGAAATAACAAGGAGGCATGAATACATGAGAAATTTCTCTCTCGTGTTATGAGCTAATACTTTCTAGTTTTCTGCGTAACACGATACGATTTTAATCAATCTAAAAGCTTATTGCAAAAACTTGGTCAAAATGTGTGATTATACTTGGTTAAACTTAGAAAAGCAGCGCCTAAAGGTGACTCCTTAAATGTTGCAGTTATTCACAATATGTCCTAACTGTATTAAATTATTCAACATGTATGTCAACAAAACATTTCCGGGAACGATAAAATCGTCTACATGGAAACAAAATAGGACCATTCACGATGTTCTGTATAAGGAAATGACGAGCAAAAGGATTATTTTTAAGCATAGACACTTAATAGAAAAAATACCATATCACAACATAATACTCTACGTCCCTATCTGACAGAAGATGTATACTAAAAAATGTCCTTTACCAATTTAACGCTTTTGGACTCAATTATCGATGGAAAGTTTAATAGGAAATGGAACCACGTTTCAGTTACGGATAGTCAAAGGGCATTAATTCAATATGGGTCATATAATTTATAACAAAAATGAAAATCTTATCAACATGAAGATAAATAACAGATGTATAAAGTACTTGAATCCATAACTAATTACAAAATCATTACGGACAAAGGAGGCGATGATTATTTGAGTGCCAGTTTACGAATAAAAAAAATCGACGAAAGAAATGGCAATGGACGAAAGAGGAAGAGACTACTTATCATGTTTCCTTTTAAAAAATGTTAATATATATTTTCTAATCCTCCCAGTGTTGTTCGCAGAAAATACTACAAATTAAAAAGTAAGGTATATATATATATATATATATATATATATATATATATATATATATATATATATATATATATATATATATAATTTCATCTTACAAATTATCTTTTAATTGGTATACAAATTTACAACTACGTTTGTTGAAATAAATTTCCAGTATAGTTTAACTTTTCACAAAGAGACTATATACAAAAGTCATGGCTTACGAGACTATACAAAAGTCATTGCTGACGAGACTATATACAAAAGTCATTGCTTAAGAGACTATATACAAAAGTCAATGCTTACGAGAATGTATACAAAAGTCATCACTTACGAGACTATATATAAAAGTAATTACTTACGAGACTATACAAAAGTCATTACTTACGAGACTATATATAAAAGTCATTACTTACGAGACTAAATGCAAAAGTCATTACTTACGGGACTATGCACAAAAGTCATTACTTACGAGACTATGTACAAAAGTCATCACTTACGAGACTATGTACAAAAGTCATTGCTTACGAGACTATATACAAAAGTCATCACTTACGAGACTATATATAAAAGTCATTACTTACGAGACTATACAAAAGTCATTACTTACGAGACTATATATAAAAGTCATTACTTACGAGACTAAATACAAAAGTCATTGCTTACGAGACTATGCACAAAAGTCATTACTTACGAGACTATATACAAAAGTCATTGCTTTTTAGACTATATAAAAAGTCATTACTTATCTGTAGGGAAAGGGCTAAGTTGTGAGAAATTGTAGCCCGATTCCATTTGTTAACATTCATGGCAATAAAATATGTTTAAACTAAATTGCTTACGAGACTATATACAAAAGTCATTACTTACGAGACTATACACAAACAGATGTCAAATATTTTCCTCTCTTGGGTACAATTGACAACACAATTTAGTATCTTAGTGAGGTTTACGCGTTTGGGAATCAGTGAATAATCTTTATTCATAGAATAATATTTGACCCAAATTTCTGTCTGAATCAAATCTTATTGAAAAATCGATAGCCATAGAAATAGCATGTTCACAGTGGTGTTTTTATGTAGTAAATTATGTAGAAAAATAATCGGATGATATTCTTTCAACGGCATTGATTGTTGTTTTATATTATGATAACAATTCTTTTTTTTAAAGATGCCTAGGGGTCTGAAGGGAAGGAAAATGCCATCAGTTCTTTCAACTATATATATATATATATATATATATATATATATATATATATATATATATATATATATATATATATATATATATATATATATTACTACTTCCATGTAGGTTTCATTTTCACGAATCCTTTAAGAATGTTTATATTTGAGAAGGTGTTAATTGTTTGTAAATCAATTAATAAATATCTCTGTGAATAAGTATTTTAGTGCTTATATGTATGTATGTATGTATGTATGTATGTATGTATGTATGTATGTATGTATGTATGTATGTATGTATGTATGTATGTATGTATGTATGTATGTATGTATGTATGTATGTATAGTTTTATTAGTTTATGACTTTTGTATAATAGTCTAATAGGTGTCGTTTTCAGAGTGCACATTTACGGTAAAATCAATATTGTCGGTTAAAGCATGAGTCATATCACGGGATTCAGCGCGTGAGATTTGTCCTTTTGACCTGCATTCAATGTTCTGACCGAGATTTCGCAATTACAGAGAGTGATTAATTTTTTTTTGTTGACTGAAGTAAAATAAGTTCTTAAATACCGAGATGTTGATTTAAGACGGAATTAAGAAATAGGTTTTTTTTGCATTTCAAAGACGCAGATTAAGAAACTATATAAAAGGATGTAATCGGTGCGTTGGTCATTCTTTCATAGTTCGTCAGCTTGAGAGGTCATAAACGAGATTGGTTCATTTTGTGTGATATTCTGCTTCAGAGATATACAGTAGATTTTAGATTTTGTACTGCTACTTAAACTTTAAGAATTATTTAGCTATGTTTGAATTATCGGAAACATCTCTAGAACTTGTGTGATATTCCATATTCACAAGGATTACTTGGAATTAATAATATTTCTTTTGTAACATTTACCCCTAGTCGTAACAGTATGTATGTATGTATTTATGTATGTATGTATGTATGTATGTATGTATGTATGTATGTATGTATGTATGTATGTATGTATGTATGTATGTATGTATGAAAATATATATGTATGTATATATGTATGTATATTGTTACGACTAGGGGTAATGTAACAAAAGAAAAGACTCAAACAAGCTTTCAAGATTTAATACAAATATTTAATTTCCTGAAATATTAACATATTTCAACAAACAATCAAAGTGAAAGAATTAAAAATAACTTACAGTATAGAATATCCTTAAAAGTCCTAAATTGTTCTAAAGTTCACTGATCCGGAAGTTAATCCAAATATTCCGAATGAAGTAGGTTCCGAATGAAACCTTTGCTGTACTGATGTGTTAATAAGAATCAGTTCTATCCAAGTTTTATAAATTCCAAATGGTCCTTATGAATATGGAATATCACAAGTTCTTGAAATGTTTCCGATAATTCCACAGAGCTGTATAATTATTAAGGTTTAAGAAAAAGTACTAATCCAGAATGTAGTGTATACTGATATATACATATATATATATTTATATATATATATATATATATATATATATATATATATATATATATATATATATATATATATATATCACTAAAGTAGAATATCCACACACAAAAATGAACCAAATTTGTTCATGACCTCTCAGGCTGTCAAACTATTCTTGGAATGCCTAAACACAGGATTATTTTCTATTATATAGTCTCTTACTACGCAGAATCGAAATAAAACCCATACTACGTCTTTGATAAACAACTGGGTATTTCGAAATAATTTCCTTCTAAATTACAACCCTCTCCAAACCAATCAGAAACTAGGTTATCCGTGACATCTCCAAAGTGCTTGTGCCCTGACGTTATTAACAGTCAATAAAGTATTGATTCTAAAATGAATCATAGAATCTAGGTCAGAAGTTCATACCCTCACGCGCTGCATCACGTGACATGACTAATGCTTCAGTGAAATATAGATCCAATTTACCGTATATGTACTCACGGCAAGACGAAGCTGTTAGACTAAGAACAGAGATCATAAACTAATAAACTATACCATTATTAAAAGAAAAATGATATATAATTCCGTAACAATATATATATATATATATATATGTATATATATGTATATATGCATGTATGTATGTATATATGCATTTATGTATATATATATATATATAGATATATATGCATGCATGTATGTATATATATATATATGTATGTATGCATGCATGCATGTATGTATGTATATACGTATATATGAAAGTATGTATGTATATATGTATGTATGTATGTACGTATGTATGTATATGTGCATGTATGCATGTATATATGTATGTGGTTAAAAATGATCATAAATCATGCAGACATTTACATGTATAGGTTGTCATGTTTCATGGATAAAGGAATTTTTGCATGTAGGTGAAGTTCTCTCTTTTTTTTCTCTCTCTTGTATTTAAATCTAGTCTAGTCCATATCCAGTATTTTTCTATTTCTTGTTATATTTGCGGCCATGAATATGTCTCTATCGATATTAGGTGGTAATATCTGGACAAGGAATCATTATAAATTAAATCATAAACCTCAGGAGTGCATTCGGGGGAAAATGCTGTTCGACAGCTCGAGGTTGCAACCTTACCTGACTCATCCCAAAAGTCATTCATAAGTTACATGGCTTATATAACTTTTGCATGTTGAGCTAATGCTAATTGTGTTAGAATGATAATTCACAACATGTAGGATGTTCGAGTATTACAAGCTGCACGCATAACAAAAGTGGACATATATTAATATCACGACATGGAATTAAAGGACAATAGCTGTTAACATGGTTTAATATAATTATATGTCGATTTCAATATGCCATCTCTTTTTAAAAGTGTCTCGAAGTTCATCGAATCCTTATCCAATAGTATATTATTGGGAACAGAAGCAGACTCTAGAATGTAAACGATTTTATAGCATCAATCATTGAAAATAACAATGATGGAGTTATTAAGAAAAGTACTATCATTGAAAATAACAATGATTGAGTTATTAAGAAAAGTACTATCATTGAAAATAACAATGATGGAGTTGTTAAGAAAAGTACTATCATTGACAATAACAATGATGGAGTTATTAAGAAAAGTACTATCATTGAAAATAACAATGATGGAGATATTAAGAAAAGTACTATCATTGAAAATAACAATGATGGAGTTGTTAAGAAAAGTACTATCATTGACAATAACAATGATGGAGTTATTAAGAAAAGTACTATCATTGAAAATAACAATGATGGAGTTATTAAGAAAAGTACTATCATTGAAAATAACAATGATGGAGTTATTAAGAAAAGTACTATCATTGACAATAACAATGATGGAGTTATTAAGAAAAGTACTATATAGTGACATATACTTTTGTCCATAGTTTTTTCGGTGGATGTAATACTAGGTATCAGCAAAGAATTCAGTACAAAACATCTGGACTGTTTCAGTGTTATGTTAATTGAATGAAGCTTTTTAATTCGATATATTTTCAGTTTTGCCTTTCCCCACTGATTGTAGATAGAACCAATGAATGATTCGGTGTCTTCTAGATATTAAACAGATGCACCATGCTCAGCGTTTTCTTCAGGACGCGCGAGTGTCGTAATCCATGCTACATTTAACGAATCCGCTGCTAAAAATGAGCGAGCGCACGAAAATATGAG
The DNA here is from genome assembly GCA_029931535.1 of Margaritifera margaritifera. Lineage (NCBI taxonomy): Eukaryota > Metazoa > Mollusca > Bivalvia > Unionida > Margaritiferidae > Margaritifera > Margaritifera margaritifera. The sequence goes on from JAQPZY010001681.1 coordinate 6,901,257, forward strand.
CGTAACAAAACCAATAACATTCAGTAATATTAACAAAGCTATATCTGAGCATGTAAGCGCATGACTTCTAGATCAATCGCCTTAATTAAGCGCTTACTAAGTGACCCTTTGCAATTGAGCAATAAGACGCTTTTTTTGATTATCTAGTTAGAAAAAGCATTTATCAACTGGACTTCGCGAGGATGTACAACGGCGGTAATACAGTTTTGAGATTTTTTGGTAATGTCTCTACTGCTACATGCAGTTCTTATACATACCACGTATTACCATTCTGATAACACACGATCGTTGCCGCTGTGCCGATAATGAAAATAAACATCTGTTAGTTTTATCTTTATCCATTAAAAGTTATGAATCAAAAACATATTCCCCTTAAAAACTGGAAATCTCCTTGACGAAAATGCCAGGCGGGGAATTCCCCTCTGTGTGACAATCCTGGAGAAATCATTGCATTCTTACTATGACATATTACCTTGGGGTCCAGAGATAATTAAAGGTTGACATATTACCTTGGGGTCCAGAGATAATTAAATGTTGTCATCGGATGTTTAAGTGAATTCATTTAACAGCTTCTTTATATTCTTTTAAGTGGGAGAACCTTACGATCCGCCATTATACGATATAGATACATTTTCTCTATGGCAATCCATTTTGTTTGTTGATTTTTAGTTGTTCTAACAATAAGAAATATGATTCAAAGTATACTTCATTACGATAATAGTAACTGTATTTTTCAGGTATGTGAGGCAACCCTCCCCCCAACCGCAAAAAACAACAGAAAAACCCCAAAATATTTACAAAGTTTGCCTCAAACTTTTATTACAATGGCACTGAACACACGAATTTACTGCTGTTTATGAGCGCGATGACAATACTTCACAGAATGAACTGCCTCGAACTTCAGAACACTACAAGGAATTAGCTCAGCGGAAACACACACATGTACCCATTTTAGATTCTTCAGAAAATTACAATGAATTTACTCAGAGGAAACACACACATATACCCATTTTAGATTCTTCCGAACATTACAAGGAATTTACTCAGAGGAAACACACACATGTACCCATTTTAGATTCTTCAGAACATTACAATGAATTTACTCAGAGGAAACACACACATATACCCATTTTAGATTCTTCAGAACATTGCAAGGAATTAACTCAGAGGAAACACACGCATATACCCATTTTTGATTCTTTAGAACAATACAATGAATTTACTCAGAGGAAACACACACATGTACCCATTTTAGATTCTTCAGAACATTACAATGAATTTACTCAGAGGAAACACACACATGTACCCATTTTAGATTCTTCAGAACATTACAATGAATTTACTCAGAGGAAACACACACATGTACCCATTTTAGATTCTTCAGAACATTGCAAGGAATTAACTCAGAGGAAACACACGCATATACCCATTTTAGATTCTTCAGAACATTACAATGAATTTACTCAGAGGAAACACACGCATGTACCCATTTTAGATTCTTCAGAACATTGCAAGGAATTAACTCAGAGGAAACACACACATATACCCATTTTTGATTCTTCAGAACATTACAAGGAATTAACTCAGGGGAAACACGCACATGTACCCATTTTTGATTCTTTAGAACATTACAAGGAATTTACTCAGAGGAAACACGCACATATACCCATTTTTGATTCTTTAGAACATTACAAGGAATTTACTCAGAGGAAACACACACATATACCCATTTTTAATTCTTTAGGACATTACAAGGAATTAACTCAGAGGAAACACACACATATACCCATTTTTGATTCTTTAGAACATTACAAGGAATTAACTCAGAGGAAACACACACATGTACCCATTTTAGATTCTTTAGAACATTACAAGGAATTTACTCAGAGGAAACACACACATGTACCTATTTTAGATTCTTTCCTAAAAACAAATCTATGTGTCATTAGAGTCTTGTATTGGCTCATCATTCATTAAAGTTTACAGGCAAAGACAACAAAAATAACTAGTACAGAATATTGTGCTACCTGTATCATGCAATAACTAGTACAGAATATTGTGCTACTTGTATCATGCAATCGAGTCGTACAAATGTGTAAGATCCCTCATACATAAAAGTTCGAAATACACATGACTGCACTTCTTCCGATGCGTCAAATGCATGTGTAGTATTTACTGATGTTAATGGCATCAAATATGGATTTATTTCACCAAAATCCCTCTCCAACAAAACAAACGATGGATTCACTTTACTCAACCGATGACCTGTGTTCAAATCGCCATTAGACTACAAAGTGGTTACATTGAGCGGTTTTCATTTATAATGGAACCAATTATTGGATTATATAACCAACCCCACCCCGGCAAACAATCATGTGACCCAAAAGCACTGAAGGGCTTAAAGGAGGAAGCCTGATGACTTCTTGAAAAAAATAATTCCTTCCTTTCTGCCAGTCCGAAAAGAGCATTACTTCTGTTTTGGCTTTCCACGTGACATGATATCTAGGATTGATATCAGCTTGTCAAGCATTTGACAAAATATGTCGCATCTGGTTTAGATAAATTAATATTTTTAGGTGATTTTATTTGTTTTCCCTAGATGGTTCTGATTAGAAAGTTGATATTCCGTGCCACCAACAGTTCGATGGCAAATCTGTTTATGAGAATTTATGAGAATTAAATGCAAATAGCGGTGACTATAGGTCTACGGTTGATTTCGTAAAGTTTTTGTGTTTCTGAAATTGTTTACCTTTGAAATAATGGAGACCATAATATCGGAAAGACGCACTGTGATAAAATGAAGAAAATAGGTTTAGAATGTTATATAGCATTCGTCATATAAATGTTGCATTATTTTATCACTTAGATCACATCACATGCACGAAACAATTTTAAGAGATAGATCAGAAATAAGAAATATATTTAGGCTGTGATTTAAATCCGGTGCGTTGATGTACACACATACCAGATATTTTATCTTGTTTTATGTCTTGGAGAAAAGAAAGAAAAAAAAAAGATCATTCTGTTATGATTTGTGACTTTTTAGAAGAAAATCGACAGATGATTAAATGACAACGATCTTTGGCTGATATATGATTTGATGAGCATACATTTTTGAGGGTGTAAAATGTCTTGGAGAGGTCTTTGCCATATCTAGGTGTGGTAAAGGTCTATACAAATGATTGTCACACTCAAACTGAGGCTTGCCAAAAATCTGCTAAAGTCGCTGATTGGTTGACAGGTTTATTCAGCGCTGTTAATAAAACTGAGCTCACAACAATACACAATTTTCATATTGCTGTTTACGTTTTGGACCGAAACCATGACATATGTGTAGGTAATACAGGTGTTCTCTTCTGCACGAACATCTTGCAAATAGTCAGGCTCTGACACTAGCTTAGTGAGTACGTACAAGCGATACGCATTGCTCGCTTTACACCAATACATTTTACCACCTCTAAAGTACATTATAAATATGTTTACATTTACCGCATATGCACACATAATACTGGACTTTACGGTATATATAGTGTATTTTTCGGACAGAAAGAAAGTAAAAGATATGAGTGACACTTATCGGTAACAATTAGTTGTACAGAACTTTACAAGACTGTCGGTCGTCATATATGTCTCGGAGACACGCGAGAGTGTGGTTGAACGAGACTAAAGATACTTCTGTCACTTTGATGTAAGTGTACCCGAAATCCGCACGAAAAAGCACGCCTGATTGGCCGAAGTGGCAAACTAACACACCTGTGCAATACTAAATTACTTTCTCATATTGATGTAGGCGAGTCATGCAGGACTTTTATTATACCAGTTTCAGTTGGCTAAGAAGCTGTCAATCGCTGGTGCAGAATCTACATCGATAAATTTATGGTAATAATTTTAAGTGCGAGGAAATTAGGCATGTAAGGTTTTCTTTAATCGGATAGACATGTATGTCCAATAAATGTGCAGGGGAGTGAACTTGAAATTGTACTAACCTATCCAGCATGGTCATGCAAATGAGTCTGACAAATGTACCCATACAACTGAGTCTGACAAATGTACCCATGCAACTGAGTCTGACAAATGTACCCATACAACTGAGTCTGACAAATGTACCCATGCAACTGAGTCTGACAAATGTACCTATCATCACTAGAGCATGAAAAGTAGGTCACTGTCCCTCCCTCTCAAAAGGAATAAGTGGTCTCGCTAAAGCAAAATCTCACAACTGCTCAACAATTACAAGAATATTCCAGCCTTTAACAGATAATCCGACTCACTTTTCTGCCCCATGCACTATGGTTCTTAAAATGTTTATATCTTTCCTACCTAGCAATGAATTAAATATTGCGGAGCATTCCAGCTTTTTGGAAAGGTATTGTTTGTACATTGCCATTTTGATAAAAGGTGCACTTGAATTTGAATTTTTGATAAAGGGTGCACTTGACTTTGATTTTGTTCTTAATGTAAACACGTGCACGTGATTTCACTAGTCTTTATTGTATGCAATACACTGAATTAGAGTAAGAGAATAGTGTGAATGATATTTCCTACATTAATTAACAGTGTAATCCATTGGGTCACATCTATGTACATGCTTCAGATGGTATAAATAGATGGAAGTAATTACCATAATATCAATACCTTGCACTCGGCTCGTCTCTTCCATTGAGGTAGAAGCCAAAATATTACCTACTTTTCATATCATAGAAAAGGCAGCAACTTATTCAAGAGTTACCCTCCCTTGCACTGGAGTGTTTATGATGCTATTATTACCATGCTTCAGGGTCTATATGAAGAGTCACTCATATACATGACGTCTGGACATCCATCTGTTGCTGTTATTACCATGTCGCAGGGTCCAAATGAGGAGTCACACATGTACATGCACTCTGGACATCCCTGTGTTGCTGTTTTTAGCATGCTTCAGGGTCCATATGAAAAGTCACACCTATATGCATGTTGGACATCCCTGTGTTGCAGTTATTACCATGCTATATGGTTCATACGAGGAGTCACACATGTGTATGCACGCTGACATCCCAGTGTTGCAGCTATTACCATGCTGCAGGGTCCATATGAGGAGCGACACATAGGTAGCGCTCTAAAGTTAGTATGTACTTCTGAGAGAGGGACCGGTATAAGGTGAAGTTGTTTGCATTGGCAACATGCACAGTGGAGAGAATGTTGGCCTACCTCTATGCTACGTTTGTGCACTGTGACTGAACTTTCTGTACATGTGGTCATTATGGAAACTGTGCACCATCTAAAGCAGACAGCCGATAAAATGGCTGCTCCTATGTGCTCGAAAAATGAGCCTGAACTAGTCCAAAGTACACTAACTTTATCAGCTATTAAAATAGGGAAAATTAAATTTTGCCGGATCAGACATTACCAGCTTCTGAAAGTGTAATGAATGAATCATAAAATATATAAAAAGTAAAGAAAATTAGGAATTGAAAATGACCAAGCCTAGCTAGTAGTCTTTTGAGGATTGCACATCTGAAGTAAGGCCAAGCTGTATATTCTATAGCCCAAATTGCACACATCAATCATGCACCAAAATAAAGGGAATTAAAAATTATTTTAACAATACTAAAAATATATAAGGTCTGTTTTAAATAACCAGAAAAACCAGTGAGGAAAACCTGGGAAATTTTTTTTCTTTAAAAATCAAACTCTTTGCAAAGTTCGAAACTGTAGAGCGCAAACATAAACCAAATATGAACATTTGTGCAATTGCTTTTCTCTTTTTCATATCACCTTGTATGATTTTCTCAATAAAATGGTACATTAACATTGATGTTATGTATGAAAGTAAGCTAATTATGCCTATTTTGCTCTTGCTTATACAATATGCCTTGTGGCAGGTTTGTGTGTAAAATGACGTTAATTATAGGGAAGTCTTAGAACACAGAAGTAAAGACAACTTAAATTTAAAACTGTTGGATTGAGTGAAAGAAAATGTAGCAAAAATGTTCCTTTTCATTCATTTGTAATAAAGTTAAGGAAAAAATTATGAAAAAGCAGATTCGTTTTCTTCTATATACTAGTGTTAGAAGAATTAGCAAACTTTTTCCCTTTGACCTTTGACCTCTGTGAACCTGATCTGATCCATCCCTGTTCAAACTGTAAAATGTATTAGTGACGTCTCTGGAATAATTGTGGCAAGTTTCATGTTCCTGTCTTTTAGCATAAAATTGGTTGCTATGTTGAGAAAATGCAATGTGCATATTTAAAATAGCTCACTTTTCATCATGGTTGGAGGTATGGGTGGGGGCTGGGCTTGTGTGGGATTTCGCTACTAATGAATACTAATGTTGTGTGGACGAAATGCATGAGAATTATTCAAAAGGACTGTTTAGATACTTGCGACTTATATGTTTCATTTATACAACCAAAATTAAATCATACAATAATAATACCTATCTGGTCTTTATGGTAGCATTCTACAGTTAGTATGTACTTCTGAGAGAGGGACCGGTATAAGGTGAAGTTGTTTGCATTGGCAACATCCACAATAGAGAGAATGCTGGCATACCTCTATGTTACCTATACACGCACTCTGGGCATCCCTCTATTGATGTTATTAGCATGCTTAAGGGTCCATATGAAAATTCACACATGTATCTGCATGCGGGACATCCTTGTGTTGCAGTTATTACCAATCTTCAGGGCCCATATGAAGAGTCACACATATACATGCACTCGGGACATCCCTGTGTTGCTGTTATTACCATGCTTCAGGGTCCGTATGATGTGTCACACGTGTGCATGCACTGTAGGCACCCCTGTGTTGCTGTTATTAACTTCTTTCAGGATCCATATGAAGAGTTATACATATACATCTCATCATAAATAATTCGTTCCAATTTATGACATATCTGAGAATTGCTATGCATTGTCCATCATACATAACTTAGCGCGTTGTAACACCACTCATCATATGACGCTTGCCAGAGACTTAGCAATAGAGCTGTGTGGAAAGCAAAATTCTATGAGTGAAAATCGCACAAAACCTTTCAAATACGACATATCTTGGTCATAACAGTGTCAAAGGTATACATTTCTAACATCCTTGGATTGATTCAAGCAGTATCATATGCGCTGAAATTACCAAGATGAAAATTGAGAAACAGTCACACCGGTAAACCAATGTTGTAATTATCTACTAGTCTGGAAGTATCGCTGCATAAGACAATCGTCTTGGACTGGTGTTCCATTGTTTTGTGAAGGATCCAGGGTGTTTTGAACTGTGCACTCATTTGTATATCAAGTCTTGCTTTGTTTGTGAAGGATGCAAGATGCTGTCATGGAGTAGATGGATACCTCGAGTATAGATACGTGGACGGGTCGTTTGTTGATTGTGTTCCACGACTTTTGGCAACACTTGGAAGCATGGCAACACTTGGAAGCATACAAATGTTCAGTGACACTAGAGGAGTCAGGCACTGGTACATGACCAGGCCTTTTGCGTCAAAAAATAATGCTCATAAAACTCTCTTAACAGTCTGATTGGGTACTTTTTTCTTTCTTGAGTCGGGTTCAGAAAAGTAAATCCATCTTTCGTCACCTGTGACAATCTCATTAAAACGTCTCTGGTCACTCTTCTCATAGCTGTTTGGCGATTTCAACTTGAGTATGTTTTTGATTAGCCGTCAAGTAAAGCAGGACCAATCTTGCACAAACCTATCTGAGCTTCAAAGGATGTGATAATTGAAATATATTCCACTGTGTATAGAACATCTTCATTAATTGCCCTCTTCACAGCAGCCACTTCCCTCCCACCAATCGCAGACAATGGTATTTCAGAACGCGGGTCATCTTCCATGGATTCGCGACCATCTTTAAAACGATGCTAAACCACCTCAAAATTGTAGCATACTTTATCCAAGTCGGCCTTGATATCAGTCAGAGAGTACCCTAAAAGCGCCCAGATTTTACAGTATGCTTTTTATTCGGTAGCAGAATTGTTCTCCTTCCCCGACATTTTTACGTGTTATGTACATAGAATCTAAAATGAGTACCTAAACTGTTAGTCTATGACTGTACTATAAAATACGGTCAAATAGTAAGTCGCGCTTTATGTTTGGTTAAGATGTCAACAAGGTATTTATTGACCTTTGAGTTCAAGGTCAGAGTTGTTGACCATTTGTTAGGGATTTTCCACTCGAATGACGCATTTTAAATTGCATTGTGGATCATTAGATGACATATGTCCTGTTGTGAAATAGGCCATTTGCAAAGAGTATGTAAGAACTTGATGAACGCATTATAATCATTTCAATTTTAAATCCTGTGTTAAAAACATTCCTGTTTTTTATGATCAGTCTGTTTGAAATTATCAGACTGTTTGGAATCATTTTATGCTTAGAGTTTTAGTTGTGCTGTAATGCTGTAGTGTTGTAGACATAATTTGAAAGGAATTATTTATTTAAACATTCAGTGGAATTACCATAAAGTGCTCATTAACCTTTGGATTTAAATATATGACTATTGTTGTGGTACATCATGACATTCAAGACTATTGCTGTGGTATATCACGACATTCAAGATAATTGTTGTGGTACATCATGACATTCAAGACTATTCGTTCATTCGGAACATTCATTAATTCGGAACATTCGTTCATTTGGAACATTCTATAACTTCGGACTTGTATTTAGGACATTTGGGATTATTTGGAATTTAATTCACAAATGGTAAGTGTCTATTGAATTTTCATTTTAATTACAGAGAAAAAAATTGTTTGTTGATTTTACATACATTGTTGGTTTCACTTTCTTTCTGTCACATTATTTTGAGACCTAGAGTCGTAACGTACGTCACTGTCATTTACCTATGTTACGTCAAACGCATATATCTGCAGGTGTCCGGCGTTCTGTACGTGCAGCTGCTGATAATTTTATAGAACTTTATTTTGTCTATCTATAGGCATTAAATTTGTTGACAGGTTAAAAGAAACAAAAAGTTATAAAAAATATTCAGAACTTTTCAAATACCGTATGTAGAGTAATATTTTCCCAACATTTCCGTGGAATACTAGAACATCAACTGATGTATCAGAGATTGGACTATCAAAAACTTTCTCACAACACCTGAACATTTGTTACAATGATGCCATGAGCTTTATTCTCCTTATTCAGGCGATACAGGATCCTCTGTATATTGGGGTACAAACGTTAGACGTAGTAACATTATCCAATAGTACAGAAACTCATGCAGAAGATATGTGACTTTTAAAAACTTTCACACATCACTTTAATACTGTTGATAATGATCCCACCAGTTTTCTGCTTACGCAGGCTGAGATGGAAAATCCTAACATATCAGGATACAAACGTTAGACAAAGTCATACTATCCCCAAGCATATCAGGGTATAGAAGACAGACAAAGTCATAGTATCCCCAAGTTTCAATTGAATAAAGCAACTGATGTAGAAGATATGTGACTTTTTAAAAACTTTACATAGCATCTTGACTGTCTTTACAAAGATGACTCTAACCATCTGATCAACTTATGTAATGGATATATGACTTCAAAAACGGACCTGAACATACATGTCCGTGTTGACGCCGCCGCCAGATAAGTGACACCTATGACTCGCCATTACCAGGCGAGACAAAAGCTATTTATTGCCTAATTGCAAAGTATATCCTAATTGAATCTGACAAATATATTACCGATTCAAGTTAATGTACGGCCCTTAGCAACATCACACTTTATTGTTTTAGACTCTGTATACGGTCTCCAGGGAAACCAGTCGAAAGAAGCACATCTGTCGGGAAGCTGGCAGCTATATCACTGTTCTGTCAACACACCAAGTTATAAAATCATATCATATTCAGTTTGTTATACCATTGGTAGGGCTGTCTCAACATGTAGAGTCCAAGGCACGTTGACCGTTGCTCTACTTGTATACTTCTGTTTGCGAACGCCTTACTATTGTCCTGTATATAGTTAGAGTAAAAGAATCTGCGGAACTCCAACACATTATTATCTTCCAGAATAACCAAACTTAGATTGGAATGGGGGGGGGGGGGTTGAGTCAAAATCCGCTGATTCGGGAGGAATTACTCGGCAATAATTACACATTGTTCGTCGTTCAATTCATAGATCAACTTACATTTCTGCACGAAGTATTTGTTTTACAAAAAGATAGTGTGTGAAAATGTCTGCTGCAAGGTAAAACAATTTGAACTAAATTTCATTGAAAGTATACACAAAAATTTATTTCGTTATCTGGTTTCACATTCCTTTAACAAGTATTTGTAAGAGAGCAATTTCCGTACTAAATCCGTAAACTCAAAACACATCACATCCGTGGAATTTTTTATTCTCTAACTTATAAAAATACCAAGCAACTAAATTTCAAACGAAACGATTTAATTCACTCGCCTTTACAGACTACAGTTTTTAATTCTGCATCTTATTAAGTACAGATTATGAGCCAAAGATAAAAGAGGTTTAAACCTTACTACAAGATTTTTAAATCTCTCTGATGTGTAAAGAAATCGAAGCAAGGAATCTTGCGCCTTTGCGATTTTAATCGCAGGAATTATTTTCTTAGAAATGGAAGAAAAGGATGGAGAGAAAAAAAGATGAAAATAATGTGTGTAATTGATATGATAAATGGCGATTACATTGATGATAATGATGATGATGATGATGATGATGATGATGATGATGATGATGATGCTGATGATGGTGGTGGTGGTGGTGGTGGTGATGATGATAATAACCTTAATTTTTTTTAAATTAATCCGACCTCGAACGATAAACGTTTGAATCATGCACAGACAACTAGTCATACATAATCTTGACAGACACAGAGTTCCAGGAGTATGTACATATTTTCCTGTCTGACCAGACCACATTGAAAACGACATACTCAATGGCGGCGTTAGGGAGGGATCGTGGGAAAGGGGGTAATTGCCCCCAGGCGCCGGGCAGGGGGGGGGGGGCCGTAGGGACTTTTTTGCAGCTGTAACAGGGGCATATATGGGGTGGGGTTGTTTAGAGGTTAGCAACTGACATAAAAACTGTTCTCTGTGGCAAAGTAGGGGCGCCACTAAATAACATTGCCCTCGGGCGCCGCGAACCCTCGCGCCGCCACTGGATATACTAATTTACATCAAAGGAATTACGATCAATAAATATGAGTTTATTCACAACATTATTCAAAATTACATTTAACTCGATAACACAGAATGCGTCAACCATGAAACTTTACGCATTGAAAAATCTTTGGTTTGAAAACAGCCCCGCCACCACCAGTTTTAAAAAAAGGAAATTCTAATGATTGGTCTTGTTGATTCTTTATTTTACATTGGCATTAAAAACTGTCGAAAGCGTTTTCTTTTTGAAAATGAGATTTTATATCATGTAAAGTCGTGTTTCTTTATGCTGGCCGTGCGCAGTCGGCATTATTGAAATATACTGTATGCAAACATAAAATTCCTGTAAAACAAAATCAGAATATATTCAGTCGAAACAAAGCATCGTTTTCATTTAGGGAAATGTTAGCAGAAAATATTGCTTCTAGTGTTGAAGTTCAATTCACAAAACATGCATCCTCTCAGAATAGTCCCATGTGGCAGATAATGCGTCATTAAAAGTATCGATAACCTCTTGAGGTTTGTAACCGCAATTACCTGGGTTAAGTTTACCAGGAAATGACAACGTGTTTCTAGTAATGGATCTCTTGTGTAGATATACTGCCTACAACGAAAATAGCTAATTTATATAATGACAGTGACAGTAACGATTTTCTAGCGATCACTCAGTATCAAAACATAGCTTATGTATGAAGCGAGCTAAAGCTTTTTTTTCATCTGTAAAGATTGTTATTTGCGATAAATTTGGGGATTTCCAATGAATAAATTGACTCCTCAGGGAATTAAACGAAATTATGGTATTTTATTGCAGGAACGATGGAAGTACACGTGAAATATGTTCGAGTTTTATTTGTACGCAAGAAAGCGTAGGAAATTATTAAATATTAATTATTAATTTCTTTCTAAAATAAATCAAGCCAAGAAAACATAAATTTGAGCAATTATGAGGACGGCTAACTGCTCCTGATTGTTGTTTTATATGCAATATCTTGATAATATTGTGATTTTAGTTACAGTTAGAGAGTGTTTATAGGGTCAAAGTGTTTAATAGGGACAAAAGGGTTTATGGGTACAAAAGTGTTTCTAGGGATAAGCGGGAATGGTAATGTTAAAAGGGTGAAGGGAAAAAGGGTCGACAGTTTATAGGGACAAAAGGGAATGGTAATGTTAATACTATCCAAACACACATATTCTATCAAACGAAAAGGGTATGATGTGAAAGAAGGGGATAAAATCACAAAAAAATACTATCCAACACTCTATTTTTGGTTTCCATCCAACACCCCATATACACTATCCAAAACGCCTTGTGTAGTGTCTAAAAACCCCAAACCTAATATCAGAAGAAAAGGGTATGATGTGAAAGAAGGGAATGAAATCACACAAACATACTATTCAACACACACCCTACTATCCAACATCCACTTTTTAATTTCTATCCAACACGCTGTGGGAGTCACACGGGCTCGTATTGTTGCTTACAATTTACTTATCAGTCATACATGTACTACATAAAACTACAAGGGAGGACACTTCTCTCCTTTCTCGCGCGACCTATTTAAGAACCGACGCTGATATTTCAAGCCACACTTCGCAAAGCGTAATAAATCTGGTACCGATGTTTAGCTCAGGCATTCGACTTTTTATGCCTACACCAAGATGGACTTACTACCACACTTTTAAGGAATGCCAGACCATTTTCACACGCTACCGGTCGACATGGCCATGCTCGCGTTCGCTTAATATGCAAGTGCACCGAGCTGAATGGAATACGGTCCTCTCATTGGTCGACTGAAAATGACGTACTACGCCTACTGATAATCTGATTTTCAATTAACCAATAAGGGGGCAGAATTCCATTCAGTTTCTGTACCTGCATATTAAGCGGGCGCGATCATGGCCATGTCGACCGTTAGCGTGGGAAAATGGTCTGGCATTCCTGGCAACTGCGAGTCAACGGGTAATGCAGTTCCTAGGTATCCATTCTTTGTTCACAGGTAATGATAAGTCATCAATTCACACCTGTTATTTTCCTTGAAAATGTCTGTCAAGTAAGTCGATGAATCACGGGTAGTCTCTGTACTATGTTCCAATAGATCTTTGATGCATTTGATCTCCAGAGAAGCCAATGGAGGTAAGGAATGATCACACAAGTCTTTATACCACTTCCTCAACACCTTCTCTTCTGAGAGAAGGGGCCATGCCTCATCCAGATACTCTTCTAAGTTTTCTTCTTGACTCATCAATAACATTTGTCGTGTTGCTTCTGACTAGAATGATTGATTTGACATCCATAACAATGGGCCGTGGTCAGGTCTGTAATTCTTTCAGCCGAGTCCGTAGTAAAACAAGAGACTAAATGTTGTTCTTGTTCTGGCCATCTTGATATCCTAACTGTCCATTTCACTTCATTTGTGGTGTGTGAAAGTTGCTGTGGTGGATCGAAAACATCGTAATTCCTATCTTCATAGGTTCTTCGTGTTCCACCTTTTCTAATAGTCTAGAATCACTTCTCTCAAACTGTTGATTTCTAGAGTATTGTCAAATTCTGCATACAAGATAACGTTCACTGTGTTGACCAGAGTTGTGTCAAACTGAAGTTCCACGCGAAGTTGGCCTGATTTTATAGGGTGAAAATGTCCTTCGTCGCTACCTTGGTCGGGAGTGAAATCAAATCCCCACAAAGCATATCCTCCTGCAAAATCCTCGTACGAAATACATTGGCTGCTGTTGGTTCCTAACTGTCCTCTGGTTTCAAACAAGTAAGATCTCAAGTAATTTTTCTGGGCAAAGTTAGGTACAAAAGGCCTGGTACATAACGTTTGGCCATCTCGAGTGACTTCAATCTTGGACACGTTGAAGTGTTGGCAGTCGAAAGGATAATGATCGATGGCTCCGTTGAGGGCTGCATTGCTAACGATGCCAATGAGCAAACTGGCGAACTGTCATTGGAAAACGTGATTTTCAATCTAGGATCGGAGTCCAGAGGCAATGGTAAACGTTTTCACTCCCACTCGTCGTAGAGGATAGTTGGCTGTCGTTCTGCTCAGAGTTTGACTGATGTTGTTGGCCTCTTTTGGTAAGACTTCTACGCGGCGCACGTAAAGTCTGGCTTCTTCGATGATGGTTTTGTACTCATTAGCATTAGCCATCAAATGGAACACGGTACTACTGCGATTCAGTCTTAGGCGTACATCCACTCCGTTTAACAAATACTTGTCTTGCAACCACATGTCCAAATGCAAACCCTCCATCAGTTCTAAACTGCGTCCTTGTCTGATTTTCTTTCGACGGTCGTTAAATCCAACATTGTGGTCTGCATCATCATCTTCAGAAACGCTGTGTCTTTAAACTTGTCGAAGGTGTCATGTTTCCATACCTCGGAAGCATCCAGATGTGTGCTCTTGGCCTCTTTTCCGTACGTCAAGAGATTTTCCAAGTACTCTCGGTAAGGATAAATATCCGTAATCGTGCTGACCAGTTTGTTATTCAAGTACAAATCCACTTTGCTGAACAACGAATGCATGAAATTATTGACGGGAGCTACTCTGTCATCAGCACCAGGATTGGTATTGTCCGTTTTGAGCACTTTGAGTTTCAGGTACAAGTAACTGCTATTCAGATCGATGTAATTTTCGGTTTGTCCTTTGATTTCAAATTCGATAGGAGCTGAGGTAGTCAAAGACGACTCAGGATAACATTCTACCCATTGGGATTCTTGCATCGTCATCCTGGTGGGTGGCATGGCAAACAGATCGAGTTCTGACTTGTAACATTCGCAATAATCTCGGTGCATAATTTTCAATGGTTAGTAATCAAACACGTTTAATTCTCTGACAGTTCTTCTTTTCTTTTTCTTTTTCTGAGCAACGTGTTTATTAGATCTGAAGGGGTTTCGACGTCTCTTTCTGCCTTGTCATTGCTGTGGCGTTGAGAAAGAAGTAATGCCAGGGCCAGAAGTGTGAAGCGAATTTATAAGAGTGTCTCGGCGACCCAAAAGATCTTTTCCAGTTTGCAGCAATATATTTTTCCTGCTCTCATAAAGGCTTATTTAGGATTTTGTTTGTCGATGAGGACGTTTTGAAGAAATTCTTTTCCCTGGGTCCAAGAGGCATCTTTTAAGACATGAAATCCTCGAGTCACCATCGGTTTCAGGATAGGCGCTACCGTACGAAAAGAGGATTTTAACATATCTCCTAAACTATGTCCTCGTTTTTGAGGACATATGTTGGTACACAGGATACATTTGTGTTACAATTCACTGGATAATCGTTTTCGAAAATGTAATGTCACCGTGACTTTTCCTTTGGAGAATAGAATATTTTGTCGCAGATCTCCTTTTATTCTAATGTTGACACTGTCAAAATACGATTTACTGACAGGAAGATAATGAGGATGTACAAATTCACGGTGAACGTTATATGTGTTTCCACCTTCCTCGTAAGCAGTGATGGCAGAATCCGCTTTGAGAGGAATGACTTTCCGGCTGACACAAAACAATGTCAATGACACAAAACAAATATTTGTAACCACGATTGTACGCTGCCAAATGAGAGACATCCGCTAAATCTGCTTGCCATTGATGATCGAAACCAGCCACTTTGGTTTGACTTCTGGAAAAGTTTCGTCGAATGGGTTTGTGTAACGTGGACGTCGATTGTTATTGTAACCATTGTTGTACCTCTTTAGTTTGGTTTTAGCTGCCCGATACAATTTTTGAACTCCTCCGTAACCAGCAGCATGTCCAGGATTGTAGTATATGCTAGCTAAAAGTGTCTCCATGATGGGGTTGACAAATGTCGCTCCTCAGTAAGTCAATCAACTTTCTATGCTCTTTTCTTCGTGTGGTATTTTTTTGGATTGCAATGCTTTAGGTGCCCGACGAGCAACAGGTGTAAAGGAGGATGTCTGAACAGCGGTAATCGGTTCTGGTTTGACTTCTGTCATCACTTCTTTCCTTCTCTCTTCTGGTGGCAAAGGTGTGGACATCATCTTTTTGATCTAACCCGCTGTTGTTAACTTTCGTATTTTCTTTAGCCGGTGGATTTTAAAACTTCTTCTTCTTCTTCTTTCTCTGTCATCCCCGTGTCGGTGTTTGTCTTGGTGACTTTAGGTTCGCTTTTCATGATCCTCTTGAAATCTCTTAGAGTCGGTTTAGCTGTTTCTTCTGAAGCTTTCTGGTGAAAGAGTTGAAGATGTCATAATACTTGGCCGTACAGTTGCGATTTTTCTGCTTTTGATAAATCACTTCGATACATTAACGATTGTAATTCTTCTTGTAACTGTGACATCTCAGTGAGATTAGGATTGGGAGGTAAATGAGGTATCCATTGTTCGTAGCAACGATGGAGTTCCATCCATCGTTTGTAGGGAACTAAAGTCAGTTTTCGTCTTTTCATAAGATCCTAAGGTACAAGTGTGAAGGTCTCTCAAGAGAAGGGTGTCCTATTTATCTTATTTTTCTTCCGCTTCTTATCTCAAGTCTCCTAAAATAGGTCCCGAAATCGATCCTAACAAAGAAGCAGCCACTTTTAACAACGGTCCTATCAGCATGAGTAGAAATCCTCCTCGTTGCACCAGCATTTGTTTTCTTTGACTCAGGGGTATTTTATTTCACCATTTGGCTAAGAACGTTCTGATGTTTTCCTAATTTCTGTTTCTGTACCTTCGACAAAGGTACCGTTCCTTTCAACACATTCAAACAACATTCACACACGGTATCGATGATTTCTTTCGAGGCTGTTTGAATGAGTTGTTTTCGCATAGGAGGATTGGAATAGTCAGGACTGACAACACATCCCAATAGTTAGCTAAACAAGGAGGGAGACCCTTTCGTTTTTTTGCCTTTCTTGGGACGACTAGGGTGGTGTGCACTATTTGGGGCCATCTTTCGTGTCAGGAGCAAAAAAACACTGAGGTCCATTTGATCACACACTTATTTTTTTATACTGGAACTTGCCTCCACTGATGGTCAGAAAGTAGCATCAGCTTCAAGACAGGCATCTCTTGACCATGAAGTGTTTTCAATGGACTAAATCGTGTCTGTTCTTGTTTGGATAAATCCAGTAAACTTTGTAACACGCCTGTTCTGTCTTGGACTTTGGTTTTAGGTGAGACCACATTTTTAGCGGCAGCAGTGGATAAAGCAGCAGAAGTAGACGCCACTGGAAAAGAAGTACCTTTCGAAATAGGTTTCCATTTCAGCATCAAATTAGGAAATACTGGTCTTCAATCAGGTTTGGCAGGCATCATCACGAAGGGCGAAGAAGAAGAAGAAGTGGCAGAAGGAGACACCGTCACCGCGCTGTGTGGCTTTCTGGAGTACATGCTCGTCCTAGCAGTAGTACCTCTCTTTCTGGCAGGAGGAGATGTTTTTTTCTTGGAGGAGCTTTTCTTCTTGGGGCTTTTCTTTTTCTTGAATGTGGTAGTATGTGGCCGTCTTTTGGAGGATTTGGGGGGTCTTGGTTTTGGCTTGGGCATTAGGGTCAAATTTCAAAAGAGAACGAATAATGACACCTTCTAAAGAATCACTTCCACCAGGTTTCAAAATGATTTGTTTTTTTGGTTTGTGTATCGATTCTTGGATCTGCCAGTTGTGACAACGCATTTTTTTGTTTTTCAAGAAAGCGTTTGGTTTGATGGGGTTTGTGAATGATGCCTTGAAGTAATTAACGTGCTGTCAGAGTAAACCATCATAAGACTTCTTTGAGACTGATTTCTAACAAATGTGCACGGACTTTTGCATTTTTTTTGCGACTGGTCCTATACCGTGCACGAATTAATTTGGTGGGAGAATGAGATTGAAAGGAAGTCATGTTGAATACTATTGGAAAGAACAGACGTGGTGGATGTTGTTATAGTTTTTTCAGAGATATGCCAAAGGGGACGTGTAGATGAAAGGACCTCCTTCTTGACACCAATGGTGAAACAAACTGGTACAAAAGCTCAAATAATCGGGAGTGGCGGGTTTTAAATCGATGAGTAAATACGCATGAGGTGTTTGAGTGGCATCGTCATACGCATAATTTAGAAATGTGGTTCCTAACTGTTTGGCTGACACTTGCACTTGAGATTTGTCTCTTGGACTTTTAAACAAAACAAACATAATGGGCATTTAGACTGAGGGTACGATGTGCTTTACGTTGTTGAAACAAATTTTGAGTAATGTAAATAATACTGGCATTACGATGATGTCCTTTTCGTGTAAACCAAAGTTTAATTTCTTCTCCAAACATGTCATCGAAGATGACCAGATGTATTTGACTCAAGTCAGACACGATCCCATCGTCTTCGCGAGGAATGCCTTCTACAAACAAAATTGATTCTCCACATGATTTCCGCGTGTTTCATCAGTTTCCCTTTGTCGTCTACCAGCTGAAAGTAGCGACTTTGATCTGCCAAGTATTCCGTCTTGGGTAATCTCTGACGTTGTGCCAATTTTCCCCACAAACAATTCAATATGATTTTGGCAAACGATCGTCTTCCTTCGTTCTTTTCTGCGTCCTCCAAATTAATGCCTTCTATTGTCTTTGTCTTCTTGTGTCTGACACCAAGCGAGATAGCCACTCGCTTCTTGTTTCAGTTTCAGAAATGCGTTGAGAAAATTTCTGGATTCGAGGCGTCGTTGTTTTGGGTATTGTTCGGTGGTAGGAAAGTGCCAAATGTCGTATACCTTTAGCAAACGGTATCCCCGATCCAGAGCACAAAACAATTCGACGCTCACCCACATTTCTGTCAAAGTGCGTTCTTCTTCTTTGTGGCTACAAGGTTGGTCTTGATTATATGTTTCGGCACACGTAAGGTATAAAGGAAACATCAGTTTTCCTTGGCAATATTAGTATAAGACAGGATGGTACAAGTTTTTCGGGGGTAAGACTTTGCATTTTATCCACGTCAATGTGTTCTGTGATCATTTCAGGGTGCCCTGTAGGGAATAGAGCATATTTGCACACGAAAGGATGCAACGAACACACATTGATGTATCTGATTTCTTTTCCTTGAGATTCGACTACGTCGTATAGCAAGCGTGTGGCATTGGTACGTCCTCCAAACAGACTGTCGCGTGGGTCCAAAGGTTCGATGTCTACCACATCGCAACTTTCGGCAATGCGTCTAAATTTTGGATCGGTTTTGAAACGTCGATCGTACTCGTGCTCCCAAATTTCTACCACTTGGTATCCTTGACTTTCTAACTTCAGGTGTCGTTGGTATGTTTGCTCGTAAAACTCTTCCATGGTGGAACATGAGAAAGGAGTGTTCAGGTCTCGTTGAGGATAACAGGTGGGGCATCCGTGAAATAAGCATCCTTAAAATTTGTACACCGTCTGCGGTTTTCTAAATCCCAATCATCTACAGAAAGACTTCTAATTTTCTTTTCTCCCCCATTTCTCACATGTTGTATCCATTTGTCTTCACTTTCACACAAGTAATGGAGCCAACGCAAAGCTTTGGCAAAGTATTGACGGCTGACCGAGAGATAAGTGTCAGGGAGTATGATGGCTAGTTGGTTCTCGGGCATGAACTTTTTTCGGAAGACTAATCCACACGCTTTGGCAATTTTACAAACTTCATGCCTCCGTAATCCAGAAATAATTCTCGAAATTTTCCACAGCAACGGCGTAAAATGTCCACATCGGATCTGCAATATTTCAGCATTTCTTCTTGAAAGTCAAACGGATCTGAAGCGTGAGTGTGATACCAAGCGCAGAAGGCTTCTCGTGTGTGCATACCGGCGAGGCTGTAATAGTGAACGTAAGGCAAATGCGGGAGCACCACGTGTTGGTTCGCTTTGGTATTGGAAAAGTGTGGAAAATACCCTTTGGCCATTTCTTTCATTCCAATCGTTTTAGGCACTCTGCTCAAAGGCATGGCTAAATAACTCATCGAATCTCAAAAACTATACTTGTTCACTTTCATGTAGATGAGTTTGGCTCTGTTTATGGTGACTTGGGGACATTTGATACCTTTTTCTGAATAATATTTCAGAACAAATTGTCCATCGTATCCCGAGAAATTGTGAGCCATGACTGTGGCATATTGATGACAGTCTTCGTAACGTTGGATGTCCTCTTCGCTCCAAGTGTCGTCGGTAGGGTCTAAGATCCATTCGGCAAAATCGGAAAGAGTGCGAAAGATTTTTTCACGTCCTCCTGCAATCTTACTACAATGAGGGCAGTGAAAATAGATAGGTTCTTGTATGCACTTCTCACAAGTCCGATGAGCGACACAGAAATTAGAGACGCGAATACCTCTCTCTTGCGAACATTCAAAGTCAAAAAAGATAAAATCCACTTGTGTCATTTTTTTCTTGTGCTGATCACCCTTTAATTCTTCCTCCAGTTCATTGTCATATTTTTAATGTAACATTGATGTTCAAAGTCCACGATTGGGTCACAAAAACGACATAATTCTTTCCTGGACAAATGTGTGCGTTTAGGTCATTGGTTCGAATAAGGTGTCCACATGTGTAACACAATCTCAGTAAGTCACAATCACGTTTCATGCGATGCTGTTCGTAACACGCAGAAATTACAAATGTTCGTTGACAAGCTGAACAATGAATGTGTTCTTCAGGAATGCATGGTTTGGATGCTAAACAACCCCGGCATCTGTGATCCGCAATGAATGTGTTGGTCCCGACTACAAAATCATTGGTCACATTTCTCGCAGTAGTATTGGTATCCACGAAATACTGTAATACTAGTAATGTCATCGAAATGCTCTTGATGAAGATAGACGTGAATGTATTTTCCATCGGTATAACGAGGAGCCAAGACGTCTTGAAGTTTTTGCATTTCAGGAATGCCACACACGGTCACTTTAGATATGCTTGCTTGCTGCAACAGGAGTTCTGCTTCTTTTCGTTCTTTAGCTCTGTCCGATTGTCGAATGCTCTCCCATGCTCTTTTCCATTCTACGGTTTCGTTCTTGTTGGCATACGTTTGCCCTAGGACGATGGCACGGGCTAAGCACATCTGGTCTGAGAAGTTGTTAATTTGGACGATACTGTACTTGGAAGTGCAAATGTCGTCCACCAATAACACTTTTCTGTGTCGTCCGCTACCTCTGGGAGGCAAAACGTGGGTCATATGAAGAGTGGATTTTACATCCGTGATGGTAAATTCGTCAATGGATTGATGAATGTGTTCAATTTTGTTGATGACTTTAGACGGTGTTAATTCTGCCGGGGCACTAAACTTGATCAAGACAGGAGACTTCAAACTGTTGTGATGAACGGAAAGTCTCAAACGATCGTTCTCTTTAGCTTGACATTGTCGTTTTTTATTTTTAACAAACTCATGGACGTGACATGATAAGCTTTAACTTCCTCGATCCCTTTCCACGGCCAAGTCCTACTCCTCCTCCTATTGCTGCTTTGGTAGTAGTAGTCACTGCTGTTACAGGTGGTGACATCTCAGTGGTACTGAGAGTGGATGGTGTGATGGACTTAGAAAGCTTATCCCGTGAAGGTCTCTTTCTCATGGCTTGTATTAAAGAAGTCTGATACATTTGTCTCAGATACTTTAACTCCGCCAAAATGTCTGTAAGCAGATTCACCGTTTTGTTTGCACTACTCCCTTCATTCTGTCCTTCACACTTCAAAGTTTCCTGCTTCTCTCCTTCTTCTTGAGTTTTTCTTTCCTCTTCTAGCTGATGTTGAAGAAATGCTTCTTCTGGTTCTTTCTGCCTTTGCAAAACATTTTCCAGTTCTTTTTTCTGCCTCATTCTACAATCATCAACTACTGGTAACAATGGAGAAGGTGATGAAGGTGGTAGTACTACCGTCGCAGGCATAAGTTCTCGCGAAGAGACGACGACAGAAAATCCACGAAATTCAAATTAAAGGCATCCTCTTCTGGAAGAATGCAAGTGACCGCTGCATTCGTCGTCGTCGTACTCTCACTCCGAGTATACGAGGTCTCCGTTGCAGGCGCACTCCAATACCTTGTCTTCATTTTATCAGCCATACTCAAACTATGCCGCCATGGTAAATCGTTAGAACGCTGTTGAGTCTATATACTGATGGTGACGTCACCCCCCCCCCCCCCCGCTCTCTTCTGATTGGAAGAGGGACCATACATTTGATACATTTTTGGATTGGTGGACCATTTCGATCCATTTAGATCCGGTCTTATGCTATATATACCAGTGTTTTGTCAGAGTGTTTCATCTGTTCTCAAGACAACTCAAGCAAAATGTGGACACGCGTAGACTCATCTACCACTGTATCGAGCATGCTCTTCAGCCTCGACTACCCCATGTATGTGAAAGCATCATTGGCCAATACCAAGATTAAAGCCACTGCCATATGGAAGAGAAGAATGTGTGTGGTGAGACAAGGGTGTCTGAAGCGGGTCTCAAACTACGGGCCTGAAGTGCGTAGAAGTTTAAGGAGAAGAAGACCTGTGAAGAGGTGTGATGTGTGTTAACTCACTTTGGCTAACAAACTCGAACGGTCCTTTTAGGGCCACCCACATATCTAGAAAAGAAATATGAATCCATGATTGCCATTGGTGTTTATATGTTTTGTGTTTGTTTATTTGTATATGTGTATGTGTATACATACATACATTCCCGTTTGTCCCTATAAACACTTTGACCGTATAAACCCTTTTGACCCTATAAACACTTTGACCCTATAAACCCTTTTGACCAAATAAACCCTTTTGACCCTATAAACCCTTTTGACCCTATAAACACTCTTGACCCTATAAACACTTTGACCCTATAAACCCCTTTGACCCTATAAACCCTTTTGACCCTATAAGCACTTTGACCCTATAAACCCTTTTGACCCTATAAACACTCTTGACCCTATAAACACTTTGACCCTATAAACCCTTTTGACCCTATAAACCCTTTTGACCCTATAAACACTCTTGACCCTATAAACCCTTTTGATCCTATAAACCCTTTTGACCCTATAAACACTCTTGACCCTATAAACACTCTTGACCCTATAAACCCTTTTGACCCTATAAACCCTTTGACCCTATAAACCCTTTTGACCCTATAAACACTCTTGACCCTATAAAATCTTTTGACCCCTAATTGGCTCTTACTGTTAATTTCCCGTATGACCCCCAAGTGGCTATTTTGACCCCATGAGCGCTCATATTACTACATACAGAATATAAGATAAAGCAAATTTAAACATTTATATATTCCGTACATTTATTGAAAATCAGTTTTTTTATTAAAAAGAAATCAATAATAAATAATTTATAGTAAGGCTAAAAATTTAATTATTGTCTGCTAAGTTTCATGCTACCTTGTATCCCAGTTTAATCCACAAGCATTTTCACTCTACACGTTGATTCAAAGTGCTCCACAAGCATTTTCACTCTACACGTTGATTCAAAGTGCTCCACAAGCATTTTCACTCTACACGTTGATTCAAAGTGCCCCACAAGCATTTTCACTCTACACGTTGATTCAAAGTGCCCCACAAGCATTTTCACTCTACACGTTGATTCAAAATGCCCCACAAGCATTTTCACTCTACACGTTGATTCAAAGTGCCCCACAAGCATTTTCACTCTACACGTTGATTCAAAATGCCCTACAGGCATTTTCACTCTACACGTTGATTCAAAGTGCTCCACAGATAGAAGCTTAGATTGAATCGCTGCACCATCCTTAACACTCATTCATGCCACGCCTACAAAAATATAAGGGCAATAGACACAAAGCAGATGAATCCTGAACAAGATCCTTATAAACAGTATATCCATTTGTCTTGCTAGCTTATCTGATAGAGCGTCGGACTCGTAATCCAAAAGTTACGGGTTCAATACCCGCCCAGATTCCCTGGCCGGCTGTCCCGGTGGGAAAGACACTTTACTCCCATTTCCACGGTCCCGGTGGGAAAGACACTTTACTCCCATTTCCACGGTCCCGGTGGGAAAGACACTTTACTCCCATTTCCACGGTCCCGGTGGGAAAGACACTTTACTCCCATTTCCACGGTCCCGGTGGGAAAGACACTTTACTCCCATTTCCACGGTCCCGGTGGGAAAGACACTTTACTCCCATTTCCACGGCATAATATAGTCAATAATATGTTAAAAGTGCCTTTAAAAACCAAAACATAAAATTGACCCATTTCCAGACGGCTTGCTTGAAATGATATAAGCGGACAATGACTAGTGCACTGCTGAAGTGGAGCTCCAAAGACGCAGTGAAATATTAAAATCTACCATAATTTGATCAGGATTAAAAGCAAGTCCTTTGGTTTGTTGTTATTTTAGCAAGAAAAGGAATCTGTCGTATAAGCTTCGATTGCAATAACGCACTAGGAAAACTAATGGCAAAAGTGAAAGAATAACACTTGACCTTTGAGACAGGGCCATGACTTTTTTATCAACTTAAGATGATATATAATATGACCAAGCGTATATCACAATATCTAAGATGGTTCAAATTTACTGAGCGGACACAAATACTCAAATAATATATTTCCTCTTGTATATTTTGCTGAACTATGAAGCTTTCTATAAATCAGAAACAATATACCGACAATGTCTTATTGTAAAGACAATATACATATAATGTATTATTGTAAAGACAATATACCCATAATATCTTATTGTAAAGACAATATACATATAATGTATTATTGTAAAGACAATATACCCATAATATCTTATTGCAAAGGCAATATACATATAATGTATTATTGTAAAGACAATATACCGATAATGTCTTATTGTAAAGACAATATACCCATAATATCTTATTGTAAAGACAATATACCCATAATATCTTATTGTAAAGACAATGTACCGATAATGTCATATTGTAAAGACAATATACCGATAATGTCTAATTCTAAAAACTTGCAATGGGAATCCATTATGAGAGCAGGGCATCTCTGAGTGCCGATTTTGTTAAGGTTTTTTTTCTGTACAGCTTTGTGTACTGTCAAATGGATGTGGGCTGTTGATGAAAGCATATCATTCCTCTTTAGAATTTCAGCTCCTCTACACCGTCCTCTGGCTAAAAATACCTCCAAAAGTATATCCCATCTTTAACATCAAAATTCTTTACAAACTTATAATCATAAAAAATAAACACCATTGACACCATCTGCATGTACATATACATCATTGTGTGTTCTTATGTGGCTGGTGATGCAGATAATATGGTCATACAATATTTGACCAAAGGTGAGTTATGAACGCTAGCTAAGTTTTGCACAGATATACGAAATGAGGTCACGCTAATAGACAGAGCGTCAGGTGATTTCAGGTAATGTTAAGCTTTAGCAATGTATACTTTCCAATTAAAGTGTGTTTATATATTTCCTCTACTGTGTTGTAACAATGATTAAGTATTCAGTATTGGAAACTATTAATTTCTACAATAGGCGAGTAGGAAACTAATCATTTTTCTACAGTAGGCGAGTAGGAAACTAATCATTTTTCTACAGTAGGCGAGTAGGGAACTAATTATTTTTCTACAGTAGGCGGGTAGGGAACTAATCATTTTTCTACAGTAGGCGAGTAGGGAACTAATTATTTTTCTACAGTAGGCGAGTAGGGAACTAGTCATTTTTCTACAGTAGGCGAGTAGGGAACTAATAATTTTTCTACAGTAGGCGAGTAGGGAACTAATTATTTTTCTACAGTAGGCGAGTAGGGAACTAATCATTTTTCTACAGTAGGCGAGTAGGGAACTAATCATTTTCTTACAGTAGGCGAGTAGGGAACTAATCAATTTTCGACAGTAGGAGAGTTGGCAATATGTAACATGCAAAGTAGGCGAAGTGGGAAATCAAAATACTGGCCAATTTTTAAAGAAGAAGAAGAAAGATCTGAGCAAGTCATAAAATTTGAATACCCTGATTCCACCCAAAGAATTAACAATAATCTTTACGGTTGGTTTAAATCTGTAAGAGTTATGTACCCTTGGTGCCTGCTGCATATTAATTAGCATAAATTTGATTGTTGCAAACGAAGAAACGTGGAAGGGATTGAAAAATCTAAATTTAAGGATAAAACATTGACATATTAAGAAATAGCCGATTCATAGTCATCTATGCTGCCTTTATTTTCTTTTAAGGCAGAGACCTTCCCGGGCCTTATGTCGTATGCCACCGTCCTCATTTACTTGCCAACCGGATGAAAAGTTTGTGCGCTATCTACTGGTCGCTTCTCCTGTCTCCTAATAACAATAGAGAAAAATAGACTATGGGTATACTTAACTGGTATCTGCCTCGACCTTCACCGATGATTGATGTCTAGTGATAAATTAATATCCTCTCGCCTTTGCTGAAATACTAAACGGCACAATTACATAACTGTGTTGTCCCTGCTGGAACTAGACTAGTTGCATATTCCTCGCTAGGAGAATCTTCTGAATATGCAGAGGCCTGTGTTCAATCAGTTGTAACCTTATGTGCATATATATATATATATATATATATATATATATAGAGAGAGAGAGAGAGAGAGAGAGAGAGAGAGAGAATGTTCTCTCTCCCATATATTGTTCATGGTGATATTATAATACACTGAATTTGACACAAAGTTTCTAATTTGGTCGCACTGAAGAACACCATCGCAACATATTTAGATAGTTGCCAACATTTCTGATATATTGGATATAGCACATACATTTTCTCTACTTAAAGAAAATAATTTTCAGGCTTTTATTGGAAAATATGCAGATATCATAAACATAGCGATAGATTGCCATTATTTTGCCGCATCTTGCGAATCACATATTATGTCAATCCTGACCGTACACAAAAGTGTCTGTAAAGTGTAGAATACAGTAAGTCAATATTGAAAGTACAAAAGAGGCTGTAAGTTGTAGCATACAGTAAGTCAATACTGAAGGTACACAAAAGAGGCTGTAAATTGTAGCATACAGTAAGTCAATATTGACCGTACACAAAAGAGGCTGTAAATTGTAGCATACAGTAAGTCAATATTGACCGTACACAAAAGAGGCTGTAAATTGTAGCATACAGTAAGTCAATATTGACCGTACACAAAAGAGGCTGTAAATTGTAGCATACAGTAAGTCAATATTGACCGTACACAAAAGAGGCTGTAAGTTGTAGTATACATTAAATCAGTACCGACCGTACAAAAAGAAGCTGTAAGTTGTTGTTATACAGGAAGTCAATACTGACCGTTCTAAAAGGTGCTGTAAGTTGTAGCATACAGTAAGTCAATATTGGTCGGACAAAAAAGAGATTGTAAGTTGTAGAATACAGTAAGTCAATATTGACCGTACAAAAGAGGTTATACGTTATTGTATACAGCAAGTCAATATTGACTGTACAAAAAAGGTTATACGTTTTTGTATACAGCAAGTCAATATTGACCGTACAAAAGAGGTTATACGTTATTGTATACAGCAAGTCAATATTGACTGTACAAAAAAGGTTATACGTTTTTGTATACAGCAAGTCAATATTGACTGTACAAAAAAGGTTATACGTTTTTGTATACAGCAATTCAATATTGACTGTACAAAAAAGGTTATACGTTTTTGTATACAGCAAGTCAATATTGACTGTACAAAAAAGGTCGTACGTTTTTGTATACAGCAAGTCAACATTGACTGTACAAAAAAGGTCGTACGTTTTTGTATACAACAAGTCAATATTGACTGTACAAAAAAGGTCGTACGTTTTTGTATACAGCAAGTCAACATTGACTGTACAAAAAAGGTCGTACGTTTTTGTATACAGCAAGTCAACATTGACTGTACAAAAAAGAGGCTATAAGATTTTGTATACAGTAAGTCAATATTGACAATACAAAAAAGACTGTAAGCTGTAGAATATGGTCATAATTGTAATAATCCTGTGTTGTACATAACAATATTTTTTTTTTGCATAATACTATATTTCCTTTCTCAAAAGAATACTACACTTGATAACAGAATATTCATCATCAGTCTTTTATTGGTGTCAGTCATTTCATTATTGCGGATTACTCCTTTAGATCACTGTAGGTGTAATCGAAGTATTAAGAAAAAGTATTAAAGTACATAAAGATGGCGGAGATTTAAAAAAAAATAGAAATGTCATTTTGCATACTATGATCTTTTGAATGTTACACATAGTCTTTATTTAATATTATGGTAATGGCACATTCATGATATCAAATTGTGAATTACAGGAAATTAATATTTTCATATAAGGACATGATTATTAATAATATCGAAGATTTTAATGCTAGGGAAAATTATCTTTCAAATATTTTTCTAATGTTATAAAGTTCTGAACTTGTTTAAGACCATATATTTCTTCAATACTTAAAGAAAGGTAGACGTTTATTGCGATGGCGTGTCATTCTTTCCATCTGAGAAGCAAAATGGGTCGTTTTTGGCGAATACATTTTCTAGGTTACCCAACAGCCACCATTCCCTAACACAAATGATTTTTGGGACTTGCGGTGTAGAGCCAAATTAATTTGGGACTTATGGTGTGGAGCCGAAATTAATTTCGGACTTGTGGTGTGGAGCCAAAATTAATTTGGGACTTGTGGTGTGGAGTCAAAATAAATTTCGGACTTGTGGTGTGGAGCCAAAATGAATTTTCCTCTAATACTGTATCACAACATGGGAAAGTATATTACTATTCTATCATTTACATGGAGAGGAAATGTGTACATTCTATCATTTACATGGATAGGAAATGTGTACATTCTATCATTTACATGGAGAGGAAATGTATACATTCTAATGGCTAAAATAAATGTTCTGATTACAATCAGTTTTAAAAAAACAGAAAAAAGATTACGGTACGTATAAAACAAAAAATTGCAAAAATCATACTGTTTTGGTCATGGATTATTTTTGCTAGTATTCCATGGGGTATTAGTTTTAAAATGGTCTTGACTCTAGACCAAATGAATCCAAACGAAACCAAACAATGCATGGCAGCCAGCTACAGAAAGCTGGACTGTATGTGTGAGTGTCTGTGTCTACAATAGTAATCCTTAACGTCAAAGCACATGAGCATAGGAAATGCATACATCATAGTAAGCGCATACGTCATAATGTAAGCATACATAGAGGATCTCAGATGGGTAATGATTTTGTATTACATAATGTAAGCATACATAGAGGATCTCAGATGGGTAATGATTTAGTATTACATTTATTACACGAGTTGAATAATTTCCAGTTTTTGCGAGCCTTGACAAGTAATTCCAGATTTAATGAGACCAGATATTTCCATTATTTGATTTGGAAGAATGATGTGGTTAGATAACACTCTGTCAGTAGGGACACCGGCATTTTTTGTCAACATTCTTCTCAAAAGATTTAAACCACTTTTGTCATAGGGGTGGGGTGCAAGTTATACGTTTGGCCATCCCATCTCCATCCCTCTATCGATTGACCGATACACTTAATTTTATTTGTAAAGAGACCCTGTGGGGTAAATTGGCCATATTTCGACGCAACCTTTTTTTCCAATGCCCTTGGGTAATCGATGTGGACAAATGGCCGCCAAATTGTTGATAGTTCCCGTAGGCGGGCAAGGAAAATTCCCACGGTCGCAGCCAATCAATAATGAGGATACTCCGCAAGAATTTCATGGGCTTATCAAAAATATTAAACTGCACACACTGTATGTAAAATGTAATAACTATGTGAGAAGAAACTGTACGCGACGTAAACAACTGCAACATCCCTTGCTAGTAGACTGATCCAAACATGACTGCGCAAAGCAGCATTGTTTCTTCCACTGATGATTACGATGTGATGGTTGAACATAATGGTAGGCATCCGGTGGCGAATCACCTTTGAAAATAATTTTTCAGTAACTTAAAAACAATAACAACAACAAAAACAATAGATATTTACTGTAAGGTTGTCCACTGAATTCTGTTTAAAAATAAATCTGAAGAAATAAATAATTGAAGACCCCCCCAAAAAAAACAAAAACAGACAAACAAACAAACTCTAAATACCCAACAAAAGTACCTCCAAGATTCCCGAGCACATAATTCTATGGCAACCACAAAAATTGACTTTGTCGTGGTAATAGGCGCTGCAAATTAATTTTATAACCTTAGTATTTCTACACGATGATGAGTAGTGTATATACTAGTTGTTCTGATAGACCATATAATTTGTACACGATGATGAGTAGTGTATATACTACCTGTTCTGATAGACCATATAATTTTTACACGATGATGAAATGTGTATATACTACCTGTTCTGATAGACCATATAATTTGCACACGATGATGACTAGTGTATATACTACCTGTTCTGATAGATCATATAATTTGTACACGATGATGAGTAGTGTATATACTACCTGTTCCGATAGACCATATAATTTGTACACGATGATGAATAGTGTATATGCTAATTGTTCTGATAGACCATAGAATTTGTACACAATGATGACTAGTGTATATACTACCTGTTCTGATAGACCATATAATTTGTACACAATGATGACTAGTGTATATACTACCTGTTCTGATAGACCATATAATTTGTACACGACGATGAATAGTGTATATACTACCTGTTCTGATAGACCATATAATTTGTACACGATGATGAATAGTGTATATAATACCTGTTCTGATAGACCATAGAATTTGTACACGATGGTGAATAGTGTATACACTACCTATTCTGACAGATCATAGAATTTGTACACGATGGTGAATAGTGTATATACTACCTGTTCTGATGGACCATAGAATTTGTACACGATGGTGAATAGTGTATATACTACCTGTTCTGATAGACCAATTAATTTGTACACGATGGTGAATAGTGTATATACTACCTGTTCTGATAGACCATATAATTTGTACACGATGATGAATAGTGTATATACTACCTGTTCTGATAGACCATATAATTTGTACACGATGGTGAATAGTGTATATACTACCTGTTCTGATAGACCATAGAATTTGTCTCTGCCGTGTCGAGGCCCCCCAAAAAAAAAACAACAAAAAAACGTTTCTATAGCGTCGACAGTGCACTCATATGCTATTGTCTATTTTCGATCTAAATTAATAACCTGCATTGAGAATCGCCTCCTACTGCAGGAGCGACCTGTCTTTTACTATTGCTCAGTTCAGTCAAAGTCGCATTAAAACAGATTATATATATATATATATATATATATATATATATATATATATATATATATATATATATATATATATAGAGAGAGAGAGAGAGAGAGAGAGAGAGAGAGAGAGAGAGAGAGACAGAGACAGAGACACAGAGACAGAGACACAGAGACAGAGAGCTACATAGCGTTTATGTAGAGCATTTTGACCAAAAACATACAAAATAACCCAGAACAACTAGGCAATGTACATTACCCAGTAGCAGTTCTGGTTCTGAATAGATAGCTGAGTTGTGTCTGGAACAATCAGACATGTTCAAACTTCTTTTGACGATGTTGTCTCATCTTGTTTCATTTGTTTCAGTTTTTATAAGTGCGTTATGCAGCAAAGCAGAGCAGGTTTTGATCTGTACTGCATAGCTGGTTTTGATCTGTACTGCATAGCTGGTTTTGTTCTGTACTGCATAGCAGGTTTTGATCTGTACTGCATAGCTGGTTTTGATATGTACAGCATAGCAGGTTTTGATCTGTACTGCATAGCAGGTTTTGATCTGTACTGCATAGCTGGTTTTGATCTGTACTGCATAGCTGGTTTTGATTCGTACTGCATAGCTGTAGCTAAGGTGATAAGCTTTTTTGAAAAGTTGACTTGTTGATTCCATAAAGCTATTTCGAAGATGAAAAATAATGCACACATACCTCTGTGTCAAAAAGCAAAACAACCATATCCTCAAACTTTCATATGGTCAAAGCATTAAAGTACTTCCGGTACTTTGATTTAATTTGTATCCTGCTAAACGCATGTATTGTTAGTATTATGTAGTCTGTATAGTAATGAATCTAAGATTTAAGAGAATGTCAGTCACGAAGGTCAACATTTTAATAAAAAAGAAATTATGACACCAGTGTACGTTACGATAGGCTAGAGGGAATTACTTTTATATATTTGCGTGTAAATTGTGATTTGTCCATATAAAATAACGAATACAAGTTATATCTTGTTCAAAGAGACGATTAACCTTTTCCAATAACAAAATTGATCGTACAGCCAATGTACATTCTTTAAACATAAAAATAACTTTTAAACTAATACCATTTTAGGAAGACAACATTAAATTTAAGTCCAAGAGTATTCACTATAACACAGTAATGATACTTACAATGCCGCAAAGAGAACGTTATCTTTGAGAGAAAAAGACACGATCAAAAAGTGTTTGTTGTTTCCACGGAAATCACGTGTGTTGAGAATATTTTTATGCATTTTAAAGAAAACCCAGGCAACGTTATCTAGCACGACGGGATTAAATATTTTGACTACAAGTGGAGTTTAAGTAGCATCTAAAGAAATAGCTATTTAGAATCTTGCATTTTTTGCTACAAAAGATTTTTAACTCAAAAGTCTTCCAAGAATTTAATAATGAAGTCTCTTTTAATCAAACATATTAAATACGGTAGGCGGCCTTCCAGTGTAATTGAACCAACAGATTAAAGCCGCAAATCTGCCTACAGGTTCCGGGAATTCGAATGGTACGGCTGAGCTTATCACTAACAATCTGGAGTAAACATATGCAGATGGTGTGCAATAGAATGTGAGCTGGAAGTACACTAAGGAGTTGATAGTTATAGGATCTTCTTCGTTTCAAGGCCTTCTAAAAATTGTATTTACCCGAACTAATAACAACATTTTAAGTGTAAGGTCTGTTAAAATTATGAAAATCATGTAACATGGAATTCATTTAAGAGAGCACAAAAGTAACACTTAGACCATATATTTTCTTGAACATAGTATATGTTCAAGAATATGTGTGTGTGTGTGTGTGTGTGTGTGTGTGTGTGTGTGTGTGTGTGTGTGTGTAATAGAAAAATCCAAGTTTCTACAATGAAGATAAAGACCAAGATCAAATATTGGAACTGAGGTTTCTGACAAGGATTCACTGAGGTGTAATCTATAGGGTCTTCACCGGGACGGTTGTTCTTCAACCGACATAGAAACTAGCTTGATTAATGGCCGTATTTTTCAAAGGAACACATTTTGTTGTATAATTAACTCTATGAAAGGTAACAATACTGACTGCAGATATTTTACATATAATGTGACACCAAAATTCATCATTGATTTAGAAACTACATCAACCACATCTCTGGCGCAAGACACATAGCAATGCCACCTGTTGTCTTTAAATAAAAGCTCTCTATGTCAGTGAAAGTGATTTCTCAGTCTCTGTCAACTCGATACCTGCAAATGTCATTACACAAACTGGATGCTCACGCAGTGAATCAATGCCCCCGAGAGGTTCATTACAGAAAATACGCGACTGTTTTCTTGTAATCCGATCGTCGGAAATTGAGACCAGGGAGCCTCAAGGGGTTATGGACACTCTTAATGACGCGACATTGTTTGTCATGCAGACGCAGTTTGTGTTGGAAAACATGTTCTATTTATTGATCTTCCCATATTTAAAATAAACTGATAAACCAACATTTTGGTGTGTGTGTGTTTTAATTTATGATAATTTTAACTTCTGGAGATATATTATGCAACTGTCTAGATTTATTTTCCTTTGAAATGTTAAGATTTGTCAGCCTAAACATTGTTTACTAACTGAAATAGTATCTAGTTCAGAAATGACAGTACACTGCGTAAAGTATAGGAAGTTTAAGGATTGGTTGAATTTTGTCTTCCTAAGCACACATCAAAGACAAGTTGCAGCAATATGATTTGTATCAACTCATCGCCTTAAGTCATAACAATGCTGCAATTGCGAACATTTTGGATATTTAGATAAGCCATACACCAGTACATAACTTGAGAATACGAGTCATATTTTTGTTCCCGGTAGGTGAAAACATTCGTTTTACTCCGATCTTTATTCAGTGCCATGTCATAACTTTTAATCTTTGTAATTTACGTTTTTTGAAAAAATAAAGCTGATATAATTTGGCGAATTATTATTCATCATTATATGATGTGACACTTAAGTCTTGAAATTTTCAAACAGATACAAAAGCACCACAGTTAATCATGGTATATATTTTCAGAGATAAAGGAGTTATACTGCCAAATGACGAACCAGTCACATAGTCTAATGAACGAATATCTAGCGGGGTAATTATTTCTCAGAGCCGAATGCACTCCTCCTTCTCCGTAAATATGGCCTTGAGTGGACTCTCCCAAGGAAATATGGCCTTGAGTGGACTCTCCCTAGGAAACTACTCTATAGTCATTTTTCTCTGTGGAAATAACTGCTGTTAAGGCTATTTGTTGTCCCGATAAATAGTAGCTTAAAGCTTATTTGCCCCTAGATTCTACTCAAATCTCAATTAACCCCTGGAAATGATGCTCTAGGGCGATTTTCCATGCCGGAAAAACTACCCCAGTGGGTCTTTTTTTCTCCAGAGGAGAATCGCTCAAAGATTATTTTACCCTCTTGAGCAGAATTTCTAATCTAGAAACAATTACTACCTTCCCCCAACAGCCCCAAGTTTGTTGCCTTTAAATTGATCAACCAGCTGTCAGTAAAAATGGCGACGAAAGGTGATGCATGTTCTTTTGTGTGTGCTGATGTATTCTTGAACATTGTCATGGTGGGTGAAATTTCTCAGAAGATGCACAGTCAATATTTTGGTACTTTTTAGTTTTATTATATCTGAATAAAATGTGAATTATTTTTATACGTTGTAACCTTCTAGCACGATGCAGTCAAGGGTTTACGTTTCCTGTTTGTATTTTAACATTCAGGGGAAAAATGACTTTAGACCAGTTCTCTCCCCCCCCCCCCCAATAATTCGGTTAATAGGTAGGTTTTTTAAATTTTTACACACGTGGAAAATGCCTCTGAGAGACGTGGGTCGGGTGGAGTGGGTTGGAGAAAGTGCTTCAGAAGAAATTTGGGCAAAAAGTTCAAGGTGTAAATTCCACCCGAGGGTCGGCGGGAGGAGGGGGAGTTTCAGGGTGAAATTCCAAAGGCGGGGGTGGGGGTGGCTCTCGGACACGGATTTTTGATTGGTTAATACCTGGGATGGCATTGACAATAGGATTATAGATATTATCAAACATTAGCATGATCGAGGTAACTTGAGATTGCCAAATTTTACGAGGCTTTTGTAACAATCATTTGTGACTCAGAAAATGTGAAGTTTTTAGATTATAACACACAAAAAAAGAAAGAAAAAAAA
This sequence comes from Margaritifera margaritifera, assembly GCA_029931535.1. Lineage (NCBI taxonomy): Eukaryota > Metazoa > Mollusca > Bivalvia > Unionida > Margaritiferidae > Margaritifera > Margaritifera margaritifera. Next base: position 6,936,616 of record JAQPZY010001681.1, read on the forward strand.
GAGCCATAAATGTGTTTCTGCTTCCTTTTTGTGCTTTTTGACAATATTTGTAAAGAACGGTTAAAATATAGTTCTGTTATTTATCTCTTGATATTCATTATTATTTTTATAACTATTTATAATTATATAAATTAAAGTTCATATTTCAAAGCTTCATGATTTCATAATTCCTGTAAAATATGATGTTCAATTCTTAAGTGAAATATAAAAATGATGGTGTTCTTTATGTACTCGCCGAAGTAGACGTAGACAAGATCATCCACTAAAAATAAAAATAAAAAATAAAAAGTAGCAGGGAGAGTAGCTTACCTATATTATTTTTCTTAAACCAAAAGCTGGTGTGCTCAATCTGAGAACATTGATTTAACGTTTTGATCTGATTCATCTTTTATAACTACTCATAAATAATTTGGTTGGGTACTTTAAGAACATAATTTATAGAATATATGTCTGATTCTTCAATAATGGATCACCTGAGGCGTTAAGGAAGTTTGATCTATGTATGTATGATATAAATATAGTGCATAATTCGTCCCAGGAATATAGTTGTAAACTTACAAGCAGTGCGATATTATTATTCAACGATTTCACTTTAATAAATAATAATATACATATAAATATTGTGCATGCTTAAAATGCAAGTTCTGTGGTGTCGAGGAACATGCCAAAGTTGGAAGTTATGAGGCTGTAATGTCACAATGAGTATGGTGTAGTGAGATATGTATATAAGGTGTAGTGAGATAGGTATATAAGGTGTAGTGAAATATGTACATAAGTGGTAGTGAGATATGTATATAAGGTGAGGTGAAAGAGGTATATAAGGTGCAGTGAGATAGGTATATAAGGTGTAGTGAGATAGGTATATAAGATGCAGTGAGATATGTATATAAGGTGTAGTGAGATATGTATATAAGGTGTAGTGAGATATGTATATAAGGTGTAGTGAGATAGGTATATAAGGTGCAGTGAGATAGGTATATAAGGTGTAGTGAGATATGTATATAAGGTGTAGTGAGATATGTATATAAGGTGTAGTGAGATATGTATATAAGGTGTAGTGAGATATGTATATAAGGTGTAGTGAGATATGTATATAAGGTGTAGTGAGATATGTATATAAGGTGTAGTGAAATATGTATATAAGGTGTAGTGAGATATGTATATAAGGTGTAGTGAAATATGTATATAAGGTGTAGTGAGATATGTATATAAGGTGTAGTGAGATATGTATATAAGGTGTAGTGAGATATGTATATAAGGTGTAGTGAGATATGTATGTAAGGTGTAGTGAGATATGTATATAAGGTGTAGTGAGATATGTATATAAGGTGTAGTGAGATATGTGTATAAGGTGTAGTGAGATATGTATATAAGGTGTTGTGGGAAAAGTTAATGTATTATGAACTATATTGATCCCACCAGGTTTATTTATGTATTTATTTTGCCCCGTAATATCATAAGTAAAATATAACTTATCTCCTGTTTCCTGTAAAGTTCATTAATCGGGGAAAATTATTCAATTTATGCTCCAATATTTTTGCTGTGTTGCTGAAAACTTAACTAAGTCGAAAATGGTTCAGAAAGTGTCTACATCATGTTTTGTTATAATTGCGTGTTACATTAAGTGTCTTCGTCATGTTTTGTTATAATTGCGTGTTACATTGCATCCAATTCCGCTCAAACAGCGTGATTACTATGGATAATATCGTGGATATGGGTGTATCTAATGAGTTATGGGTAATCGCTTATGTAAAGGGAATATCTTTCTGATATTGAATCCTTGCTATGTTTTCATTCTTAACTGAATGTTTCACTTGCAAGCTAGCCAGCTGACTGACCAACTTATTTTCTAGTTAATTTTATAATACTTTTTATCAATTTGGTTTTTAGAACCATTTAATGTATTTATACAGAGACCCAAAACAATATGTTATAAATACAATTTCTGCTTCATTCTTTTCTTCCCTTCTTCTATGTTCTGTGATTGCTGATTACTTTTTTCTGCTCTCACACAACACTATTCTCATTTGTGTTTTCTCTAATAATATTGACTAAAACTGAGAAAATCGTGATTCCTTTTCTCTTTTCACGCTGCTCTTTGCGTGTTTTCATATGCTTTAAATCATAAACTTCATTTGTTAAATCTAATCCTACTTTGAATCTGGATGACGTAAGGAAAAAGCTGACACACAATTCCTGTCTTTGCTAGTTAGTCCAGTTCTTGTTTTAATTTTAAATGTGACAACCTCTTTTGTTTATCATATTCAATCATAGTATAGTGATTTATTATTGAAATGCCACAGACAATTTACGTTATATTTGTTTGAGGTTTACGACCTCAAGTGCGACTTCACGGCGTAATATTAAATTTTTTTTTGAGGTTTACGACCTCAAGTGCGACTTCACGGCGTAATATTACAATTTTTCTAATGTCAACAATATGTAATCGGTATCTGAAAAGCCAGGAGAATGATACTTTGTGATGCTGTTTAATATCTGGGTAAACAGGGTAATAATTAGGCCTGAAGGGTTGATTTTCATGAGGTTTAATATGTGGGTAAACACGGTAGTAATTAGGCCTGAAGGGTTGATTTTCATGATCTGATATTTACTGCGTCACATTATATTGGTAAAATGTCATTATTTGTCATTATAAAATAAATATATTGATTTTTTGAGGGACCTCTTTTAATTTTCTTTTTTACGACATATTTACACGGTAGATAGTACCTGAGCGGAGTAATTTAAACACAATACAATATTCATCATGTTCCTGACTGAAAGACACGCAGATAGGAAGATAGAACGATGCTGTCAAACAGACAGACGGACAAACACGCAAACATATTGTATAATGTATTTCTGCATGATGTTTTTGACATATACATCAAATATAAACTCTAATTGTCCCATGTCAATTATTGTGGACTCACTGGTAATTTTGGTCCACCCTAGCTTTAAGCACTGTTTTGATGAATGCTTCTTCATCCAACACTTGCTTAGCTTTTCTGAAAATCTCTTGACACACATGTAGAGGTCGATATATAGAGAATTGTGTATTTCATATATTGCCTTCCAGTATACGATATTAAATTTAAGGAATGATTCAGAAACAGTAATCCCCTAAGGAATAACAGTTAGAGCCACCTCTCTCATTCTTATTTACACGACAGAATGACGAATGAAAGATGATTAGAGCGCAGATGCGGCTGCTAACATGTTATTAAACCTAAATTGCGATGAAGATGTTTATGTCAGTTGTAGCGATAATCTTGTTGATGAAGATATTTATGCCAGTTGTAGCGATAATCTTGTTGATGAAGATGTTTATGTCAGTTGAAGCGAAAATCTTGTTAATTCAAAGGTTACTATGAGTCAGTCCATATGTTAACATACATGGACTGAAGTTAATGACAAAAAAGTAAAGCACACGAAGAAAGAGATAAAGCATGGGAGACTGTACTAAAAACTTTGTTGAAGAAAGAGATAAAGCATGTGAGTCTGTACTAAAAACCTTGCTGAAGAAAGAGATCAAGCATGGGAGACTGTACTAAAATCCTTGTTTTTATGAGTTTTATTTTTTTATTTAATTGTCTCCATGGTATACATATATGTGGGTGAACACAAAATAGCAGACATGTATATATATATATATATATATATATATATATATATATATGTGTGTGTGTGTGTGTTTTCGTATTTGCTGTATATAAGCATAATACACGTCCTGTACGAAGAAGAAAGAGTAGATAATATATAACATGAAATGTGAAAAAATGCAGCTCGGGCAAACAATATTCCAGATGGCTGCACAAAAAAAGCATTTACACTAAGAAATGAAGCTTTACAATGTATGTTTCAAAAGTTTTGTTACAACAAAAGAACCAATAATGGCACATTGTTAACGATAAAAAGCACCAATAAGGTACAATAGAAAACTAGAGGACATTGTGGGCCTGTGATAGCACACTGGTTCACGTCTGCCTATAGCCAAATGCAATAGCAGTTGGTTAAAAAGAAATATAGATTAATGGTATACTTTCTGCAGAAATTGATTACAATAATGTTGATTGCATATGTTATGAACACAATTCTTTCAAGGTTTCCATATTTATTTTATCGTCTTTCATAGTTTTGACGGAACATCAGCATCCTGTGTCCGAAATTTAACGTTTTTGTTTCAGATAAAGTTTTATTTTTGTTCTATTTTTTAGTAACAGCTGCCAAATTTGATGACAGATTGGCAATATTTGTGTAATCTTGAAAGCCCTTAATGCCAGGACGCTTTACATTAAATTTGCTTAAATTCTGTTCGTCGGTTATAAAGAATAAGTAGTTTCAATGTGATTTTATTTTTAGTAAAATGGCCATATTTAATGACAGATTGGCATCACCTGTACAGAGCTGTAAACAACTTAAACTAGGGTTCGTTCAGTCATATTTGGTAAAATTGTTTTCAGCGGTTGTTGAGAAGTCATTTAAAGGTTTCTATTTTTTGTAATGCAGCTACATTTGATTGTAGACCTGCATCATTTGTACAAAATTGAAAGCTGTTAATACCAGGATACTTTCTGTCAAATTTTTAGTTAAATTCTGCTGAGCGCTTTTTTGTGACGAAGTCTTTAAAGGCTTTTATTGCTTTAGTAACGGCGGCCACATTTGACGGCGCATTGGCATCAATAGCACAAAATTTAAAATCAGTAATACCGGAATACATTGTCAAATTTGGTTAAGTTTTGTTCAACGTTTTTGAAAAGAAAGTGTTAACATTTTTATCGTTTTTATTAACGGCTACTGGGATCATGGGTGGTAGAGTGGTCAAAGGTGTTCGCCTTTACAGATCACTCGAACATCTCACCTCTGTCTCAATGAGTTCTAGTGTCGGCTCGACCAAACTGGGTATGTTAGAAAGCTTGCCAGTAGCTTCCCGTCGGTCGGTACTTTTTTTCGAGTCTTCCCGGGTTCTACCTCCACTAAATATACTGGTCGCCATGTATAGCCTATCTTGTGCTAAAAAATGGCGTTAAACGCCACAAAACAAACAAACAAACATAGTAACGGCGGACATATTTGATGACGAATCGGAATACTTTGTATAGAATTAAAAGGCCATCATGGTTTCTATCGAAGGTGGTCAAATTGTTTTCAGCTGTTGTTTAGAAGAAGTCATTCAAATATTTTTAATTTTTACTTTTAGTAACGTCGGCTGTTTTTGATAGGGAATCATTATCATTTGTACAAATTTGAGAGCCCTTTATGCCAGAATGCTCAGTGCAATATTTTTACTTTTAGTTCCCATTTTGTATGGGAAATCAGTATCATTGTTTTTGATGGGAAATCATTATCATTGTTTTTGATGGGAAATCAGTATCATTGTTTTTGATGGGAAATCATTATCATTTGTTCAAATTTGAGAGCCCTTTATGCCAGAATGCTCAGTGCAAAATTTGGTCAAAACTGGTCCCGTGGTTTTTGTGAAGTTTAAAATAGCAAATGCAGAGGGACGTCAAACGATTTTGGACGCACGCCGGACCCAGGTCCATACCATAAACTCATTTAATGTTATTGTGAGGTGAACTAAAAATTCATTACATTTTGTACAATGTTTAGAAAGACAGAGAGTGTCACTACATTAATTAGAGATAGATTGATTATGTATCTGTCCCTTTTTAAATAATAATACAAATAATATTATTATTCTTATTCTACATATTATTGTATTATTAACAATAAAGGAAACTAAAGCTAAATATATGTTAAACGCTAAGCATTTGTTATATTTGTGTTAAATGAAAAAATTTATACAAAAGGTATACAGTGTGGAAAACTTATTCATGATTTAATTTAAAAACCTCGTAAATTTGTACCACGTGAAATTCGATTTTTTAAACAAAAAGAATTGAGAGCTGATTCCGACACATTAACTTAATTTGACATTATCTACATTGCATGCATACTACAATTTGTATGTACTTCATATCAAATCACCAAGATCTTGAATTTTTGTATTCATTCATCGACAGCACAGGTAAGAATCGCCAATAGTAAAGAAATTCATCAAATTTAACAATAATAATAAAAATTCGCAATTTCGCTGCCAATCCTCAAACTCGGTGGAAAAAGTCACTTGTATGGTCACCCTACTATTCTTTCATGGCAATATATGATGGCAATGTGACTTGGCGTAGTCAGCAATTTATATCTTTATTATTGTAACACGCCAGGGATCTAAAAGCAGCTCGTACAAGTTTACCTCAAGAAAGCGAAAAAAAAAAAGATGTCGAACACACTGCGTGAATTGGGCTTGAGATCGTTGTTTACATTATTGCCAAGGACCTCATGACAACAGTTGTTGTCAATTGAAGGGTTCTTAGACTTGTTAATACCACAAATAAGTTTCCTGTAGTCAAACTAACCACATTCACGAAACTTTAATTTCACACTTGTATGGTTGTTATTGATTCACATTCGTATGATTTATCAGTACGCATTTTTAGGCCGAGGATCGGTATATCATGCAACGTACTACAAAACATGACCCAAACACCTAATACACAGAATTATTTTTATCTCAATTTACTTAACTCTTATACGTGAGAATATCCCCAAAATAAATTCTTATATTAGGAAATTTTGACGGGCCATTTTACAAAACTAACCCTTGCTACCATGAAGCCCTGTGAATACGGTTCATTATAAAGGACGCATGTGGCTAACAATTGGTTAATTATTCGGTTTGAGAAATATCTTCCGAACACCGATTTGCCATGATCAAACAAATAATCACTAAAATATAACAATTCTATAAACGGAGACGTAAATAAAAAGTATCGCATACCCTAGGTTTGTGTCAAAATGTTGTATTTGGAAACAGAAATTTAAAAAAGCTTCTGTTCTGAAGTATTTTCTACTTTAAGGAGAAATTTTTTACAAATATCCTAACGACTCGAGCAAATTAAAAAATGCGGAAAGATTGTAGTATTTTCATAAATTTTAAGTTTGGAAGATATAAATAAAACATTTAAAATAATTAAATTTGAAGACATTTTGCAAGAAACAAATTTTTACTAACCACGAACATTTAAAATTGTCAGCTTTTATTTTCAATGCATTTTTGAATAAAGAAATGACATGTGCCTACCAATAAATATGTAAAGGAATGTAAGTGTTCTACTCCGTGCCGCGTGAAAACGGCTTGCAGATATATTTGAATTTTAAAAACAAAACGATGAAATGCACAAAACAAATTATCATGACTTACAGAACAAACATAAATATACATGTTGACATTCAAGATATTGTACAAAACATTTCTAAAAAGTGCTCAAGATCAAGTATGCTCGCATAAGGTTATATATATATATATATATATATATATATATATATATATATATATATATATGTATGTATGTATGTATGTATATATGTATATGTATATATATATATATATATATATATATGTACCAAACAGTATGTAAAGTCCTGGATCTGGATCTTATGTGATTATGCACGATAATATGGGGTGAAATTATATATGGAGAAAGTATATTATCATACAGGTTAGTTAATATCTAATTCGTCCTCTAATGTAATTCGATCCCGGGTCCGTAGGTTACGGCACCCATCACCTTGCCTTCACGCACCAATTCCACACCCTCTCAAATAAACGCACATCCCCAAAAAGGATTGAACATAGTCGTGGCCATAGGCATTCGTGCGCAGCAGACTCACCCGCATGGCGACTTCTCATCTAAGTACCCTGTCATTCTGGATTCCTCTGACAACAATCAAGGCATATACGGTTCATATAGAAAGTTACAAATATACACCAGACAGAGTGGACAGTTTTGTGCGTGCAGGTAAGGCAATAGGTCCCGTAACCTGCGGACAGGGGTTCGAATCTCAGTAGAGAAGGAATTAAACACACACACACACACAGACACACACACAGTATTGCATAACATTTCAGTGCACATATCCTTTCTTCTTATTTATCACAATATTTGCATATCTCTAATCTGCATTTCCCTTATATCTGTATAACCAAAGTGCCCATAAAATGTTGACTGTATGCAAGTACCACACTGAAGTGCATTAGACAAAATCTAGCGAGACACTGTTACACTGACTTAAAGGAGTTTTATTTAGTAGAGGAAATTGTAGCAAACAATCAATGAGTGTTATACTAAGCAACGCAATATAACGAATCTTTTTTTTTCTAAAGAGTGATAGATGCTGTAAATGGTTCCAATTGTTGTTTTTGTTTGTCAGGGACTTTACTAACTACAGGGTCACAATTAGTGCTGATTTGAATGTCATCAATATAGCTTTATATATGATCAGCAAGTATGCATGCTGTTTGTTTATATTCTATATTTTACTCTAAATTATTCAATAGTGTTTGAAAATGTAAGGCAACCTTGTTTTCTCATCCTTTGTCCCATTTAGGTTTAATTTAGTGCTGTCCTTTTGTCCCACAATGCAACTGGGTATATTAATATTCATAAGCTACTCTCATTACCAGCAATACACTGTTTAAATTTCATAATGTACAATATATTTCCAGGTTGTTTCACGCATGGCTAATAAACACATAGAGCCAACAATATATGAAGGAAGAATAACGTCATCACAGACGAAAAGTCAACGGATGCGATCTGTAATTTATTAAATAACTTCGAAATTTACTGCACTCTCATCGATTAAATCGCCACCCGTTGTCTTTGCAAACACGTTTTAGCACATGACATGATAAATTCTCGACTTCCGATTGGCTAACTACAGTGATTTATTTTTAGGTCAGGAGGCATTTTCCTTGAGTAAGGGATACTATACTTGACTATGGGCATCACACCTGTTCCTGGGGACACTATTACCACCCGCCAACGTCATATTACGTCACATTTATCATGTTAAATACTAATCTATTATTGCCTTCTCTCCTGGGAACTGTTTTCCCTTCGTATTATCTGGTAGGGTATAAAGCCATCGCCTTTGGCTCGGGCACAATACCCACCAACAACACCATAGGAATGAAGTTTCCTCAGAAAAAGGCAATAATAGAGTAATAGCACCCTCACGTGGTACGTAAGGGTGATATCAGATTCCAATGGCTAAACTGACGTCTTATAGCGAGTGCAGGTAGTCAGAGCATTCCATTCTGCTCAAGTTTCAATTATACATTACCAGTCATTGAGAGAATATATTTCCCATCTTTCCATTTTTTCGACAGTCCGTTAGTCTGCCTCTTCCCCCTTTCGTTTGTCCGTATTTGTACTCAAAAGTTTAAAGACTGCAATTAATTTGGAAAAAGTAATAATTTTGTAATGATATTGGACGACTGAATTTATACTAGTATTTTACCTAATGGAATGAGAATCCCATCTGTTGTTGGACTTTTTCTGTTTATTTCTTTTTCTTTGTTAATTATTTTAAAAAATTATAAAATGATGTCTTCTTACAATTAAGACAAAGAAACATAATAATATTAAAATTCATACAATGAAACAGTTATTGGCTTTTGATTTCGGTTGCAACAACGAATTTTCAACCCCAGAAAAAAATTATATTCTTCTCTACCTGAGGCCTCAGTGAATATCGTTTTCTGGGGTTGATAAATCCACGTAGCAGTCCATCAAAACTTAGTAATTGTATAATATCAAGCTCTAAACGGAAGAGTCTGTAAATACGCAACCTCAGAATGGTAGTCACTGACATAACTTGATTGATTATAGAGACCGTCCGTGATCAACAAGTATCCTTTGGGATCGGAAAATAATAGAAATTTTAAAATAAAACTGAAAGTGTGTGTATAATTTAGGTTATTGCAGACATGTTTTATTTTTAACCACGGGGTTTCCTTCAATGCAGTGAGGAAAGAATAGATTGCAAAATGTAAAAAGTTTTTGTTGAATACAGTTTGGAAGATTCGTCGCAAAGATCGACCAAAACATCTCTTTTGTGGCAGTGTCTAGCAATTTTCAGTATTACATGATTTTGCAATCTATTCTTTGTACGAAATATGGACTTTGTTACTTTTCAATGTCCACACAATGAATTTCATACTTTTCAATGTCCTCACAATGGATTTCTTACTTTTCAATGTCCACACAATGGATTTCTTACTTTCAATGTCCTCACAATGGATTTCTTACTTTTCAATGTCCTCACAATGAATTTCTTACTTTTCAATGTCCTCACAATGAATTTCTTACTTTTCAATGTCCTCACAATGGATTTGTTACTTTTCAATGTCCTCACAATGGATTTTTTACTTTTCAATGTCCTCACAATGGATTTCTTACTTTTCAATGTCCTCACAATGAATTTGTTGCTTTTCAATGTCCTCACAATGGATTTCTTACTTTTCAATGTCCTCACAATGGATTTGTTACTTTTAAATGTCCTCACAATGGATTTGTTACTTTTCAATGTCCTCACAATGGATTTGTTACTTTTCAATGTCCTCACAATTAATTTGTTTAGGTGAGTTCATATAAACGAAATTTTGAATGTGCCTTTCTATAAGTGTAGAGAGTGAGAGCATACTTGGATAAGACGGTAAGATTACTTTATGATATTCATGTATGTATGAATTAGCGTTTAACGACACGTCAGCACAATAATAGTTTTAAGGTGCCAGTTAAAATTAAATTTCTAAGAATGTAAATATAATGAAAAGGAGATAAAAATTTAAAACATACAAAATAATCGGTTCCTCATCCAAAACACAAAACTAGAAACAAATGTCAAGTTTAACCCGTGAATAACAATCATAAAAAATATATTGACATGATATAAAATAAAACATATTTGTCCCTGCATAAATACATTTATATGCCAGAAAGTGGTTTTAAATATTCTTCTATGTAGTCTGTTCAATTAATGAAACTGTAAAAGATAGGAAAATGAAAATATCGATCGTAGACATATTATACGGAGAGAAATATGCAAATCTGTGACGCAAGCTTTATCACTTTGCCGTAAGATATGGAACACTACTCTAAAAAGTCGGTTTTCATCTACTATGTGGGATAATATTCTGAGACTTGATGTGTGATCTTTTGGTCTCTGAGACTTGATGTGTGATCTTTTGGTCTAAACCTCAAAGATTATAAACCATCGTCGATTTTTCTAATAGTATACAAATGTAACATTTAAAGTTAAAAAAAAAAAATTATAAACCGTTGTCGGTTTTTGGTATATTATGCAAATGTAACATTTAAATTTCACAATAATATAGAAATGCATAAAAAAATTAGCACACGACATTACGAAAAGCTATTTGGACGATAATATTATACAAATTTAGATACAGTTAACAGGGAAATGTAATCAAGGGTTCGTCATATCATGCAGTATTTAGTGATAAAGAAGAAATTAGTTGAACTGGCAAAATAGAAAATCAGCCGAGTAATTGGACCATACAATTACACTTTAGTAAAATCTTTTGGAAGAATATCAAATTTTTGAAGGAAATAAAGATATTTTTGTATAACTAAAGGAAGAGTAAAACCAGTGATTACAAACATACTGTTCTAGATAAGACCTATTAGGGCATCTATTGTAGATGGATTCCTTCTGAGACTTGAAGTGTTCAGATGTTTGCTGAATTACTGTTTTCATTTTATTATCGTGTAACCTTTTCCTTTTTCTGATTGCAAAAAGGCAGCTCTTACCATAATATGTTTCTAGTTTAAACATATTTTATTGCCAAGAAGATCACAGATATGTATATAAGACAAAAGGATAAGAAAAAATGTTGTTCAACTTACAAGTTGAGCTCCATTATAAACTTAATTAATGAATTAATTACCATAATATGTTTCTGTTTCTCTTAAACACGGGTATGTTTCGTACATGCTCGCAACCAATACAGAAGACAACCCGCGTGATATTCTGTGCTTTACAATTGAAGTTTATTTTTTCTTTAGGTGAATCGGCATCCTTATTGGTTTTAACTTTCCTGGCTTCAATTGATTAAAATCAGGTTCTGGCACTGGATTTCCCAAAGGCGTCATATAATTCTCCAACACTGATTCATGGAACGTAACCGGTCGGATAGACTGATACTTTCCCAAGACTTTCACCGACATTTTGTGGTACACTGGCTGGCTTGGAAATGGCAAGCTTTGTTTGCGTGACTTCTGGTTTTTACTCATAATATATGTTTTGTCTCTTGTCGGAGGACCGGGTGGACGTGTACTGGCATACGGATTTTCAATATCAACATCCACATCACGCGCTATCGATTGTTGGGCTTCCGTGTCGCTTTTGATTCTTGGGCGAAACGAGAATAAAGCTCGCTGATCAGATACATTATTAACATGTGCCTGACTTCTAGGAATTTGCAGGCTAGACGAATGGTTTCTGTGGAAACCAATATCTGACTCCAGAAACTCTTTACCTTTATTTGTATAGTTGCTATAGCTACCGCCAAATGATTCATCTTTTGACTTTGATTCATTACTTTCAGGTACTTTGGTCTGTGGCATCAATAATGCCTTCTGTTGTTTTTGTCGACAGTAACTGCAGTTATATTCAGAACAGCTTTCACTTTCCCGCCAAAAGTACTCAACGGGATCGATATTAAGATCTTCATTGCGAAATTCTGTCATGAGATCCATGGGTTCTACTTTCCTCTCACAGGAAATCACATTGTGTGGGTTTCTGGCGTTCGATTGTTGTCGACTATTATCTTTAAAATTCATTGTAGATACAAGATGAGTGTGTACGGGTTGATCTAGTTTGATCGCCCCATCATTTATCCGATCTGAACTATGTATATGTATCTGACCGTGAGAGGTCATATCATGACCTTCATTATGAAATGAAATGTACTGGTACCGTGAAAATTTATCGCTGTTTTCATTTTCTATTATATCCATTTGCTCATACCTTGTTGGAGCGTACGATATGGCATTTACATTGACATTGTTCTGATATTTTGCAGGCTCATTTTCAACATATTCAAAATTTCTTTCTTCATTCATACGAATATTGTCCTGCGACCGCTCCGAAATATTTTCATTGTGCAAGTGACTTTTATTTTCAGCTTCCCGTATCAACATTTTAGAATCAGACCCGGAAGATTTTGATCTTAGTACTGAACGCAAATTTAGATCTATATCAGTTTGGTTGAAATTGTCTCTTTCTGCAGTGTCTCTCTCTCGTTCAAAACGTGAATCTGGACGTGCAGATTTCGGTCGGTTGTCTCGTGCTGTTTTGGGCCTGCGGTAAATCTCAGCAATTTCAGCCATATGTTGCCTTTTAGTATCAACAACTTTATCTTTGATTTCTGCTCTCTGTCCTTTGACTACAGATTTTCCATCCCTCATCATTTGACTCCGGGATGAACTTTCCTGATTAAAGTCGTGCAATTTGCTCATCTTGCGATTTGCTGTTATATCAATCTTTTTGTTGCTTGGTGACCTTTCAGTGAAATATTGATTGTGAACCATGCTTCCTTTAATGTTTTTTAGGTCCTTCACGTGAATAGAAAGTGGCTTTTTATCACTGAAGATCATGCCATGTCGCATGGCTGCCATGTTGAAAGCGGTCAGAAACCGTCCTTCTACATGTGTTATTTATCACCTAGCTTTGTCTCATGAAATGAATCGATAAAGTAAGGGCTTGGGTTTTAGTACAGTGGGAAACGTTTATAGAGAATTCAATATGACAATAAATATTTTACTGTCTCTATTAGATATGTATCATTTCGCAGAAAATCATTTGGCATATTTCTGTCATAAGACCATCTGGTTCTTAGATTGTAGTGTAGCTTAATTTACCTTCTCAGGTGTACACAATGAAAATAAGTTTGGAATAGAAGGTTCCTTTTGTCACAGCAAAAAGAAAGATATGGTTTTGATTGTGGGCAACTATCTCTTTTGAAAATCAAAATCAATGTTTAATCTTCCCAATTACTCTTGATGTGCATCGTTACATGGAGAAACACACTGCGTGAGTAAGTCTTCAGTCTGATACATTGTTACTGTATATGCTTGTCCCAGTGAACTGGTCGATAATTAATCCCTTGTAAATATGTAAAGCGTGTCCATGTCACATCGTATCTAATGTATCATCCTATTTTGCAATTCCTATGTATATGTAAACCTGTAACAGAAAGAAACAATTATAAGAATTTCATTAATAAAATATACATGTATATAAGAATTTCATTAATAAAATATACATGTATATAAGAATTTCATTAATAAAATATATATGTATATAAGAATTTCATTAATAAATATTACATGTATATAAGAATTTCATTAATAAAATATACATGTATATAAGAATTTCATTCATAAAATATACATGTAAATAAGGTCTTGGTACATAAATGAACATGATATCATATACAAGCAGCATTTTCTTTTTGCACAAATGCAACTAAAACGGACATACTAAGAAAATCAATTCTAAAAAATTTGGTTTGGATTATTCAAAGGAAAATTTACGTGTAAGAAAATTAAATAAAGTGTAACGAATAACGGATAAAACAAGCCTATTATAATGGCCCCTAGAGGTTCTTTACAACCGGGTTTTACGTTATTAATAGTTGAGCCCGATTCTTTCCGTCCACCCGGATGCAAGGCGTTATGAATACATCAAAGATAACTAAAACAAATGGCACAATATCTATAAGTAAAATTCTGAAAATCTCAAACTGCACATGCCAGAATTTCTTAATAATTACGGAAATAATGTAAAATTTGAAATATAAGATTTGTAGCATTTTTGTCCTAATATTTGAGTTTTATGCTTGTAAAAGAAAGCAAATAGACTAAACACACAGACACGGTATTTGATTTGTGTGCTTGTAAAAGAAAGCAGATAGACTAAACATACAGACGCGGTATTTGATTTGTTTGCTTGCAAAAGAAAGCAGATAGACTAAACACACAGACGCGGATTTGAGTTTTTATGCTTGAAAGATAAAGCAAATAGACTAAACACACAGACGCGGATTTGAGTTTTTATGCTTGAAAGATAAAGCAAATAGACTAAACACACAGACGCGGATTTGAGTTTTTATGCTTGAAAGATAAAGCAAATAGACTAAACACACAGACGCGGATTTGAGTTTTTATGCTTGAAAGATAAAGCAAATAGACTAAACACACAGACGCGGATTTGAGTTTTTATGCTTGAAAGATAAAGCAGATAGACTAAACACACAGACGCGGATTTGAGTTTTTATGCTTGAAAGATAAAGCAGATAGACTAAACACACAGACGCGGATTTGAGTTTTTATGCTTGAAAGATAAAGCAAATAGACTAAACACACAGACGCGGATTTGAGTTTTTATGCTTGAAAGATAAAGCAAATAGACTAAACACACAGACGCGGATTTGAGTTTTTATGCTTGAAAGATAAAGCAAATAGACTAAACACACAGACGCGGATTTGAGTTTTTATGCTTGAAAGATAAAGCAAATAGACTAAAACACATAGACACGGTATTATTAATTATTATAATCAGTAGACTGCACTTTTTAAGTAATAAAACATTCTGAGTCCAAGCATTTGAGAATTCATATTTGTGCTGATGTTGTCATAACTTGTAAACTTTATGCTCTTAAAATATAGCATATAAACTTTAAAAACAGACACATCACGTCGTGGTATTTTAAAAACAATATTTTCACTAGATTACGCTTTTAGGCACCAAACATTCCAATTTCAAGGCCCCATGTGCATATTCACGCGATTTCCACTTGTTTATATTCTTTCGTACACCTGAATACAGAATGTATGTATTCTGATTTGCTTTTCTATCGTTAAGCTTTGTTTGAACATCAAGGCAACATCGAATACAAATCGGAATGGCAACATTTGTGCCTGTACCATTGTGTATTACCAACATTCATGTGTAACACAGGAATATTTGATTGTAAATAGAATCGGAATGGCAACATCTGTGCCTTTGCCATTTTATATTACCAACATTCATGTGAAACACAGGCATATTTGATTGTAAATAATGAATAAATGAAAGCTTGAAACTGTACCTGACTTTTTTCAGTGTAAAAGAATCGTAATGAGTTCAAGAACAGACTTAAAACTCTTAAATCAAATACATTGCATCATGCATGAACTTAAAACCATAAAGAATTGTTCTGCAGAGCTCTCATTCATGTTTCGTTCTACTGAATACTGGAGTATAGTTACGGATCTTGACATAATTATGAATAAAAGAATGAAACATCTAGGGCAGGATGAAGACTAATAGTTCATACGTATCGGTGTAGGATAGGAACATTCTGATTCCGAGAGTGAAATTTTCCTATCCAACATCGATGCATAATGAAGGATTATTTTCTCACATTCCTGACTCTAAAGCGGTAGGTTATAAAAGAAAATGACGCCCAGTCGGTAATTAAAAGCGTAAAAAGAAGAAAATATAAATTAAAAATGTTTCCATATTTAGAGACAGGGTATAATATTTGGTTAACATCGATAAAATCGGTGTAAGCTTGAAAATTTGATTAAAATTCAGACAGGTTAGATAACTCTTGAACTTAAAGCGATATAATACTAGTAGACAATTGAGACGTCGTGTATATGATGACGTCATACAAACACGCGAAAGTGCCGATGCGCCAATCAAAACGCTTTTTTGATATCATGTAAGACAACAGTCATGTGATGAAAAATAGAGATATGCTCCATCGGTGTTCTACACTGGAAAGCACGAGCATACACACACAGGAATGTGATATTAAAAAAGACCTAACACACGCAGGAATGTGATATTAAAAAAGACCTAGGGGTTCTTGAGGCGGGCAGTATAACACATGTTGAGATAAGGAGTTAGATCAGAAAAGAGTACTTTAGAACGATGAGGAAAGTACTAAGCTGAAAACAAAATGGAGGCAATACAGTCAAAGCTATAAGTACCTGGGCAGTCTTCATCATCAGACTGGTCACAAATAAGAGATGGAAGATACATATAGAAACCTTATGTATATCCATGGTGAACTGCATACAAGAGCAGATGTAAACAGACTATATCTTCCCAGAAAGAACGGAAGAAGATTCTTTATAAGGGTTGAGGACTGTTGAAACATAAAATGGAACCAAGGAAATTATATAATGGAAAATGATAAAGAAAGTAGGCCAGTAAGAGGACTTTAAAAAGAAAACAAAGCAGAGAATGCACCATGAGATTGGAAGCTGAAACTCATCCCAACAACAAACCGAAAACTAAAGGTGGTCGATAATACAAACCATCAGGACTAGCCGCACACAGGGCAACGATCAGACACAAATAAAACTCGAAACAAACGTAAAAAGGTGCATGACTAAGTAATGAAAGAAATTATAGAACACTCCTTGGACTGAACCAAACTCTATTCTTACCCTTGACTAACCCGCAAACGCCACAAAGTAAAGAGTTCATCATTCAAACTTATAGAATAACGTGCAAGACGACAACAAAATTTGGCATAAAATAAATCCTGGATCGATGGAGTCATCCGGTGACGCTAACCCTGACACCGCCTTTGCAACCTCCAGACACCAGACATGAATAATTAAATAGTGTGCCTTGCACACATTAAAGTGTTCAATGGGTTGCAGGTCGGTAACCCATTGACGACTAATTAAGTAGGGCGCTTTGCACCGATTAACTCGACGTAAATGGCCGAATGGCCGCACACGTCGTTAATCCAATGAACGAACGAACGAAGAATGATTACCAGCACAGAAGGTGCAAAGAAAGAAAAACAGTATTGTGGGGAATTGGCAATGCATGGTCAGTTTATGAGGGACACAAAGCAATAAGCCGATGATTGAAACTTGAGACCGATCCAAATGGGAAAGCTAAATAAAGTAAAAGAAGGATTGATAATGACACCACATGACCAGATGCTTATGGTCAACAAGGTGAAGCAAGATTACAGAATCAAGACGTCTCACCGTTGTGCAGAATGTGCATGTACAAGAATGATGCATCCAATCGTCTGCTTAGTGAGTACAGCAAGATTGCCCAGTGTCAGTAGTAAATTCGGCACGACAAACTTGTCATAGCCATAAACTGGCTGCTGTCTAAGAAGTATGGACTTGGGTGCACGAACAAGTGCAAGTACCACAAAGCAGAGAAGTGGTTGAAAAGAACAAGACGAAACTCCTGTGGGATTTCAATATCGATACCAATTACATGATACAGTACCTTTTTTTTTTCTTCAAGGACTGTTGATTTATCTTTGTAGTCTAGTATCTATGGTTCATACCTAATAATGACAATCAAACATTAATTGGTGTTTAGGGTTCATATTTAGGGTCCATATATATATATATATTCCATCACAAACTTTGGTCATAGTTCGTGGGTAATCACAAACTTTGGTCATAAATATTAATTGGTAGATAATTTCTTTTACTGCTGTTGAACTGTTGAACTCTATTCGATCGTTAGTAAAAGGCGTTACTTTCAGTCAGCATTTGATCCAACGAGCGCATGAAGTTCATAACACCTTTAAATTATGCAGGGGCCGCTGCGTTTCTTATTATATCATTCTAATTTTCCGACATCTGATATTTCTTCAGGTGTTCTTTGTTTATTTGTGAAAAAAAAGTTAGGTTTTGTTATGTACGCGATCCAAAATGTACATTCATTTGATTTGATTTATTGATTTGATTTGTATGATAGGTAGAGTACGTGGCAAATATGGACAGAGCGACCATTAAATCAATAGTGCGCGTTTAACGATGTCCAACCTCCACAATGCTATGTCAGTTTTCCTAACCATACCAAATACTTTCAGTGTCATTTTTGTTATCGTGTAGACTAGTCTGTACATTTCAAGTCAATAAAGATAGCCTTATGTTTTGTTTTCGTGTAGACTAGTCTGTACATTTATAGTCAATAAAGATAGCCTTATGTTTTATTGTCTTTTATAGCCTTGTAGAACAAAAGCAATCAGAGAGTATAACTAAGTGACGGTCCTGTAAATTGTAGCCTGGACTGGAGATTAGTAGACCTGGACTGTAAACTGGAGATTAGAAAACCAATTGGACTTTATGATAAGTCAATGCCCAGCATACCTGTAAATCCCAATGTGAAATATGACAGAAAAATCGTCCTATTAATAAGTCAATGTCCAGCACACCTGCAAAATCCAGTGTGGCATATGACAAACCAATTGGCCATTTGCAAATGCTTGGAGCCGTGAAGAAAACTGGATGACCTAAACGACTATCACTAGTGTTCTTGGAGCAACACAAATGCCATATTTTAATTGCTATGTAGAGGGTCTATTCATAAAAGGTTTCCGTTCGACTGTGTCTGTTAAACTTATCTTTCAAATTGACAATTACCTATTTCAGAAATAGCCATGTGTAGGTAAATCAAACATATTTTGCGCAGAAAAATATGTTCGACCTGTTACGAACTAAATGAAATATTTCTCATTGCCAGTTTGAAGAAAATACTCAATAACTATCGTATCTAATTGTATATTATGTCCCATTAAAGGTGCCATCATTTAATTGTATATCATGTCCCATTAAAGGTGCCATCATTTAATTGTATGTCATGTCCCATTAAAGGTGCTATCATTTAATTGTATATTATGTCCCATTAAAGGCGCCATCATTTAATTGTATATTATGTACCATTAAAGATGCCATCATTTAATTGTATATCATGTCCCATTAAAGGTGCCATCATTTAATTGTATGTCATGTCCCATTAAAGGTTCCATCATTTAATTGTATATTTTGTCCCATTAAAGGCGCCATCATTTAATTGTATATTATGTCCCATTAAAGGTGCCATCATTTAATTGTATATCATGTCCCATTCAAGGTGCCATCATTTAATTGTATATCATGTCCCATTAAAGGTGCTATCATTTAATTGTATATTATGTCCCATTAAAGGTGCCATCATTTACTACTTACCTGCGTAATTAGGTTAATCAGTACAAATACTCATTTGAGTGCAAACAATTTGGAATTACGTTTTAAAGAAACATTTATCTTTCGGAAAAATCGAAATTACATTTTCAATTTGAAATATGACTTGCTGTTTCTATTCAGATGCATAATAACATTGTAGAAAAAGTATAATTTGTAAATTGACTGAATTTAAAATAAACCAGACGAGGAGCTGCATTCCGTATTTTTAGTTTCTTCAGAATAAATATGTCTCTAGATTTTTAGAGAAGTGTCTAAAATAAATATTTTTAAATTTAAATGCTTAACTGTGCTTCAAGATGACAGATTATTACATGTAAATATGACCACATTATTATGCAGTCCCTTTTATGGCAAATACAAATGACAGATTATTACATGTAAATATGACCAATGTTATTATGCAGTCCCTTTTATGGCAAATACAAATGGCAGATTATTACATGTAAAAATGACCACGTTATTATGCAGTCCCTATTATGGCAAATACAAATGACAGATTATTACATGTAAAAATGACCACGTTATTATGCAGTCCCTTTTATGGCAAATACAAATGACAGATTATTACATGTAAAAATGACCACGTTATTATGCAGTCCCTTTTATGGCAAATACAAATGACAGATTATTACATGTAAATATGACCAATGTTATTATGCAGTCCCTTTAATGGCAAATACAAATGGCAGATTATTACATGTAAATATGACCACGTTATTATGCAGTCCCTTTTATGGCAAATACAAATGACAGATTAGTACATGTATATTACATATATATAATCAACTCACATAGTTACTTAAGGTTTTAAGAGAGGTCCTTAAAATCTTTCTAGCTCACAAATGACTTGCAGTTAGGTTAATTTCAGGTAAATACATGGTTGAAGCTGGTGGTCAAACCATGTTTTGAATGACTAGTTTTCATTGAGAATCATCTCTTAAGTCTTTTCGCTGATTCACTTCTCTGAAATCGAAATTATATATTTTTTTCCTCGCACACGAAAAACAAATACTAATGACCATATTAAAAGTAATTCAAAAGAAAGAACATCAACCACAAGAAGATGCCTAGGATGGCCTGATATTGGTTTTTCTGGTTTACAACGGAGCATGAGCTAAATGAGACTGCAGCTGGTTCAGCTTAAACTGAAGTAGAAGGGTTTCTTTTGTCTTTTCGTTATGTGCCATATATACAGTAGCGGTGAGAGGAGGGTCGGGGGGGGGGATTGCTCCCGGGCACCGGGCGAGGGGGTCGGGGGGGGGGGGGGCAATTGCTCCAGGGCACCAGGCGAGGGGGCCGTCGGGAGCTTTATTCGCAGCTGTAAACGGGGCGTATTTGTAGATGAGATGGGGATTGGAGGTTGGCAACTGACATAAAAACTGTTCTCTGTGGCAAAGTTGAAGCGCCACTAAAGAACATTGCTCCAGGGCGCCTCGAACCGTCGCGCCGCCACTGCATATATATTTATATATTTTTTAAGTCAATGTTCTATGCAAGAATTCATGCCGTCAAATTTAAATCAACAAACTATTCAGCTTACGAAAATCTGTTGAGTTTAAATATTTAGAGTTAAACGCCAGACTGTGCGGCAAATAGCAGAAACGTTTTTAACTCGATATTGCTAGTAAAGAAAGTTACAAGTTTTCACAAGGAAGAAACATCGATTTTTTAAGAAGTCCTTTAATCTTGTTGAATTTATTATTATTATTATTATTATTATTATTATTATTATTATTATTATTATTATTATTATTAAAAGAACCAATCATATGCACAGTAGATAGAAACCAAATTGAAAGGCCTTACTATTAAGGTATATGATGTATAAATATCATTTTGAAATTAATCATATAGTTAGGATACGTTGTTGAAATGACATTGATTACAGAAACGACGGCGTACAAGTTATAAATGTAAAGATAAAATAAAGGTAAGCATGTGTTTTATTTATATAAATGTAATAAAGATAAGCCATATGTTTTATTTATATATTGTATATTTTGATACAAGTGGTCTTTCTGTCACATGAACAAGTAAACTGGATTTAAGAGCTATTACTTAATACCTAACACATTCACAATTAAATGTATCTCTCACGTTTTTGTAATATATAATATCACAGATCTCAGAAAAAGAAATTGGGATAAAGTTGATACTTTATTGATGCTAATAGGGTAATTGCTTTCCTAAATTTAATTGTGAAATCAATGTCATTAAATGTCTGATCACAATCTGATTTACTGAGACATCTATTTTGATTATATTATTTTGATAATAGATATCCAAATAAACTTGGAGCGATTGGTTCCTTTCATGGATTTAATTATGTGGATTCTGCCCCTAAAACCTAAATATTAGCTTTGTTAATTATCTATCAATTTAACTCATTCACCAGGTCCATAAACCATAAAACTGGGCTTTTGTATCGACTTTTAATGCATTTCGTCTATTTAATCTATTGGTGAAGTATTTTTGTCTTTAATAGATTCATGGATATCGTTTATTTATTCTTCTCTCCATATTGTTTCATTGAGTCTTCTGCCGGATATCATATTTATCAATAGTTCATGGATTTTGTTTCTTTTTTTGTGTATGAGCCATTACCTCTTTCTGATAATGGAAACGTTTTAATTACTTTGTAATTAGATTTTACTTTAGTTTGGTCTTTGAATCCAACGTATTGACTTTGCGTAAGGTTCATCTTTCACTGATAATGCTAATGAACTTGTGAAAAGTAACTTACCTAGTTAAGTCTTTAAATACATTTCCCTTAAGTGATTGAATGTTCTCAAATGTGCCGTAGAAAATACTTTATTGTAAATTAGTTAATGTTTCTATACAATCTTTTGTTGTTGAATGCAAGTACCTTGTATGTTAAATTAGTGATCTTAGTAAAGTTTTTAGTTTTGTTTTCATCTGTTCACAAACTTATATTTTAAGCATATTCACTGACTCGCTTTGTTGAACATCTTGTTAATGTTTAAAAAAAAAAAAAAAAAATGTTGAACATAAGCATGGATTTCTGAGTCAAAGACCGCTAGTTCAATAAGAGTAACCATTCTTATATTCTGAAAGCAGTTTGTTATTAGGGAAATTGTCAATTATCCAGGCTAAAACCTATCGTGTGAAAAACCTGTTTGCCCCAAAAATCAGTTTAAAATATATTAACGTAACCTTAAAACAAGAAAAGTGGCGCCTGCTATTTAAAAGCGATATATACTAACTAATACTGATACCAACTAATACTAATACTGATACTAACTAATTCTAATACTGATACAAACTAATACTAATACTGATGGCAACTAATACTAATACTGATGGCAACTAATACTAATACTGATGGCAACTAATACTAATACTGATGGCAACTAATACTAATACTGATTCAAACTAATACTAATACTGATGGCAACTAATACTAATACTGATACAAACTAATACTAATACTGATGGCAACTAATACTAATACTGATGCCAACTAATACTAATACTGATGGCAACTAATACTAATACTGATGGCAACTAATACTAATACTGATGGCAACTAATACTAATACTGATTGCAACTAATACTAATACTGATGGCTAATACTGATGGCAACTAATACTAATACTGATGGCAACTAATACCAATACTGATGCCAACAAATACTAATACTGATGGCAACTAATACTAATACTGATGCCAACTAATACTAATACTGATAGCAACTAATACTAATACTGATTGCAACTAATACTAATACTGATGGCAACTAATACTAATACTGATACCAACTAATACTAATACTGATACCAACTAATACTAATACTGATACTAACTAATTCTAATACTGATACAAACTAATACTAATACTGATGGCAACTAATACTAATACTGATGGCAACTAATACTAATACTGATGGCAACTAATACTAATACTGATGGCAACTAATACTAATACTGATTCAAACTAATACTAATACTGATGGCAACTAATACTAATACTGATACAAACTAATACTAATACTGATGGCAACTAATACTAATACTGATGCCAACTAATACTAATACTGATGGCAACTAATACTAATACTGATGGCAACTAATACTAATACTGATGGCAACTAATACTAATGCTGATTGCAACAAATACTAATACTGATGGCTAATACTGATGGCAACTAATACTAATACTGATGGCAACTAATACCAATACTGATGCCAACAAATACTAATACTGATGGCAACTAATACTAATACTGATGGCAACTAATACTAATACTGATGGCAACTAATACTAATACTGATTGCAACTAATACTAATACTGATGGCAACTAATACTAATACTGATACCAACTAATACTAATACTGATGCCAACTAATACTAATACTAATGTCAACTAATACGAATGCTGATGCCAACTAATACTAATACTGATGCCAACAAATACTAATACTGATGCCAACTGATACTAATACTAATGCCAACTAATACTAATACTACTAATACTGATGCCAACAAATACTAATACTGATGCCAACTAATACTAATACTGATGCCAACTAATACTAATACTGATGCCAACTAATACTAATACTGATACCAACTAATACTAATACTAAACTTAATTAATATTTATAGAGAAGATAGATCAACTATGCCCGTTAGCCGAAGTAACTGCATGCATGAATGTTAAATATAACTTTTTCCCCGCAATCATGAAAACTGTGCCAATATTTTTAGACAAAGACAACCTGTACAAGTTTCCCAGTTTCAAACATTCCTCAGTAATCCTCAAAACATTCCCGTCTCAGTTAAAAGTTTGTAATTTAGTATCTCATGTCGTAGACGGGCCTCACTGTAAGAATGTTTAAACCAAGCTGATACTCTAAGTGACAGAACTCTAATTTAAAGCAAGATACTCTCAAATATATCTTCTATCAGAGGATAAACAGTAGATTATAGGACAGAAAAGAGGATAAACCGTAGATTATAGGACAGAAAAGAGGATAAACCATAGATTATAGGACAGAAAAGAGGATAAACCGTTCATTATAGGATAGAAAAGAGGATAAACCGTAGATTATAGGATAGAAAGGAGGATAAACCGTAGATTATTGGATAGAAAAGAGGATAAACCGTAGATTATAGGATAGAAAAGAGGATAAACCGTAGATTATAGGATAGAAAAGAGGATAAACCGTAGATTATAGGATAGAAAAGAGGATAAACCGTAGATTATAGGATAGAAAAGAGGATAAACCGTAGATTATAGGATAGAAAAGAGGGTAAACCGTAGATTATAGGATAGAAAAGGGACCGAGAACTACGATAATTTACCGGAAAAAATCATTTAATAAGTCCAGATCCAAGTCAGGATGTTATTATAACACTAAGTATTGTTTAAGATACAATGAAATGTTCTGAATAATATATAGATAAGAAGTATATGATGATTTGAAATAGCGTCATTTGCAAGAGGACAATTGTATGTATTTCATTATTATTCATTAAAACAATTTTTCAACATTTTATTGGAAGCAATTCAAACATTATCAAGACCGTTTAATATATGTCGATGCTTCCTATTAAAAACATAATACCAACAGTTATGTCTTTCATAAAAATTTGCTTATTGAAACACACACACCTAACATTCTAGTACAAAAAGAAAAGAAACAATATATTGGACTTATTACACGAAACTTACCTTTCTTGTTGGTTCTCTATCAGGCTGTCGCCTATAAGAAACAAGCTACAGGAAAATGTATGTTCTAATAACCTGCTAAAACGATGATCTGGTTGTCGTTTAATCTCCCGTGAAAAAGTGACACCTTGAAATATATGACAGGGTTGTCCTGGGTTTAACAAACATGCCTATTTATACTAAAAAGACGCTACAGGCAGTTGCAATTTGACTCCAAACAAAGAACTGCAGGTCTAAGCTGGTGCTTGTCTGATATGATAACAGGTCCACACTTTGGTGACGGATGGCACTGGATGACTAATCAATAGTGATGCTAACGGCGCTTCCATGGCGTTGGAATACATTATCCTTGACTTTAAGACCAGCCAATCATTCTTGTCGACTCAACGAAGCAGTTAAATAGAGAAAACATAAATTAACTTGAACTCTGAATGGAAGAAAAGTAGGTGATGTGTTTCAGAGACTGGGAATTTCATAATTTCTTATCGACAGAATATTTTACATACTGAGAAAAAATATATTTCTTAAAAATGCAGCCAGAGGACGAAAAATGTTGATAATTCGTAAAATGTTAAATTTTAAGAAAGAAGCTTTGAAATATGCAAAAAAAAAAAAAAAAAAAAAAAAAAAAAAAAATTATGTTGAAATTCTACTAATAAGAAATGCCTAAACCTATTCATAATAATAACAGTAATGTCACAACCCCGCTACCGTATTATAAATAATACTGCAGATCCGCTACGGTATTATAAACAATACTGCAGAAAGTGTGCATTCAAATTTGTCGACTCACGAGCGGGGGCAGCAATGTCGACTCTCTAAATACATATAACAACTCAAGGTTTAATAGATAACAATTTTATCAAATATAGGAATCAATTCAATAATTTCATGGACATAAATCTTCAGTTCAATATATCTTGATACAATAATTGGCCGGGTTAACCAAATGCCTTTTTACACTTTATTCGTCATATGGAAGTTAATGTCCTATTGTGAGAGTATCTGTTCAGTGAGTTGTCCCGAGTACTCATCTGTTCTAATTTCTCTTAATTCCTCCTTCCTTCCTCTTCCTCCTTCTGTACACCGTGCCTCTTGTGTACACCCTGTGAATCTACTCGGCTTCCTCCCTTCTGTTCTCCTCCCTACTCCTTCCTTCTTACTCTCTCGGTGTCGTCACTGCATACACCCTGGGAATCTCTCAGCGCCGACTCTCACGGGCACACTGGGAGCTTCCTTTTAGAAGCTTGTTTTACCCAGTTTGAATTCCCTTCTATTTACGAGTTAAGTCTCGGAGTGGCTTGTAGCTAAAATTCCCTCCTCAACATAAGCTTTTCTGCTCTACTTCAGAAATACGTCTCTCTCCCTCAAGAACTAGCAGCGCACTGACTTTTCTCTGTGCGTTTACGAATAAGAATGACGCATTTTCCTGCCTAAAGGGTTAGCCCCTCCCACCAGTAGATCTAGCTTCTCTCATCCCTAATTGGTCGACACGCCTATCGTTTGATTTTCTTTCCGCCTGCGTCCAGGTTTCTTCACACCTTCTTGGGGCACCACGGGGTATCCGGCCCGAATATGCCCTTCGGCAATAGCCCCGCTAAACAAGGATTAAATACCTTTGAAGCCAAATCGGAGATACAAAATTACGTAACTCCTAAGTAAGACGTCCGGCCCACATGCTATAATTTCCGCAAAATTCTGCCCTTCAGTTCGTTACAATTAACTATACGCCAATACTTAGACATCAAAACGAAAATTCGCTAATATATATATATATATATATATATATATATATATATATATATATATATATATATATATATATATATATATATATTGTTGTTGTTGTTTAATTTACGAGATATGTTAGTATTTATTCACCAATCAAAGCAACAATCAGAAAACAAAATTATATAAGAATGGTCCATATTACATTTTTCCCACGTAAAGTAATTTCGGTTTAAACTGTGAGTTCAAGACCCAGATTTTTACAAGTCTTTCCTTACAATATACCCCAAAGTATTTTTGCATTGAATCAAATCCGTCGCAGCATTTTACTATATGATATAAAGAATATGTTTGTTCATTAGACTTTAGAGAAAACAAATCTTTGCGGGACAGAATTTGAAGTTGATGACATCGTATTTATGTTGAAAGGGCATTTGACCTTTGAGAAAATCTTTGTATACACTCAGCAGATGCGGAATGAAAAGGAGAAGGTACAAAATGTAAAAAACATATAAACCACAAAAAAAAAAAAAAATATTGGGAATCACAGTGTTAAATATGCCATGCAGATGTTTTACGCTTTCTTCCATCACAAAGACCATCACTGCTCAAATGTCGGACCGGTTTTGATTCGGTAGTATGATTTGACATGCATATGGATTTAATGTAAAATAATTCAATTATATATATATATATATATATACTCTTTTTGTTTTACTTTTTATGCCAGCTTTGTATATTAGTTGCAGTGAACCATTTTTTTCTTTCTTATGCAATTGCGAGACCCATACATGCAACTGATTTCAAGCGATTTTCCCAAGGACAAAACAAGGTTATGGAGTAATCCTAATAAATATTCTTGCTTGAAGCATATGTGAAAAATAATCCTACATATTGTACTGTATTCATCCGAGTGGAACTCAATCAGCATAGATTCAGTTTTGCGGGGGAATAATGTGTTCCCAACTGAGTCGCGTTAGATACGGGTAAATCAGGAATAATGATGGACATAAATCCTGTTTAATGCGATGGGATCAGATTTTTACATAAAAAAAGACGCCTCGAGGTATAAAAAGGATGATTTTGGAACAACAAATATGTTTAACTATTGTGTCGTCTACCTGACATTTAGTTTGTGGAGGTGGGGAAGAGAGATAATGACACGTAGGGAAATGTTAATTTTCCCGCGCCGTTATCCAACTTTGTGTCGTGTTGGGAATGTTTTTGTTAAAGCGAATGGCGGGCCAATTACTAGGAGGAGACGTCATAATGTAAAATAATCACGAGACTTTATGGTAGCTTGGATTAGTTTCGTAAAATGTCCCCACCCCTCCAATTTCATAACATAAGGAATTCTTGGGATATTCTAATGTATAAGCGTTTAGTAATTTGAGATAGGAATAATTCTCTGTATTAGGCGTTTGAGTCGTGTTTCGTGGTGCATGGCGCTAAGTACATATCTTCGACTTGGAAAGGGTTACTGATGAGTCATACAAATGTGAAACAAGAAAAACCATCCAAGTCTGAAATTAGAGTTTCTTCATGTGTGCTCATTAGGTGAGTAGAGGAAAATTATTTGTAGTAATTGGGCGTTTACGAACCCTTTAGTTGACAACAAATGTTGTCTTGAGGTCCTTGGAAATAGGGGAAACAATGGACCTCAGGCCAGACTCACGCAGATTATGATTCTCTCAGTAGTGAGGTAGCGAGACACCTCGCTTGTTAATATATATCTATATATTCCTTTTTTTCTTTCATAATTTGTTCATTTATATATTCTAACTTGAGAAAAATATATCCTTATATTTTCAGATGTGAATATACAAGATTTCCCATCATGCCATGCGACGCGTGATTGTGTGTGCCTACAAAGTCATACTTGTAGCAAGAAAAATGAGCACTTTATGAGCTAGAATAAGTAAAAGAAGGAAACTGCATAACCTTTCAGGAATAACAATTATAGTTTGCCGAAGAAATCTGGCTCGACGCCGTACGCTTCTCTAGAAAGGTATTTCCCGTGTACAACCTCGACAACACCGTTATAAAACTGCGTGCTGCATTGCTGAATCGGACTTGCTTTGTGATCAGATCGGATAAAATAGTTTACACAATGGCAAATATGCAATTTATTGCAGCATATTACTTTATCCCAAGCCTACCACTTCCTTATATCGCTGATAGTTTTATTATCAGAGTTGGATACTCAAATTACAAATGAAGAACTTGGCTTAGCTGCCAAAAATTTAAACAATAATAAGGCACCCGGTCTTGACACAGGTTTGAATGAATACATTATTGAGTCGTTTCCACTTTTATCAAATTGCACGCTGCAACTTGTTAATATGATATTTAGCAGCGGTATTCATCCTTCAAATTGGAGCAAATGTCTTATTATACCAATTTTTAAAAAAGGTGATCCATCCGGTGCAAATAATTATAGAGGAATAACATTACTTAGCTGCATAGGAAAGGTTTTTACTAGCAAATTAAATCAAAAACTATCTCTTTTGGGAAATTAGATATGATATTATTACGGATGCACAGTTTGGTTTTAAGAATAATAATAGTACAGTAGACACCATTTGTATATTAAATATTTTATTCAAAGGTTATTCGATCAAAAGAAAACGCTTTTTTGAGTCTTTATTGATTTTTAAAAAGCATTATATTGTGTAGAAAGGACACGTCTATGGCAAAAAGTAGTAAAATGCAGAGTGACTTGGAAATTGTTAACGATAATGAAATCTATTTACAGCTCAGTGCATCCACTTGTAAAGCACTTAAACTCGCACTCAGACTATTTCGATTGTTCACTTGGGCTTCTTCAAGGCGAAAGCCTCTCTCCATTTCTGTTTCTTCTTTATATTAATGATCTGCAAATTGCATTACAATCAGATACAGAGGTTGGTATCATTTTACAAAAATGTTTTTATATCTTTTATTGTGTGCTGATGATAAGGTGATATTTTCAGAGACAGCAGATGGTCTACAAGCATCCTTCGATAAGTTAGATGCATACTGGATAAGATGGAATATACTTGTAAATATTGATAAAACAAAGGTTATGATTTTTAACAAAAGAGTTAAAAGATCAATCGTTTTATTTAAGTACGGAGATGCGTTTCTAGACATTGTGGATAATTTCAATTATTTAGGACTTGTTTTAACCAACAGAGGCTCGTTTCGATGTGCTGCAGATACTATTGCTGGCAATACTTTTGAATGCTGGTCATACTAATAATCTACAATGTCCAGTGAATATAATGTGTGCTTTAATTGATTCTTTTGTATCTCCAATATTGTCTTATTGACGTAAAATTTGGGGATTTTTGAAAGCTGAAAATATAGAACATAGAAAATATTGCAAGTGGTTACTAGATGTTAAACTTTCTACCAACAATATGTTTGTATATGGAGAGTTGGGCCGATATCCACTTTATGTAAAAAGATATGTGCGCATCATTAAGTCGGTTCAAATTGCTTAACACGAAAAATATACCAATTAATGCTTACCGATTTCGAAGGAAAGAATTATAAAAACTGGGTATCTAATGTGAAAAAGAAAATGCTGATCTTATGCTTTGGAGAAATCTGGTATTACTCTAATTCAGTCTCGTATTACCCTAATTCAGTCTTGTATTAGCCTAACTCAGTCTGGTATTAGCCTAATTCAGTCTGGTATTAGCATAATTAAGTCTGGTATTATCCTAATTCAGTCTTGTATTAGCCTAATTCAGTCTTGTATAAGCCTAACTCAGTCTGGTATTAGCCTAATTCAGTCTGGTATTAGCCTAATTCAGTCTGGTATTAGCCTAATTCAGTCTTGTGTTACCCTAATTCAGTCTCGTATTACTCTTTTTCAGTCTGGTATTAGCCTAATACATATATAGTATTATCACAGTAACGCGATCTTGATTGCTAGATCACGTCGAGTTGTCAGCATTTGAAAATCCGGATCATTAAGAGACGAGAAGCGTCGAGTCATGATCCGGATTTTTATGCTGACAACGAGACGTGATCTAGCAATCAAAATCGCATTACTGTGATAATGATATTTTTGTTATATACCTTTCAATTTTCAGATAATTTAATAAAATCACTATATGTAGTTGAAAAACACAAGAAATTGGTAAACATTTCAACCTGTTTAATACGAACTTCATCTTAAAGCATAAACCGAATTACTTGTTGAAAGGCTGACACACGCATGAATATTAGTTTTATGAACGAAGTTGTGAAACAACGCTCGCTCACTTTGACTGCTATCACTGTCAATAACACGAATCCTTCGACGCTTGAGGGCAGACTACTCATATGTGTGATTTACAATTATTGTACAGTTCTGAAATTTTGCATCACGGAAGTTTTCACCAGCTAAATGACTGGAAGTTTGTTGCAGAGGCCAAGTTGAATGCGGCTGAGCTGTTTCTGGCGATACCTTGTGAGAGGCTCCGATGGGAACTTAACACGCGAATGACAACATTATTCTGACAGTTATTTACAACAGGATTGGAGAAATTGTTGGAACTTGATGGTTCAGAGAATATTATTCATTTAGAATTTCAAATTCATCCATTATGCATGAAACTCACTAACGTTACCATTTATGAATTTCCGTAAATGGGTTGTACTGTACAACTGTAATGTTTTGGTACGCGATTTCCGAATATGGTCTTGTTTCAGACGAACATTTTGGTAATATTTTACTACTTCAAAATAAAGGAATAAATACTTTTTCATTGTTGTTGTGGCAAAAACATAGTTTAGACCTTTCAGATATTTTACATATAACGCAAGGTTTCTTAACTAACGTCGCTCTGAGAGCTTTGTTTACCGCTCGTGTTGGCAATCCATCGCTAGGGGCGCTGCTATTGTCACCAGGAAACCTCGAGGATAAAGTAGTCTCAGCCTCGTTTGAGAGTATGGTGATACAGGTTTAGAAAACGACAGTATCGTTTTCCTACTTGTAGGAAATGACGGTAAAATTCTGGCTCTTTCTTGGGTAGAAAATTGGTAGGTATATAATAAAGTTTTGTATTACCCTAATTCAGTCTTGTATTACCCTAATTCAGTCTGGTATTAGCCTAATTCAGTCTTGTGTTACCCCAATTCAGTCTTGTATTACCCTAATTCAGTCTGGTATTAGCATAATACAGTTTTGTATTACCCTAATTCAGTCTGGTATTACCCTAATTCAGTCTCGTGTTACCATAATACAGTTTGGTTTTACTCTAATTCAGTCTGGTACCAGATATCTTATTTTTTATCACTTTTTAACCAAAGACTAAAATACATATTTCATTCTGACTGGAGTTATGCAGTTACTTTGAAAACTTCATATATGTAAAAAGATATGAAAGATATATTCAAAACAACTTAGTTATGTTAGAATAATTGCTAATGCCAGCCACAGAAAGGTTTTAAGTAAATTAGGGGTTTCATCATACCTATTAAGTATCGAGACTGGTAGCCACGTCGAAAACGAACGGCATAAAAGAAAATGTGACCATTGCGTAAATACTGAGGTTGAAGATGAATACCATTTTGTCTTAATTTGTCCTCTATACCTCTCACTTAGAAAATCTTATATTGATCTTTATTGTTGGCAGAAATCAAGCATGTATAAACTACTGCAATGACTTAAAAATTGAAGATTTAACAACTGTAAAATACCTAGGTAAATATGTGCATAATGCATTCCAACTTAGATTATCTTCTCTCGCTGTATAATTTCCCCTGCAATTATCCACTCGGTGTCATCAGCTTCATGTCTAAATTCCCACAAGTATCCACTCAATGTCATCAGTTCCAAGTCTCATTCCCACAAGTATCCACTCGGTGTTATCAGCTCCAAGTCTCATTTCCACAAGTATCCACTCGGTGTCATCAGCTCCAAGTCTCATTCTCACAAGTATCCACTCGGTGTCATCAGCTCCAAGTCTAAATTCCCACAAGTATCCACTCGGTTCCATCAGCTCCAAGTCTCATTTCCACAAGTATCGCGGTCATCCCTTAATTTCCTTTCTAATTAACACTGAAACACTGAAATTTCCTTCAGCCGAATAATTACTTGCTGGGTACGGCACTCCTATGTTAAATGTAGACTATTTGCATTACTCTTATGAGCATAAATGTAAAATATTAATAATGACATGAAGAAAAACAATATTTATTAATAAAGCTGCAAGATAGTGTAGTGAAATGAATTTAATTTGATGCCTCGGACATCAATACTTCGCCTGAGCCAGACATGAAGTGTTATTATACGCCATGCTCCTCAAAGTGGGTTGTCTCCCTTTGGAAGGAATAATATCAGTGCCACAACACAGTAAATTTGGTGGTAAAATGCCACCTGGAGAAGCCCGTATGCTTTGATAACTGCACAATGATCAGTTGTTTTCGAATGCATGTACAACTGACTCATTAAAAAAACAGAAGAAAAAAACTTTTACGTTAAAACCTCGTAATGGTGTGCACCTAAAACTGATCCCTACCAAATATATTCATTTTGACAGAGGCTGATCACCATCAAATGCAGAGAATGCTAAGTAGTCAACACATAAACTGTGGAACACACCATAGCTGTGTACTTCCTCCATAATGTTGAAATATTACTAAGCAGTACTGGTCATTTAAAAGTCACTCACCAGTGACGCCATCATACTGTTACGATCACACCGCTGCTAGACCATGTAAATTTGTGGTAAAATGCCACCTGCAGAAAACCGTACGCTTTGATAACAGCTTCACGCTCGATTTAGATTGCATTTGCTGCGATCTTTTCTCTACAATGACTTATGCGAGGAGTTTGTCCAATACGTTGAGGAAAAAGTAACGAATTCTTTACTAGCAGTGATGGAGCACAAGACAAATTATGTTACAAGGTAGCACTGGGCAGGCGTCACAATATACCGATGACGACACAATGAAGAGCCACTGAGCCTCCAAACACAGTCTGGTTCGTTTAGCCTTTTTTTAATTTTTTTGTTTTGTTAAATAATATTAATCTATGATAATTGACATAAGGTAGGATCCAGTCAACGTGCTTGTAGGCCTGTCAAAAAATCGTATAATTTTGTCGAATTTCAAGTGTCAGTGAAATTATAAAATTACAAGGTTATCTTGAGTTCTCAGACTGTATTGTGCATATCACGATATGGAAGTGGCGATACGATATATTATATAATCACGAAAATGCATATGTTCCCGATATGTATCGTTACATCCATAATCGAGGATGTGTCACACAGTTACAGTAGAAACGGATACATATTTTTGGTTTAGATGCATTGATACTTGGTATACAGTGGGTCGAATAGTTGAAATTACAATTAAAAAATAATGTTACATGCCAGGGGTTTAAAAGCAGCTAGTTTATATATTCGCATCAAGGCAGAGAGAAACTAATAAATAAATAAACATGTCTCATATACTGCGTGAGTTTGGTTTAAGGTCTTGTTTCCCCTCTATTTACATTGGCATCAAGACAATAATCGTTGTCATTGACGGGTTTTATAAAACGAGTTAATATCACAAATATATTTGCTCTACTCAAATAAAGGACCACTCATTCAGGAGAGACTAATTTCACACTTGTATGGTGCTGTTTAATTCTCATTGTTTTGATTTGTCAGCACGCAATTCTATGCCGTTGATCGGTACTTCATGCCACGTACCAGTATACAGGACATAAACACCTAATACACATACTTATTCATGTTTCCATGTACTAAACACTTATAGGTGAGAATATCCCAAGAAATCTTTATGTTAATACATTTAACAGGCGTTAATTTACGAAACTAATCTTTGCTAAAATCAACTCACATAAATACGGTTCACTTTGGGAAATATCTTCCCAACACAAATAATTACACAAACATCTGTGACAAATATAAGCGAAGACGTAAATTCAAATATCACATACCCTAGGCTTGTTACAATATAACGGTACCATGCAGAGTTGCAGTTAACCCTTCAATATAAACTTGTACTCTGTAACCAGGCTCCAGGGTCTCAAAACTGTCTCAGCACAAAAATAAATCTTAGACTAAAAATTCCCAAAAAACCTACAAAAGCACACTTAAAGTATGTCAGCATTATAGAAATTTGACAAGGATGTAGTGTTACGACTAGGGGTTATGTAACATAAGAAAAGACTCAAACAAGCTTTCAAGATTTAAAAACACAAATCTTTAATTTCCTAAAATATTAAAATATTTCAACAAACAATTGAAGTGAAAGAATTAAAATAACTTACAGTATAGAATATCCTTAAAAGCCCTAAATTGTTTTAAAGTTCACTGTTCCGGAAGTTAATCCATATAGTATTCCGAATGAAATAGCCTTTACTGTGCTAATATGTTGATAAGATTAAGTTATATCCAAATAATCCTTGTGAATCTGGAATCTCACAAGTTTTAGAAATGTTTCCGATAATTCCACGGAGCTGTATAATAATTCAGATTAAAGACAGTACTGAATCCTAAATGTACTGTATTAATAATAAATAAATCTCCAAATAAGAATATCCCACACACAAATTGAACCAATTTCGTTATATCTTCTCTGTTCAAATGTAACTATGAAGAATGTGGAATACCTGCTATAATTCATATATATATCTATATATATAGATATATATATATATATATATATATATATATATATATATATATATATATATATATATATATCCTTAATGCGCAGAATCAAAATAAAAACCCATACTACGTCTTCAATAAACAACTGGGTATTTCGAAATAATTTCCTTCTAGTAAACACGATTCATTCTTCGGATGTGACCTTAAACTATAATTCCTGGTAAATATAATGTTTACTCCTAAAAATACGAGAACTAGGCCGAAAGTTCATTATCTCGCGCGTGAAAAATACGTCAGATGACTAAAGCTACAAGCAACTAGGTGATATATCGATCGAAAAAATACCGTATGTGTACTCATAAGACGACAGCTGTTTAGACTGAGAACAGAGATCATAAGCTAATAAACTATACCACTATTAAAAGGAAAAATATATATAATTCCGTAACAGTAGAAATGCAAGCAAAACGATATTCCAGAAATCTTTGTACTTTTAACCCATACAATGCTTCATTTATGGATTCCATAAACAACAAATACAATAGTTATTCTTGCTGCGAAGATATACCTAATCCCTTTTTCCGAGTTACTGGTGGAAAAGCAGGTATTTCGCAGATGTATGAAAAGAACTTGGAATCAGAATTGAATCAATGGAATATATAAAAGACAGGGTAATAGCCGCAAAGCTTGTTGATATATTTTACAAGCCCGAATATTTATTTTTGTAAATACATGCCTTCACAAAATATTAAAGAGTATATATAAATGGTAGGCGTTCTTGAAGACTTGAACGAGCGTTATTCGAAAAAAGGGGCATGTAATAATTGCAGGTGTCATAAATGCGAGTACAATAAATAGCTTTAAAGTAACTATTTCCAAGTGTAATGAATTTAAAGACTTTTGGGTCGGAATCGCATCCAAGCTATTAGTATTTCACAAAACTGCACTGGACCGAAGCATTCGTATATCCCTCTAGGAACAATGTTCGATTATATATTGACTGACGATATTATCACGTCCAGGTTATCTAGATGTTATATAACTGATGCAGTACAAATTTCCACAACATGGGATCACTTACCTATATTTTGCTAAATCCAGATACAAAACAATGTACCGCCAGAGTTACCGCAAACACATGATCTAACTGTAACGGCATGGCACAAAGTCGACGAAAACTCTACTCGTGATTATCAAAACGTACTGACGTGTAACTTACATGAATACTTTGCACGGGAGATTAACCAATATAAACCAGTTATGTAGCGATCTAAATCAGGGGTCTCCAAACTTTATAAGACGATGGCCATGTTAGATTTTTGAAGGGGGTTTGCGGGCCGAAGCGACTGTGAACAATTTTAATATATGCAAAATCGTTTTTAAAAAGTACAACTCTTTGCGGGCCGGAAAAATCGAAGCCGCGGGCCGTAGTTTGGAGACCCCTTATCTAAATGAATGTATGGTGAAAGCTACACGCGATTCGTTGCCCGTTAAACGGTTTAACCCATACATAAAGCTGGAATGATACGCTTAAAAGCTATCACAACATGGAACTCGAAGCTCGTATTGCCTGGAACTTACAAGGTAGACCACGTAGTCTTCAGCATGAATCGTATGCTAAACGTGACTTTAGGAATGCACAGGGTATTGCCACTGGTGCCTTTATATCTAATTCCTTTAGTGAAATTTAGGAAGCAGCTGAATGTGACTTATGCCTCTTCTGGCAACTAAATAAAAAACGTAAGAAAAAAAAATGCAGATATGATGTTCGGATATATCATGCTGGTCGAACTTTTCTGACCTGTGCTCATTAGCCGATGCATTTTCAGATTTCCTCACCGACTTATACACGCCGAAAGATCACGATTCTTTTGACAATAATTTCCATGATACTATAGAGTAAACAGTTTCTAACCTCTAACAATATCTGAGGAAACATTTGCGCAAATAAAAACTTATATATGATGAAATCACTCGACACGTCCTGTCCAATGCTATTCAGACCTGTCCAATGCTATACAGACCTGTCCAATGCTATACAGACCTGTCCACTGCTATTCAGACCTGTCCAATGCTATACAGACCTGTCCAATGCTATTCAGACCTGTCCAATGCTATACAGGCCTGTTTAGTGCTATTCAGACCTGTCCAATGCTACTCAGACCTTACAAAAGTAAAAAGCACAGTCATGATTTGCATTAAAATGAACATATCATGTATGGCGGTCCATCACTCAAAAAAGCTACATTAAATTTATTTAATTCCATACTGAAATATCAGTGTATATCAGACACATAGAGAAATGATCTGATCGTGCCGATTTATAAAGGTAATGGGAAAAGTAAACCTGATGCTGACTTTTTGCCGACCAATAGACCAAGATACCAGTGATGTAGAAGCTATTTGAAAGAAATGTGCAATCAAAAATAATACTTTTATGGAAATAAATTAAATCCCCAATTCCCAACAGCAAGGTTTTAAAAACATTTAAATTTGCCTCACACTGCTTTCA
Source organism: Margaritifera margaritifera (assembly GCA_029931535.1). Classification (NCBI taxonomy): domain Eukaryota; kingdom Metazoa; phylum Mollusca; class Bivalvia; order Unionida; family Margaritiferidae; genus Margaritifera; species Margaritifera margaritifera. The sequence continues at coordinate 6,975,091 of JAQPZY010001681.1, forward strand.
ACCTTTAAGAGGTTATCCACTACAACTCCGTCAGTGGTAGTTCTACAAATGCTGCCTTCCTCAATACTTTTTGGCATGATGCAGTTCTCTTAAAATTCTTCAACACCGAAATCAAAAGCGTAATCTAGAAGATGATTAGGGATACGTACAAGAATGTACAAAGTGAGGTTGTAGCTAACAAATACCAGTCCAAATGGTTTTTAATCAGAAAAGGAATCCGACAGAGCAGCGTCCTTTCCTTCTTTCTTTATCTGGTATTCATATATGAGTTGCTCCATAAGTGAGTCTATACTAGAGCTCATAGCCGAGATTGATCGACGTAAACTCCTCTTTTCCAGAAAATGTTGTAGCCTCCCAAATCGTGTTATCTCCAAATAGATATGTATCATACGTCTTTTTATGTTATGTTGATGGCACATATTCAGTACAAGCTGGCTATACGCCCAGTATTTGTTGTAAACTTTACAAGTATGCCCTAACTGACTTACTCATAAATTTCATGAACCCAGACATGCTTCCTAAACAAATATCAGTAAAAGTCGCTTGGCTTGATTTCGATCTCTTCATACATAAAGTATTCCCTCTATTCTTTATTCCGCTGAAACGAACAAGTACGAGCTTAAACTGAGTTCATAGTATCTATATGGGCTCTAAACCAAGTCACTGTTCTGTATCTGTCAATAATGCAGACACTAGCATACCAACCTACTTTGTACAAGACAAATCGCCAATGATTTTCACTAGTACAGATATGATCAGTTTGGCCGAGCCCTCCATTGCGAGCTCAGCCAAGTAGTGACGAGTTTCACCTGTTGAAATTATTCGGGTTTACCCCTAACGGTCCCCTGGATAAAACTCACCTTCACCAATTTCGCATTAGTTCATTCCAGTTCATGGTTCTGATATCGAGAGATATATTTTTCCTTACCTTAGTTGTAAAATTAAATCTCCTAATTTCATCACAGATGACATTTTCTTGCGTAGGTCACGTGCTGGTGATGAAAGAATCTAACAATGGGCATTTGGAGTTATGGGTCCCCTTTACGGGATAAAATGAATACTTTAGTCATGTGATTCCAGGGAAATACCCACATTATATTTGAATGTAAATACGCCCATGTATCCTTGTTCATACACGTGTATAAACTAATTTATTTGGTTCATCTATGTTCCCAGGTATCTTCTTCATATTTACTTCATCATTCTTTGATTGTCGTTTACATACGATTGAGCTAACCTTTGTATATTGGCACATTGGTTACATGTGATTTGTCTGTTCTTTTGTCTTGTTTGTCATGTATGTATCTGAAAATCTCCTTATGGAGCAAATAATGAATGACAAGGATACAGAGATGCAAACAAAACGATATTCCAGAACTGTTTGTACTTTTAAACAGACTCTGAGCACAGTTATAGAACATCATCGCTTTTGAAATATTAACATAAGTTTAATTGTTGTTCCCTAATAGTTAGACATTTTGGCGCCACGTATTTTCCACGCTTGTCCTCGTCTTGTTTCCTTTGTTAAGTGTAGCAAATAATTCCACTGTTGTCACAAATACCGTCGAGCGTTGAGAGTCTCCTATTTCACTCCGGTTCGAGGTGAAAGAAATGGATCCGATTTATACGGAATTAATGTAAAAATAATGAAGAGTATCGATGCAGGGAGCCTAATTGACTTTGACAGTATGAAAAGAATATTCGAGATAATTGTGTGTTGCATTTATCACAAAGGAAACATAATTACGTATTCATGTTTGCCGCTGAAGATAACATTACAATTTCATGAGCGGATATAACTTAGGAACTGAATGTTGTCAACTGGAAAACTGAAAGGAGAATAAAATGTGGTGGACGTCGTTGTATAGCATCGGAGAATTTTCATTCCTTATGAAAATTTGAACTAATTTCAGTGATAAACATCTGAAAATTCAGTATATGAATACATTTTTGTCTCAATATTAATGTCTCACAAGTAAAAATATAGCCCTCAATCTCGTGTCTATCCGAATAAATTTTTAAATCTCACTGGCTCAATAACGCTTGGCCTGATCTCTCGAAATTGTTTCTAAGACAATAGAGAATATTTATAATTATATTAAAGTTCGTTGGTATGAAATCTCTAGAACTGTATGTATGTATGCATGTATGTGTGTATATATATATATATATATATATATATATATATATATATATATATATATATATATATATATATTCAGTGTGCAGAATAACTATAAACTATAAATAGGAATAAAAAGTCACAACACAGCTTCATTGCAGCAAGCACTTTCATGCTTTCTAAGGTTAATCTTCAGGCTTTGTTTCTCATGTACAGTTTTTCTTTCTGACGAAAATAAAATAAATAAATAAATAAATAGTACTGATGGATGATATGTACATATTTTGATGCAACAATTAAGGTATTCTGATATCTTCAAATAATGATACGTTATTTATGATGACTCCATGTAATAATAATAACAATAATTTGTCTTTATACTTTTTATTCTTTTTCAATTAAACTCCATAATATTATTATGTCAAAGGAAACCTGAAGATTAATCTAATGAGTTACGAAAACGCTTGCCGTAACGTATGTGCTTTTACTTTATATATATATATATATATATATATATATATATATATATATATATATATATATATATATATATATATATATACACACTTCCTTTATCCTACAGAGCTACATTATATGATTGAATCTTGAATTTATGTAGCATGATTGGCGTCATATTCAGACAAAGACAGTGCCAATAGAAAGGAGAAAAATAAATCGGAAAATAAAACTATACATATCATTAATATATCACTGATGTTTTATTGGTTACCAATTTATCTCTGGCGTTTCGTTGGTCATTAATTTATTTCTGGCGTTTCGTTGGTCATCAATTTATTGCTGGCGTTTCATTGGTCCTTCAAGATTGAAGAGGCTTTGAATTTTATGCATTAGTTGGATGAGATGCCAAATAATGCCTTCTTTATTCTTTCATTGATATGCGAAAGCAATACGTCCGTGTACAGATAGCGTCTGTTAAAAATTTGAAAACGTTATGCATACGTTCTGGGAGGCAGGGCACAAATAGACCAATATAATCAGGCAATGTTCAATAGGTCAGTTAACACTCGCCTATAATAAAGAAGAACTTAATCAGTAGAGCTGAACAGGTAAATTAATGTATGAGGAAAAAGAAGAAATTTTTTTTCCACGTAATGTTTTTAAAATAAATTGGTATGAAGCTATAAAAAAAAAGAAACAAAAAAAATACAACACAAGAATTTAATTCTCTCAATCTACCACAAAAACCGACCAAACAGGGATATTTTGAGCCATACGAAAATAGTTAAAGTAACACATTTAATCCTTTAATGTATCCCCAGATTATGATCTTAAAAAAATGAAATAGAATCGCGCGCACATTTCAACATAAGCAATCACCACCTGCTAAAACTTACACACGCAGCACCAAGCGCGTAAACTGAGGAAGACAGGAGACAACTTTTAACGGCTGATCATAGCATCTGCATAGTACGGTATAAAAGCATCTACAAATCAATATTTATCACTGTTTAATGTAAAATGCATTTTGTGACAGAATAGTTGATATACAAATACACGTAATTAGGGCTCATAAAGATTCATTATCATCATATATTAAAATATTTGTAAATATTGATTTGTTCGAAAATGATACAAATGTAATGTTAAAAAAACATATTGAAGGACCTCTAAAAATATTTTACTCTGTCAATGGCAGCGATATTGTACAATGTACTCACATTTCACAATTATGGCACATCCATAATTAATTTATTATCACGAAATTTGAGGTGGAAATGGCCACGGCATTGAACTGGATCAAATAGAATTGTATATTGTGTGGACGAACTACTGTAATACAAATCGTGGCAAATTGTGAATATATTCCGTTGCTTAGATTTTAAAGCTCGTGTTTACATAATACATATTTTGAATTGAAATTCTTTAATGTGCCGTGGATTAAAAATTATTTGTTACATAAGTATAAAATCATTGCCATAATTTTGAATAGAGACTATATTCTAATAAATAGTGTTAAAATAAGGAAAAGGTTTACACAGTTTTATTAAACCTTAAATTCGTTTCATTTCTCTTGTTTTAGTTTTCGATTGTTGTTTGTAAAAGATATCTTTGGAATATATAGTACCCCCCCCCCCCCCCCCGACCCCGACCCTGCTGTCTGAGATTTTACATGAGACACAGCAGCGTAATTTGTGGACTATCTTGAGTAAATAAAATAATGAAAATTAACATTTCCAGTTTTATTCCTCCCGGTACTGTATCTCTTAATGTCCTTTGTAACACAACAATAGTCCTGTACTATATGTCCTAATGTCCTTTGTAACACGATAATAGCGATGTACTATATCTCTTAATGTCCTTTATAAAACGATAATAGTGCGGTACTATATGTCCTAATGTCCTTTGTAACACAACAATAGCCCTGTACTATATGTCCTAATGTCCTTTGTAACACGATAATAGCGCGGTACTATATATCCTAATGTCTTTTGTAACACGATAATAGCGCGGTACTATATCTCTTAATGTCCTTTATAAAACGATAATAGCGCGGTACTATATGTCCTAATGTCCTTTGTAACACGATAATAGTACGGTACTATATGTCCTAATGTCCTTTGTAAAACGATAATAGTGCGGTACTATACGTCCTAATGTCCTTTGTAACACGATAATAGCGTGGTACTATATGTCATAATGTCCGTTGCAACACGATAATAGCGCGGTACTATATGTCCTAATGTCCTTTGCAACACGATAATAGCGAGGTATTATATGTCCTAATGTCCTTTGTAACACGATAATAGCCCGGTACTATATCTCTTAATTTCCTTTGTAACACGATAATAGCGCGGTACCATATGTCCTAATGTCCTTTGTAGCACGATAATAGCCCGGTACTATATGTATCAATGTCCTTTGTAACACGATAATAGCCCGGTACTATATGTTTCAATGTCCTTTGTAACACGATAATAGCCAAACGTTAAATATCTTAGGCAATTAACTTTTGAACGAATACGGGGTAAAAAAGAAAAGAAAAAAACTTTTTTATTTCCACATTGGTCAAAATTTATGCGAGCAATAAGTTAAATATCCAGTGTCGAACAAACAATGACTTTGTTGTGACGAAATATGCATACAAAATTTGCGACGCAAAATGTTATTATCAAAGACAATTTCAAAATCAAACCATCTTCATATTAGTCAGGATTTTGTATATTCGATCTTCTAGTCAAATTTCTTCCTAAAGATTTGACTTTTGTATATTCGATCTTCTAGTCAAATTCCTTCCTAAAGATTTGATTTTTGTATATTCGATTTTCTAGTCAAATTCCATTCTAAAGATTTGATTGTTGTATATTCGATCTATTAGTCAAATTCCTTCCTAAAGATTTGATTTTTGTATATTCGATCTTCTAGTCAAATTCCTTCCTAAAGATTTGATTTTTGTATATTCGATTTTCTAGTCAAATTCCTCCCTATAGATTTGATTTTTGTATATTCGATCTTCTAGTCAAATTTCTCCCTAAAGATTTGATTTTTGTATATTCGATCTTCTAGTCAAATTCCTTCCTAAAAATTTGATTTGTGTATATTCGATCTTCTAGTCATATTTCTTTCTAAAGATTTGATTTTTGTATATTCGATCTTCTAGTCATATTTCTTCCTAAAGATTTGATTTTTGTATATTCGATCTTCTAGTCATATTTCTTCCTAAAGATTTGATTTTTGTATATTCGATCTTCTAGTCAAATTCCATCCTAAAGATTTGATTTTTGTATATTCGATCTTCTAGTCAAATTCCATCCTAAAGATTTGATTTTTGTATATTCGATCTTCTAGTCATATTTCTTCCTAAAGATTTGATTTTTGTATATTCGATCTTCTAGTCATATTTCTTCCTAAAGATTTGATTTTTGTATATTCGATCTTCTAGTCATATTTCTTCCTAAAGATTTGATTTTTGTATATTCGATCTTCTAGTCAAATTCCTTCCTAAAGATTTGATTTTTGTATATTCGATCTTCTAGTCAAATTCCTTCCTAAAGATTTGATTTTTGTATATTCGATCTTCTAGTCAAATTTCTTTCTAAAGATTTGATTTTTGTGCCATGAAAAAAATGTATTCTAAAATGTTCGTGATTTGTATTATTGATCAGCGTCGCGAATCAGGCCTTCATTCTCCAATCTGCAGCAAATTTAACTATGACAGTGTCATCACTTTATTGGTCTCCGATAATGACTTTCACTTTCATTGACCATGATTAAACAGTTGTTTTCCTACGATTCATGGCTCAATTTATTGCGGCAGATGAAACAGCTGGGCAAAATGGAGATAATAAGAGGAATACCACGTTAATTGTGTTCTTAATAGGAAACAGAAGAAGATACCTTGTAGGACACAACGCTTAAAGGTGACGCACTAGGTGGGCTTTATGTCAGGTTAGGAAGCAAGTCTTTTTTGATCGATGGTTAGACAGAACAAAACGAGCAATCATTGAAAATCTCTTATAATCAGGCCGTAGCTATTATAACCATCTGTGCAAACTCGGTGTTATAAAAATAGATCTCTTACTCTTAGATTAATTTGCAGTTGTTTACATCGAAAAACTTGTAAGACAAAATAAATTTATAAAACTGAGGATCTCAAAGTTCGTATAAATCCATGTTTTTTCTTAAATTTAACTGATGCTACTGATATGTAAGATGAAGAAGAAAACGCGTAACGTGCAGTTCTATGTAGGAAAATAATGTAACCAGACTCCTCCTATGTCATTAACTGTAAATGATTCTGATGAAGGCGAATTAGCCGAAACGTATGGAAACTCAAAAAGACTTTGAATATATATATATATATATATATATATATATATATATATATATATATATATATATATATATATATATATATATATATATATATATTCTTTAATCTTAGTCAAGACCTCTTAATTATTCTGGGAAGTTTTTCTTCTCTGTGCCAAAATGTGGATACTTATTGCTCGACGAGTGTCACTCTTTGCGCCTCTCTCTCTCACTCTCTCTCTCTCTCTCTCTCTCTCTCTCTCTCTCTCACTCTCTCTCTCTCTCTCTCTCTCTCTCTCTCTCTCTCTGCACGTTCTTTATCGTCCAAAGGTATGGAAACTTGTTTTTTTCCCCGCGCCGTTTTCCAACTTTTGTGTCATTATATATGTGTGTATGTATGCATGTATGAGTGAATAAAACAGTTATCATACAAATTGTGCATCGTTATCACGATATATTGGCGCTAAAAAAATCTTTGATTTTGATAGCATCTATATGAGGACACTTGAAAAGCAGTACATTTGAAAGTATTATCCCTTCAATGTCAAAATTCGCTTTTCGTTTTTGATAAAGCTAATAACAATTTGCAGAAAGTTAATTTTGGAAATGTAAACAATGACCCCCAGTTGTCCTATGAGCCCAAGTTGTCCCAATGACCCCCAGTTGTTCTGTGAAGGGGCGCATGTTATATATGGAAACTGACGGAATAATAAAATATTAATTACGTGTTCAAAAAAGTATGTCTGAATACCCAATGGGTCACCAGTGGCGGCGCGAGGGTTCGAGGTGCCCGGGGGCAATGTTCTTTAGTGGCGCCCCTACCGAGGCGTCCGGGGGCAGTGTTCTTTAGTGGCGCCCCTACTTTGCCACAGAGAACAGTTTTTATGTCAGTTACCAACCTCCAAAACCCCACATCTACGCCCCGGTTACAGTTGAAAAAAAAGCTCCCGACGGCGCCACCCCACCCCTCTCGTTCGGCGCCCGGTGGCAATTCCCCTCCCAACACCCAACTGCACGATCGGTCTGTCAATTGTAGTTATTATGGAGAAGAATTTCTAGTTATGATTTTAGGGATTAAGTAATTTCATATGTTTTGCATTGATGTCTATTCTGCTGTTATTTCATCTTCGGCTGTCTTGATTTTTGCCTAAGGTTGGACTGTTGTCCAGTTGTCTGCAAAACGTTCAATTTTGAGGGCGGGGCTTTTTGTGGTACAATATTTCTTATACGCCACTGGTATATTGCAATTTTTATCTTCCATGTTTTGGCCGGTTCAGAAATGAAAAAGAGCATCTCATGCTACAATGCCTAATACATTCATTTACAAACAAGGCAGTCGTTAATAGTATAGCGGATGTGTTGTCCTAATTTGTTACTTTATCCGATACAATCACAATCGTTTAACCCCTTGGATGCCATAGTTTCTCTACATCGATACATCATAATGTCGATTTTAGCGGGGTTTTTTTTGGCTGCATTCTTCTGTTCTATGAAGGTTCAATGACTGTGATGTAATTACCCCTCATCTATATTTCAGGTACCGTTTTAATCCCATAGCAAAATGTATCATCTACCAGTTGTTATCACCCGTTTCCTCGCTGATTTAATAAAAGGGCTCTCTAAAGGATAACAAAACAATCGATTCTTTGCATCAGCATGTTGCATCCAACATCCATCGCTAAACCTAATCCCAATGCGTTGTATCCTTTTTGCCGTTGGACATCCTGGTGTTATCATATGCCCATATTGATTGCCTGTCAACTGAACTGAAACATTAATTTGCGGAATGAGAAAATATTGTGATGAGGTATGGTTCGCTTAATAGGAAAGAGAAGGATGGGTAATTAAAACACTGTATGAGATTAAAATATGCAGTAGGTCTAGGAACATGAGTTGTTGATAGCTATATAGATAATAGGAAAATGAGTTGTTGATAGCTATATAGATAATAGGAATATGAGTTGTTGATAGCTATATAGATAATAGGAACATGAGTTGTTGATAGCTATATAGATAATAGGAACATGAGTTGTTGATAGCTATATAGATAAGATTAAATTTTTTACATTCATTAGAATAAAGACTGAATATCGATGATGCATATAATTACGTACTAAGGGTAAATGGTGTACTAAGGGTAAATGGCGTCCGGGGCGACGATGATAGGCCAGAATACGAGGCCCGAATTTTTATCAGCTGTTTTGGCGCCCCAAGACCTCTGGCACACGACGCAACCGCCCCGTCCCCCCACCCCCACCCCGTTAGTACGCTACTGGATACATAATTTAGGGTAAGACAGTGCTGATAAATAATTTAGGGTAAGACGGTGCTGATACATAATTTAGGGTAAGACAGTGCTGATACATAATTAAGGGTAAGACCGTGCTGATACATAATTTAGGGTAAGACAGTGCTGATACAGGACTGAGGGGTAGGCGAAGGGGTAATTCGTTTCGCTTAAAATAGACAATTGTCTCCGTTTTCTCTAAGAAAAAATTACTGTTTAACTAAAAAAAAAAGGTTTCGGATGCACCCCAGCATCCTCCCCCCTCCCCCACAACTCCCTCTGGATCCGCCACTGTAAGAACAAAAATTTGCTACGTGAACAAAAAATGCATACGCAAGTGTGCAATTTTTTGCGCTAGACTGACGTAAACGTCTGTTGCCAAATATGGACCCCTACATGCGGAAGTACGGTCTCCTGTCATCAACCTTCTTTAAAATAATAGTTCAATAGGTATTGAACCATCTATTACATTTTCATTGCTTAAAGATCACCGATTTTGTATCAATGACATCGAGGTGATAATATATTTCGGTGTGAAATTTATCTTTGCAACACTGTTATTGATACTGCAACAGAATTTTAGAACCAATTTGTGTACCCGATTTCTAGCAGGTCGTAAATGTCTAATTGTATTCTTATCTGGCGTACACTTAAATGTCTAATGATATTTTAATCTGGCGTACACTTAAATGTCTAATTGTATTCTAATCTGGCGTACACTTAAATGTCTAATGATATTCTAATCTGACGTACATTTTTCGTTCTTGTATCACTTTCTTTAGCAGTACTATTATTGTTTTCATTAGAAGAGTACGTAGTTTGTTTTAGTTTTCATGGTCCAATGAGAGAACAAAGTCGCAATCACATTATTTCCGCTCTGCAGTTTCGCACTGTGCATAGGGTTTGAGTTTTAAAGATAAAGAATTTCCCAGGTTTTCCTCGCTGGTTATCCTTGTTATTTAAAACAGACCTTGTATAGCTTAGGTATTGCTAAAATAACTGTAATCCCCTTTATTTTGGTGTATGATTGATTTGTGTAATTTGGGTTATAGAGTACACAGCTTGGCTTTACTTCAGAGGTGCACCTTTCAAAAGACTGCTAGTTCCGCTTGGTCATTTTCACTTCCTGGACTTCAAAAAGGTAAATTGGAGAAGAAAAAAACTAGCTGATAATGTTTTTTTTTAATACTTTATATACATTTTATGATTCATTCATTGCACTTTTAGAAGCTGGTATTGTTTAATCTGGCAAAATTCATTTTCCCTATTTTAATAACTGCTAAAGTTAGTGTACTTTGGACTAGTTCAGGCTCATTATTGGAGCATATGGGAGCAGCCATTTTATCAGCTGTCTGCTTTAGATAGTGCATAGTTTCCATAATGACCACATGTAAAGAAATTTCAATCACAGTACATGAAAGTAGCATAGAGGTATGCCACCATTCTACATGTTGCCAATGCAAACAATTTCACCCTATACCGGTCCCTGCATCAGAAGCACATAATAACCGTACAGCGCTACCATTATCGTACGTCCAATCTGTCACAAGGTTCATATAGCTACAATACACCGAATTAACAAGTGAATGATGTAATGAATCATAATGACGTCAGTTGAAACTGGCAGCAAATGTTGAGCTGACACTGCCGAAAATCTTTAAGGAAGTGATATATATTTGTACAATGCATTTCAGGGAATTGGGATTGTAAAGCCTTCAGACAAGAATGAGACAACTTGAAAAGCAGCGATACTCATACCGGGTATCCCGATTAATACACCGATTAATACAGCGATACTCATACCGGGTATTGCGATTAATACAGCGATACTCATACCGGGTATCCCGATTAATACACCGATTAATACAGCGATACTCATACCGGATATCCCGATTAATACAGCGATACTCATACCGGGTATCCCGATTGATAAACCACTCATACCGGGTATCCCGATTAATAAACCGAAGGCACTTATAACACGGAGTCGACACTCACGGGTTAGTTCAGATGGCAATGATTGTTTTCATTTGAAACCATTTATCTTTTAATAAGTTTTTATTTTTTCAAGAAAAAAAATTGTAGGTGATACATTTTATGGAGTTTTACTCGAAAAGATTTTATTGCACTTCAAAATCTGAGAATAAAGATACTTTAATTTATTTTTGTTCTTAAAAGCAGAATATCTTATTTCAAGCCGATGCTTGACTATTTACACATTAACTGAGGTTTCATTGTGCTAGTATGCCTGCGAAAATGAACACGACAAGCTGTAAGTAACAACTCATCGCCTTTTTGAGTCGCTAACAACCGACCATGTGCTACCACATGTTGAAGTGAACCAAGATATTTATCAGAGTGACAAAGAAAGGATTACTACATACATACATACATACATACACACATACACACATACATACATACATACATACATACATACATACATACATACATACATACATACATAAGTGGAAATTACATACATACATACATACATAAGTGGAAATTACATACATACATACATACATACATACATACATACATACATACATACATACATACATAAGTGGAAATTTAGATATAACGCAGAGAAAAGTTGCACTGTTTTATTCACTAATAAAAGAATGACTGTGTCACAGGATGAAGCCGGGTTGGGACTGGATTAGTGAAGACACCGAAAGCAACTGCGTTAATAAGATGTTTATTTATAAACGCAATTTAAAGATGAACAAATCTGACACCATTATAACAAAAAGATAAGGAAAATTATAAAGTTCCTAACATGGAACTATCAACAACAAGTAACTCAACGAGAAAAATCAAAGATGGATTTAACAAATGGAATTTTAAACAAACGTGAATAGCATCCTATCACCAATCGACAAATAAGAGTATATGATTTACACCCCAATATAAACAAGGTCTTATTAAGTACCAAGGGTGACCAAAGCATGTGATTTATGCACTTATCAATAGAATACTCATTTATCCATCAATCTGTTAACTCGTCAATTTATCAATTTAACAAGCGATGTTGGAATATGAATTTATGAATCCGTCGTTCATATAACGATATTGAAATGGGGATGTATGAAATTATGAATATGTCGTTCATATAACGATATTGAAATGGGGATGTATGAAATTATGAATCTATCACACATATAGCGATATTGAAATGGGAATGAATGTAATTTTGCACAGATAGCAATATTGAGATAACAATCAAATGGAACACGCAATAAATATAACTATCGTGGCGTCCGTTTGACTACCAAGATGTATCTACGTTTCCACCCGCTCTAGTCCATGGTCAAGGAGCCACCACGCATGGTCCACCCCTCCCAGTCTGTTGAAGGGTCCCTCGAGAGCCTTCACATTAACACAGACCCGTTGATCGAGAAGCCTTGGTCCCTCGCATCGAGAAAACCAGTACACTCTTCCGAAACAACGTCACCAGACACAGCGTACACGTCACACGAAACCACACAGAGTTCTGTGACTTCACACACCACCAAACCATACATATGGAACAGCTAAAAGTATAACAACGAAACCGTGTAGTACATATGACACGGTTAGTACTTTTGTATTGATATATGTTGCGCATGCGCGCACATGAATTTCGCCTCGTTACACATTACATTAATCATTCAATGCATGCCGCGTATAATTAAATAATACCCGTCTGTTCAGTTACAACAAATAGCTAACTTGAACCAGCCTATAGGATTTCTAATATCATGGCGTTGTATGACCTAGGTATTGACTCTCTGTAGAATTTAGAATAAATTCTAAAACATCTAATATATGAAACAATTATGTCATATAAAACGAATAGTGATAAAGAATACAATCTTAAATTTCACATACCTCTACAGCTGAAGTTTTGCTCCCGTAAAGAGGTAAGCTTTCTGACAAGACTCATCGTAGTGTAATTTGTTTATAGAGAATCCGCTCTATATGTACTCTAGCTGTGACAGATATGCGCAGCAGCTAGGTACGTGAGTTTTCACTGCAGGCAATTTGCACGTGCAGCATGGGGTGAATCGCGCTCAGTATTTCAAAATAACTAGAGCCGAAAAGATAAACAACCCCCGAGTAACGCTCTAGTCGGAAACGAAACCCGAATACATTTTTGATCACATATACATATTGATATAAACCATACAATTCCGTGACAATACCTCCCCCCTTAAAAAAAAAGTGGAAGCACTTTTAGAAAATCACGGAATTTTGCAAAAATACAAACTGAAACGTATTATTTACATTACCAGAATATCATGGTAGGAAAAAAAAAACTGCAAATCACACTCTGCTTAAATAATCGGCCCCTACATTTTCCGACCCTCTGATTGCTTCGATCCGGAAACGATATGGCTGCAGAGTCAATGCCCAACGCATCAATCTTGCGTTGGCAACTTTTGCCTTGTTCAAATATATGAGAGGCTGATGGTCCGTTTCAAGGACAAATTCCCTTCCGAAAAGGTACGTGTGGAATTTACCTACGCCCCACACCAGTGCCAAGCACTCCTTTTCGATCACGGAGCAGTTTTGCTCCCTAGGCAGCAATTTCCTACTAGCATAAGCTATGGGTAACTTTACCCCGTCTTGCTCCTGTAGCAAAACTGCTCCTAAGCCCGTGTCGGATGCATCAGTTCTCAATATGAACGATTTATTCAATTCTGGCAACTTTAGGATCGGTGCACTGATCAACCTTGCCTTAAGGGCGTTAAAAGCTTTTTCTTGGCATAAACCCCAAGAAACTTTATTTGGCTGCCCTTTCCAACAGTTTGATCAGGTCTCTCCACGTATCGTTTTAACATATTGGCATGAAATATTCTCAACCTACCTTTCATGTCGATTCGGTAGTCCATTTCACCCTTGACCTGTTTGACCTCATATGGCCCTTTCCATTGGACCAATAATTTGTTTCTACTAGTAGGGAGTAGCACCAACACTCGATCACCCACGTCGAATTTCCTACTTCGCGTTCCGCGGTTGTAATACTTCGCGTACTTGCGACCCGACTTCACGAGCTCGTCGTGTGCCATCCGACACGTGCTTTCTAATCTCTCGCGTAAGTCGACGACGTATTGGTAGGTGGTTTTAACTTTTAACTTCTCCGTCCGCGATATCACCCGACCATAGTTCGCGCAGAATCCGCATAGGACCACGAATTGTCCTACCGTATAGCAATTCAAACGGCGAGAATCCCAAGCTCTCGTGCGGTACCTCGCGATACGCGAACAAAATCGCGTTCAAATACCGGTCCCAATCTCGCGGTTTCTCCGCGCACATCCGACGTAGCATTTGTTTCAACGTCCCGTTAAATCTCTCTACCAATCCATTACACATGGGGTGATACGGCGTGGTGCGCAACTGCTTAATTGACAACAACCTACTAATTTCTGCCATGAGTTCTGAGGTAAACTGGGCCCCACAATCTGTGAGAATTTCTTCAGGTACCCCTACCCTGCTGAACATGTCTACAAGCGCCTCGGCTACACGTTCAGTTTCAATTGATGGTAAAGCTATGGCTTCTGGGTATCTAGTTGCATAATCTACTAGAGTAAGGATATATCGGTTTTTCCGATCTGTAATTGGAAATATCGGTCCCACAATATCAACAGCTACCCTTTTAAATGGGGTATCTATTAGAGGCATTTTACCTAATGGTACTCTGGTATTCCTTCCCTTCGACACCGTCTTCTGGCAAACGTCGCACGATCGACAGAATCGTGCTACGTCACTATTTACGCCAGGCCAATAAAACTCCGCTAATACTCTGTCGGTTGTTTTTTTCATGCCCAAGTGACCCGCCATACTGGACTCGTGTGCCACTCTCAGTACATGTGGCCTGAATTTCTGAGGGACAACTAGTTGGAAGAATGTTCTACCCTCCAACGAAGTAAATTCCCTGTACATTAACCCTTCCCTACGTACAAATTTCAGACTTGCACCGCCCTTATAATGTTTCGCGGTACCGGATACGATCTTCTCCGCGGTCGCGCTCAAGGACGCGTCATGGCCTTGCTCACGCGTAAATTCATCGCGCGAGATATCAGTCACGGCTTCCGGAACTTTTAACTTAGGTAGCGGCTTTTTATCCGCCTGCGCCTGTGCCCTAGTTTCGACCGCTTGTACAATGGGATACCGGAAATCAGAGAGAGTTGGGAGTCTGGAGCCCTCGACATTTCCGATAGTTAAGTCGTATATGGGATTTTCCATACACAGAGCTTCTACGGTTCCGGTCAGAAAAGGCGTCTCGATTTCTACTCTCGCGACGGGAACGCGATCAATCGTTTGATCTAATAACATGCACGAGGATTTCCAACCAAGCATTTGGTCATCCCTAACGAGACTCCGCTTTACTACAACGCCCGTGCACCCGGTGTCGCGTAAGACCGTGACTTCTTGACCGTTGGCGGTACCAGTAGCAGTCGGTACTCTCGCCTCGGGAAAAAGACAAGTGCCGATCGGCTGAATAACATCACGACCGATCTGCGCACGCGCTGCGGATTCGTACACCGTATTCACGTTATTAGTCCCTGAATTATCACGCGGAAAATCATCGCGCTTACCGCCCCCTGACCATGCTCTGCTTTCGATAGCAACCGCGACCCTCTGGATAAACCCCTTCCTTTTCGGACAATCGGGCGTGATGTGACCCCATTCCTTACAGGTAAAACATTGTCTATCCCTACGATTTGTACCCTTCCCAGATTGAAAGTTTCCACCTTTATGTGTACCAAGTTTCTCGGGTTCTCTGGGTCTCTGATCTTTTCCTTGATTACCCCCCTTGTTATCCCTTGAGATCACATTCTGGGTGCCTCCCCGAGCTTCGGCGAAATAGTCTGCCTGAGTAGCCATATCTGAGATATTATTGAAGGACTTTTCCCTCAGGAACAAGTACAATTCCCTACCACAAGTGTTTAACAGCCGGTCCCTAAGTAGAAAATCGGTAAGACCCTCAAACGTTTTTTGGATCTTACCACATTCAACCCAACGCTGGAAATAATTCCCCGTCCTACTGGCGAACTGGGTGAATGTCTCGCCTTTCTCGGGTTTACTATATTTAAATTTTTTGCGGAACCCTTGTTCTGTCAACTCGTATCTCTTAAGGAGTGCCTCTCTTAACGCGTCATAGTTCAATGCCTCGTCCACGGGTAGACGCGAATATACATCTAGCGCTTTACCTTTAAGTAACGCGCTGAGATGGAGCGACCAATCATCTTTTTTCCACTTTTGGATGGTAGCATATCGCTCAAACCTATGTAAATAACTATCTAAGTTATCTTTGTCACCTTCGAAAGGGGGTAATTTAGGGCCTCTTAACTTTGATTCTTGTTGACCCTCTTTCTTAGCCTCTAATAATTCAAATTTCCTTCTATGTTCTTTCTCCATATTCCTGTCTTCTAACTCAATGGCTTCTAACTTTGCTTGTTTCTCCCTCTCTATTCTTTCCCTTTCTGCTTCCCTTTCCCAACCTATCCTTTCCTTCTCTGCCTGCTTCTCTAGTTCTATCTTCTCCTTCTCTAGTTCTATCTTCTTTTCCTCAAATAGCATTTTCTCCCTTTTAAATGCTATCTTTCTTTCCCCAGTTTGCTTCTCTAATTCTAATTTTTCCCTTTCCATATCTCTCTCCTTTAATCTTTGATCCCTTTCCCGAGACTGCTCCTCCTGAACGAATTTTCTAAGGGCCTCCCCCTCATACCCAAACTGTTTACCCAACTCCACTAGATCTTTGAGTGACGACATGATAAATACTGTTGATAAGATCACCAATCCTAAGTGCACTATCATATAACACATACAATTTTTAGGACTACACGAACCAACCGTATATCCCTTCTCCAAATATATGCAATATGTATATATGACAAACAAATGGTAAATAAAAAAAAATATGAGTGAGGTATTCACTCACCCGCCTGAATTAGTTCTTGTCAGGAAGGTCACAATCTGAAATAAATAACTGAAAAAAATCGTACCGGAGTCAAGACCTATGCAAACTAACGTCCGTGCTTCCACTAATCCAATGATCCCACTTCTGACACCATTTGTCACAGGATGAAGCCGGGTTGGGACTGGATTAGTGAAGACACCGAAAGCAACTGCGTTAATAAGATGTTTATTTATAAACGCAATTTAAAGATGAACAAATCTGACACCATTATAACAAAAAGATAAGGAAAATTATAAAGTTCCTAACATGGAACTATCAACAACAAGTAACTCAACGAGAAAAATCAAAGATGGATTTAACAAATGGAATTTTAAACAAACGTGAATAGCATCCTATCACCAATCGACAAATAAGAGTATATGATTTACACCCCAATATAAACAAGGTCTTATTAAGTACCAAGGGTGACCAAAGCATGTGATTTATGCACTTATCAATAGAATACTCATTTATCCATCAATCTGTTAACTCGTCAATTTATCAATTTAACAAGCGATGTTGGAATATGAATTTATGAATCCGTCGTTCATATAACGATATTGAAATGGGGATGTATGAAATTATGAATATGTCGTTCATATAACGATATTGAAATGGGGATGTATGAAATTATGAATCTATCACACATATAGCGATATTGAAATGGGAATGAATGTAATTTTGCACAGATAGCAATATTGAGATAACAATCAAATGGAACACGCAATAAATATAACTATCGTGGCGTCCGTTTGACTACCAAGATGTATCTACGTTTCCACCCGCTCTAGTCCATGGTCAAGGAGCCACCACGCATGGTCCACCCCTCCCAGTCTGTTGAAGGGTCCCTCGAGAGCCTTCACATTAACACAGACCCGTTGATCGAGAAGCCTTGGTCCCTCGCATCGAGAAAACCAGTACACTCTTCCGAAACAACGTCACCAGACACAGCGTACACGTCACACGAAACCACACAGAGTTCTGTGACTTCACACACCACCAAACCATACATATGGAACAGCTAAAAGTATAACAACTAAACCGTGTAGTACATATGACACGGTTAGTACTTTTGTATTGATATATGTTGCGCATGCGCGCACATGAATTTCGCCTCGTTACACATTACATTAATCATTCAATGCATGCCGCGTATAATTAAATAATACCCGTCTGTTCAGTTACAACAAATAGCTAACTTGAACCAGCCTATAGGATTTCTAATATCATGGCGTTGTATGACCTAGGTATTGACTCTCTGTAGAATTTAGAATAAATTCTAAAACATCTAATATATGAAACAATTATGTCATATAAAACGAATAGTGATAAAGAATACAATCTTAAATTTCACATACCTCTACAGCTGAAGTTTTGCTCCCGTAAAGAGGTAAGCTTTCTGACAAGACTCATCGTAGTGTAATTTGTTTATAGAGAATCCGCTCTATATGTACTCTAGCTGTGACAGATATGCGCAGCAGCTAGGTACGTGAGTTTTCACTGCAGGCAATTTGCACGTGCAGCATGGGGTGAATCGCGCTCAGTATTTCAAAATAACTAGAGCCGAAAAGATAAACAACCCCCGAGTAACGCTCTAGTCGGAAACGAAACCCGAATACATTTTTGATCACATATACATATTGATATAAACCATACAATTCCGTGACACTGTGCTCCCCGTTTTTCTTTTTGACAAATCGCAAATCCCCGCAGTCAAAAATAAGAAGTATGCCGGTGTAACCCTAAGATACAAAAGATACAAATAAAAATAAAAAGGATGCCACAGAAGAAACATGCAATAATGGCAAATACGTCTTAAATTCCTTTTATTTTATCGGTGTTCGAGACGGCGGAATGAATCCTCTAGCAAGTCGTAAAGTCTAGAAAGAATTATTCTACCTTCTGCCCTGTACGGATGCGAATTTTGGTCAGACATTTTACATACCATGATAGAAAAACTCGAGTTATGTCAGAGATACGCAGCAAGACGAATGCAAGCCTTAGAAAAGTATTCGCCTACAGAATCGACTTGCAGTACTCTAGGACTTTGGTCAATGGAAGCATGTGTGGATAATACAAACTATATCCTATTCCAACAGACTTTGGTCAATGGAAGCATGTGTGGATAATACAAACTATATCCTATTCCAACAGACTTTGGTCAATGGAAGCATGTGTGGATAATACAAACTATATCCTATTCCAACAGACTTTGGTCAATGGAAGCATGTGTGGATAATACAAATTATATCCTATTCCAACAGACTTTGGTCAATGGAAGCATGTGTAGATAATACAAACTATATCCTATTCCAACAGACTTTGGTCAATGGAAGCATGTGTAGATAATACAAACTATATCCTATTCCAACAGACTATGGTCAATGGAAGCATGTGAGGATAATACAAACTATATCCTATTCCAACAGACTATGGTCAGTGGAAGCATGTGTAGATAATACAAATTATATCCTATTCCAACAGACTTTGGTCAATGGAAGCATGTGTGGATAATACAAATTATATCCTATTCCAACAGACTTTGGTCAGTGGAAGCATGTGTGGATAATACAAACTATATCCTATTCCAACAGACTTTGGTCAGTGGAAGCATGTGTGGATAATACAAACTATATCCTATTCCAACAGACTGTGGTCAATGGAAGCATGTGTAGATAATACAAACTATATCCTATTCCAACAGACTTTGGTCAATGGAATCATATGTAGATAATACAAACTATATCCTATTCCAACAGACTATGGTCAATGGAAGCATGTGTGGATAATACAAACTATATCCTATTCCAACAGACTTTGGTCAGTGGAAGCATGTGTAGATAATACAAATTATATCCTATTCCAACAGACTTTGGTCAATGGAAGCATGTGTGGTTAATACAAATTATATCCTATTCCAACAGACTTTGGTCAGTGGAAGCATGTGTGGATAATACACACTATATCCTATTCCAACAGACTTTGGTCAATGGAATCATGTGTGGATAATACAAACTATATCCTATTCCAACAGACTTTGGTCAATGGACGCATGTGTGGATAAATCAAACTATATCCTATTCCAATAGACTGTGGTCAATGGAAGCATGTGTAGATAATACAAACTATATCCTATTCCAACAGACTATGGTCAATGGAAGCATGTGTAGATAATACAAACTATATCCTATTCCAACAGACTTTGGTCAATGGAAGCATGTGTAGATAATACAAATTATATCCTATTCCAACAGACTTTGGTCAATGGACGCATGTGTAGATAATACAAACTATATCCTATTCCAACAGACTTTGGTCAATGGAAGCATGTGTAGATAATACAAATTATATCCTATTCCAACAGACTTTGGTCAATGGAAGCATGTGTAGATAATACAAACTATATCCTATTCCAACAGACTTTGGTCAATGGAAGCATGTGTAGATAATACAAATTATATCCTATTCCAATAGACTTTGGTCAATGGACGCATGTGTAGATAATACAAATTATATCCTATTCCAATAGACTTTGGTCAATGGACGCATGTGTGGATAATACAAATTATATCCTATTCCAATAGACTTTGGTCAATGGACGCATGTGTAGATAATACAAATTATATCCTATTCCAATAGACTTTGGTCAATGGACGCATGTGTAGATAATACAAATTATATCCTATTCCAATAGACTTTGGTCAATGGACGCATGTGTAGATAATACAAATTATATCCTATTCCAACAGACTTTGGTCAGTGGAAGCATGTGTAGATAATACAAATTATATCCTATTCCAATAGACTTTGCGCATGCGAATGGTCTTATATATGGAAAAAAGATATTGACTACACGTTTATGTAAGTAGTTGACAAATCCTTTAAATCAGACGGGTTTTATATCAGACATTGACAGAATAACAAAGAAATGTGGCACTGGATGCGTTCTTTTTGACTACGCACTATGAGTCCAGTCAGAAAACAAAAGGGTTTGGAATCGACACATTAGTTATGTTATTCAAAGTCAAGAAGAAGCTTTCTGGAGAGCAAATCTATAATTAATGGATGATTTAATTAACTTCAGAAATATTTATTAAGATTTAAAATCAAGTAACATGGTTTTTCGGACGTAAATTTCCACTGATGTCATGGTCTCTGTCTGAAATGGTGAAGCTGTCTGTCCTACCTGTTGTTAAATCTATGATATGTATATTCTGAAGAAAAGAGGTTGACGACAGGACGAAACGTTTCATTTTAGGTTGCGAGAAGCTACTTGCAGAACGAAACGATTTCTTTGAGACTGTGATTGACACTTTAGAGGTGAGAGACGGGATTGATTTATTCAATCAGCAAGATCATATTTTGATAGAGACACTTTTTGGAAGCAGGGTTGACTGTTTGCAGTCTATAGATAATAATGTATGGAATAGATTAATGCTGGTGAAGGCAGGTGGTATAACTTACTTATACAGTAAAATGCATGTCCTACGTACATCCAATATGTCCTAGACTAGTAGTGAAAAAAACAGTATACTATGGTTTAAGCAAACCAAATCAGTGTACATACTAGTTATAAAAGGTCCGTGAATCCTGTTGTATAATAACCCATGTAGATGTAATACCCTTTGGTTCATATATAGTAATTATTACCACATATTGTCACCTCTGTTTGCTTTGCTAATACGAGCTTGTTCCCTGTTATTCTTACTCTGATTAGAATCTTGTTGTCTTATTAATTCTGTCACTGTTTACTGTGCAAAGGATATTTCTAAACCATCCTTTAATACATACGTCACGAGGTACAACGAAAGTTTTCGATTTTTTTTTCTTCCTTTAATATTACAGGTATATTTTCCCTAGAGTGACCCGTATATTGCAAAGTATGTATTTTTCAAGAAAAGCGTTTGTAATAGAAACTAAAACCTCACTGATAATTATCCACATTTATCATGAAGCAAGAAAGACATATACAGCTACCATCTGTATACATTTTCTTTTTGTTGTTTTTCTAAATTTGTAAAAAAAAAATGTTTCAGTGCAAAGATTAATTATAATCTAAAATATATTCCAAACACACACAAAATAACCCTTATTGTTTTCTATCACAAAGGAAATATTCATCAGTAGTTATATGTGAGGAATTGACCCTCTACGGGAATTAACATTAAGCCATAAATTTATATGGAGATGGCACTTGGGCCGTCTACGGGAAATCCTCTGTTCAAATTGTCTATAGGTTGAACATTGAGGGTAATTGGTAACATTGTTAGAAGTGGTTGACCTACATTGGGTGCATTGATTATAGCCCTCTACGGGAAATCCTATATTAAACTTGTCCATAAAGGTTTAACATTGAGTGTAAATGGTAACTTGTTGGAAGTGGTAGATCTACATCCTATATTAAACTTGTCCATAAAGGTTTAAAATTGAGGGTAAATGGTAACATTGTTAGAAATGGTTGACCTCAATTGGGGCAACATTGTTACATTGGGGCGGTATGTCACTCTGGCCTCAAACGAGAATTTTGGCCTCAAATGGGAATTTAACTTGGGGATGGCACTCTAGACCCAAATGACGCAGTGTGTAAAGACCAATACCCCACACTATGCCATCCATACACCGTGTGTTGAGAGCAATACCCCACACTTACTATCCAGCACCCACACTAGACAGTCCACAAGGCATGTGTAGTGACCAATACCCTAAATATATTATCCAACATGCCATGTGTAATGACCATTAACCCCATACTATATCATTCACACGCCATGTGTAGTGACCAATAACCCACACTATTCAGTCCACACGCCGTGAGTACAACCAGTCATCTATTATTCAACACCCACATTACCACCTACATCCTGTGTGTAGTGACCTGCTGCCTATAAAGCATTACCTATACCTCAGATCATGTTGGTGGTGACAGTAAATTTGCATATATTGTACTGATGTTATAAATAGTTATAATCAAGGGAACCAGCTCACAATAACATTAAAATGCACACGACTAAAAGTAATACTAAATTTTCCAAAACTGTCCCAGAATTTAGCGGAGGCTAGGAAAAAACCCGCTACATTAAATTAAAATGGAAAAGAATAAAAGTAGCACAAAAATTCCCAAACTTATACCGACTTTAGCAGAGACGGAAAAAAACCGGAACATTAAATTAAACTGGACGAGACTGAAAGTAGCACTAAAATTCCTAAACTCATACAGACTCTAGCGAAGACTAAAAAAATCCTGAAAAAATATTTTCAAAATTTGGCATACACTAAAAGTAGTACTAAAATTAAGAAACTGTACCCGACTTTAGCAGAGACTTAAAAAATATGGAACAAATGTAAAAAGATTTGGTCTAGACTAAAAATAGTATTAAAATTCCAAAACCGTACCAGACTTTAGCAGAGACTGAAAAAGTCTGGAAAAATGTAAAGCAACTTGTTATTGATTAAAAGTAGTACTAAAATTCTGACACGCATACGGACTTTAGTGGTGACTGAAAAAAGTCCGGACAAATTTTAAAATATTGTTGAGGCTCAATGTAATACTAACATTTCTAAAATAATACCAAATTTAGTGGAGGTTAAAAAGAATCTTCCCAAAAATGTAAAAATTATAAAATGAATTTTTATAAATTGTAAAAGAAATATTTCAAAGTGAAAAAACAAATTAAACAAATTATACAGAAGTTAGCAAAGACTAAAAATGTCTGGACAAATTAAAAATTGCAAACAATACAGTTTAAAATGCTAATAATTTTTTAAAAATTGTGAAAGACATGTATAAAAAATTAAAAATTTCACGCTGTTTTCAGTGACTAACACCCACACTTACTAACCAACGAAAATGGTAGGAATACACACACACATATACACACAAGCACACTTTTATACTATCACACAAAGGGTAGGATGCAAAAGTAGCTGGATGAAAAATAACTTAAACTCTTTTTAAACGAAACTAAATACCCCTACTTCCCCATTTCCCCTAGAACTTCCCTACCATCCCTTATAAACAAAACTTCCAACCCCTAATTAATTTAATTTCGCAAACTGTACATACACATACCTCAGACTAAAATGATTACTGCAGGTTACATTTTCCTTTCTTTTGTTACATATTTAGCACAACTAGTTTTGGCAGTCCACCTGTGGATAAAAAAGAATAACAATTTTCCGGGATCTACCGTATATACTTGCTTGTAAGTTGGATCGAACTGCAAACAACATAGTTCCTGATCTGCCATCCCATAATCCGCCAGCAGATCTGGGTCTATGTAATTTGTTATGATTAGTCCAAACAAACTGCATAGACCCAGATCTGCCAATGCAATGTGTGACATCAGATCTGGGTCTAAGCAGTTTGCAGTTTGATTCAACTTGTACGCAAGTATATGTTGTCCATGTTATAAAATATTTATATTCAGCTGTGTTATCATTATATTGATTTTCTTTGAAAATAAACCATTGAAATTTGTTATCCCATTCTTACTGTCCCTGAAAATTGTCCTGATGCTTACTTTTGCCAGTTAAATATTTGTTGGAAATGTCGAGGTCGAGTTGGATGATATCTGACCAGGAAATAAGTAAAATCAAACTCAACCTTGGTCTTCTTAATCTCACATCTTATACGGTCTTCTTAATCTCACACCTTATACGGTCTTCTTAATCTTACACCTTATACAATCTTCTTCATCTTACACCTTATACAATCTTCTTCATCTTACACCTTGTACAGTCTTCTTAATCTCATGCCTTATACAGTCTACTTAATCTCATGCCTTATACGGTCTTCTTAATCTCATGCCTTATATGGTCTTCTTAATCTCATGCCTTATATGGTCTTCTTAATCTCATGCCTTTTATGGTTCTTAATCTCATGCCTTATACAGTCTTCTTAATCATACCCATTATGCAGTCTTCTTAATCTCATGCCTTATACAGTCTTCTTAATCTCACGCCTTATACAGTCTTCTTAATCTCATGCCTTATAAGGTCTTCTTAATCTCATGCCTTATACAGTCTTCTTAATCTCATGCCTTATACGGTCTTCTTAATCTCATGCCTTATACAGTCTTCTTAATCTCACGCCTTATACAGTCTTCTTAATCTTACACCTTATAAAGTCTTCTTAATCTCACGCCTTATACAGTCTTCTTAATCTTACACCTTATAAAGTCTTCTTAATCTCATGCCTTATACGGTCTTCTTAATCTCATGCCTTATAGTCTTCTTAATCTCATGCCTTATACAGTCTTCTTAATCTCATGCCTTTTACGGTCTTCCTAATCTCACGCCTTATACAGTCTTCTTAATCTTACACCTTATACAGTCTTCTTAATCTCATGCCTTATACAGTCTTCTTAATCTTACCAATTATACAGTCTTCTTAATCTCATGCCTTCTACAGACTTCTTAATCTCACACCTTATACAGTCTTCTTAATCAAATGCCTCTTACGGTATTCTTAATCACATGTATTATACTGTCTTCTTAATCTCATGCCTTATACAGTCTTCTTAATCTCATGTCTTATTCAGTCTTCTTAATCTCATGCCTTATACAGTCTTCTTAATCTCATGCCTTATACAGTCTTCTTAATCTCATGCCTTATACAGTCTTCTTAATCTCGTGCCTTATACAGTCTACTTAATCTGATGCCTTATAAAGTCTTCTTAATCTCACGCCTTATACAGTCTTCTTAATCCCATGCCTTATACAGTCTTCTTAATCTCATGCCTTATTCAGTCTTCTTAATCTCATGCCTTATATGGTCTTCCTAATCTCACGCCTTATACAGTCTTCTTAATCTTACACCTTATACAGTCTTCTTAATCTCATGCCTTATACAGTCTACTTAATCTCATGCCTTACACAGTCTGCTTAATCTCATGCCTTATACAGTCTACTTAATCTCATGCCTTATACAGTCTTCTTAATCTCATGCCTTATTCAGTCTTCTTAGTCTCATGCCTTATACTGTCTTCTTAATCTCATGCCTTATTCAGTCTTCTTAATCTCATGCCTTATACAGTCTTCTTAATCTCATGCCTTATACTGTCTTCTTAATCTTACCCATTGTAAAGTCTACTTAATCTCATGCCTTATACAGTCTTCTTAATCTCATGCCTTATACAGTCTTCTTAATCTCATGCCTTATTCAGTCATCTTAATCTCATGCCTGATACAGTAATCTTAATCTCATACCTTATACGGTCTTCTTACTCTCATGCCTTATTCAGTCTTCTTAATCTCATGCCTTATAGTCTTCCTAATCTCATGCCTTATTAAGTCTTCTTAATCTCATGCCTTATACAGTCTTCTTAATCTCATGCCTTATTCAGTCTTCTTAATCTCATGCCTTATACAGTCTTCTGAATCTCATGCCCTATACAGTCTTCTTAATCTCATGCCTTATACAGTCTTCTTAATCTCATGCCTTATTCAGTCTTCTTAAGCTCATGCCTTTCACGGTCTTTCTAATCTCATGCCATATACAGTCTTCTTAATCTCACGCCTTATACAGTCTTCTTAATCTCATGCCTTATACGGTCTTGTTAATCTGATGCCTTATACAGTCTTATTAATCTCATGCCTTATACAGTCTTCTTGATCTCACGCCTTACACACTCTTTTTAATCTCATGCCTTATACGGTCTTCCTAATCTCATGCCACATACAGTCTTCTTAATCTCATGCCTTATACAGTCTTCTTAATCTCATGCCTGATACAGTCTTTTTAATCTCATGCCTTATATGTTGTTCTTAATCTCATGCCTTATACGGTTCTTAATCTCATGCCTTATACGGTCTTCTTAATCTCATGCCTGATATGCCTGATACAGTCTTTTTAATCTCATGCCTGAAACGGTCCTCTTAATCTCATGCCTGATACGGTCTTCTTAATCTCATGCCTTATACAGTCTTTTTAATCTCATACCTTATACGGTCTTCTTAATCTCATGCCTTATGCAGTCTTCTTAATCTCATGCCTGATACGGTCTTCCTAATCTCATGCAATATACAGTCTTCTTAATCTCATGCCTTATACAGTCTTCTTAAGCTCATGCCATATACAGTCTTCTTAATCTCATACCTTATACAGTCTTCTTAATCTCATGCCATATACAGTCTTCTTAATCTCATGCCTTATACGGTCTTCTTAATCTCATGCCTTATACAGTCTTCTTAATCTCATGTCTTATTCAGTCTTCTTAATCTCATGCCTTATGCAGTCTTCTTAATCTCATGCCTTATACGGTCTTCTTTATCTCATGCCTTATATGGTCTTCTTAATCTCATGCCTTTTATGGTTCTTAATCTCATGCCTTATACAGTCTTCTTAATCTTACCCATTATGCAGTCTTCTTTATCTCCTGCCTTATACAGTCTTCTTCATCTCACGCCTTATACAGTGTTCTTAATCTCATGCGTTATACGGTCTTCTTAATCTCATGCCTTATACAGTCTTCTTAATCTCATGCCTTATACAATCTTCTTAATCTCATGCCTTATACAGTCTTCTTAATCTCAAGCCTTATACAGTCTTCTTAATCTTACACCTTATAAAGTCTTCTTAATCTCATGCCTTATACGGTCTTCTTAATCTCATGCCTTATAGTCTTCTTAATCTCATGCCTTATACAGTCTTCTTAATCTCATGCCTTTTACGGTCTTCCTAATCTCACGCCTTATACAGTCTTCTTAATCTTACACCTTATACAGTCTTCTTAATCTAATGCTTCATACAGTCTTCTTAATCTTACCCATTATATAGTCTTCTTAATCTCATGCCTTCTACAGTCTTCTTAATCTCACGCCTTATACAGTCTTCTTAATCAAATGCCTTATACGGTATTCTTAATCATATATATTATACAGTCTTCTTAATCTCATGCCTTATACAGTCTTTTTAATCTCATGCCTTATACAGTCTTCTTAATCTCATGCCTTTTACGGTCTTCTTAATCTCATGCCTTACACGGTCTTCCTAATCTCACGCCTTATACAGTCTTCTTAATCTTACACCTTATACAGTCTTCTTAATCTCATGCCTTATACAGTCTTCTTAATCTTACCCATTATACAGTCTTCTTAATCTCATGCCTTCTTCAGTCTTCTTAATCTCACGCTTTATACAGTCTTCTAATCAAATGCCTTATACGGTATTCTTAATCATATGCATTATACAGTCTTCTTAATCTCATGCCTTATACAGTCTTCTTAATCTCATGCCTTATACAGTCTTCTTAATCTCATGCCTTAAACAGTCTTCTTAATCTTACGCCTTATAGTCTTCTTAATCTCATGCCTTATAGGGTCTTCTTAATCTCATGCCTTATACAGTATTCTTAATCTCATGCCTTATACAGTCTTCTTAATCTTACCCATTATACAGTCTTCTTAATCTCATGCCTTATACAGTCTTCTTAATCTCATGCCTTATTCAGTCTTCTTAATCTCATGCCTTATACAGTCTTCTTAATCTCATGCCTTATACAGTCTTCTTAATCTTACCCATTATACAGTCTTCTTAATCTCATGCCTTATACAGTCTTCTTAATCTCATGCCTTATACAGTCTTCTTAATCTCATGCCTTGTTCAGTCTTCTTAATCTCATGCCTGATACAGTGTTCTTAATCTCATACCTTATACGGTCTTCTTAATCTCATGCCTTATTCAGTCTTCTTAATGTCATGCCTTATAGTCTTCTTAATCTCATGCCTTATACAGTCTTCTTAATCTCATGCCTTATACAGTCTTCTTAATCTCATGCCCTATACAGTCTTCTTAATCTCATGCCTTATTCAGTCTTCTTAATCTCATGCCTTATACGGTCTTCCTAATCTCACGCCTTATTCAGTCTTCTTAATCTTACACCTTATACAGTCTTCTTAATCTAATGCCTTATACAGTCTTCTTAATCTTACACCTTATACAGTCTTCTTAATCTCATGCCTTATACAGTCTTCTTAATCTTACATCTTATTCAGTCTTCTTAATCTCATGCCTTATTCAGCCTTCTTAATCTTACACCTTATACAGTCTTCTTAATCTTACACCTTATACAGTCTTCTTAATCTTACACCTTATACAGTCTTCTTAATCTCTTGCCTTATACAGTCTTCCTAATCTCACGCCTTATACAGTCTTCTTAATCTTAAACCTTATACAGTCTTCCTAATCTTACACCCTATAGAGTCTTCTTAATCTCATGCCATATACGGTCTTCCTAATCTCACTCCTTATACAGTCTTCTTAATCTTATACCTTATACAGTCTTCCTAATCTCATGCCTTATACAATCTTCCTAATCTCATGCGTTATTGTCTTCTTAATCTCATGCCTTATACAGTCTTCTTAATCTCATGCCTTATACAGTCTTCTTAATCTCATGCCTTATACAGTCTTCTTAATCTCATGCCTTATTCAGTCTTCTTAATCTCATGCCTTATACAGTCTTCTTAATCGCATGCCTTATACAGTCTTCTTAATCTCATGCCTTATACAGTCTTCTTAATCTCATGCCTTATACGGTCTTCTTAATCTCATGCCTTATACAGTCTTCTTAATCTCATGCCTTATACAGCCTTCCTAATCTTATGCCTTATACAGTCTTCTTAATCTTACACCTTATACAGTCTTCCTAATCTCATGCCTTATACAGTCTTCCTAATCTCATGCCTTATAGTCTTCTTAATCTCATGCCTTATTCAGTCTTCTTAATCTCATGCCTGATACAGTCTTTTTAATCTCATGCCTTTTATGGTCTTCTTAATCTCATGCCATATACAGTCTTCTTAATCTCATGCCATGTACAGTCTTCTTAATCTCATGCCTTATACAGTCTTCCTAATCTCATGCCTTATACAGTCTTCCTAATCTCATGTCTTATAGTCTTCTTAATCTCATGCCTTATACAGTCTTCTTAATCTCATGCCTTATACAGTCTTCTTAATCTCATGCCTTATTCAGTCTTCTCAATCTCATGCCTTTGACGGTCTTTCTAATCTCATGCCATATACAGTCTTCTTAATCTCACGCCTTATACAGTCTTCTTAATCTTACACCTTATACAGTCTTGTTAATCTCATGCCTTATACAGTCTTATTAATCTCATGCCTTATACAGTCTTCTTAATCTCACGCCTTACACAGTCTTTTTAATCTCATGCCTTATACAGTCTTCCTAATCTCATGCCATATACAGTCCTCTTAATCTCATGCTTTATGCAGTCTTCTTAATCTCATACCTTATACAGTCTTCGTAATCTCATGCCTTATATGGTGTTCTTAATCTCATGCCTTATACGGTTCTTAATCTCATGCCTTATACGGTCTTCTTAATCTCATGCCTGATATGCCTGATACAATCTTTTTAATCTCATGCCTGAAACGGTCCTCTTAATCTCATGCCTGATACGGCCTTCTTAATCTCATGCCTTATACAGTCTTTTTAATCTCATACCTTATACGGTCTTCTTAATCTCATGCCTGATACGGTCTTCTTAATCTCATGCCTTATACAGTCTTCTTAATCTCATGCCTTATGCAGTCTTCTTAATCTCATGCCATATACAGTCTTCTTAATCTCATGCCTTATAAAGTCTTCTTAATCTCATGCCATATACAGTCTTCTTAATCTCATGCCTTGTACGGTCTTCTTAATCTCATGCCTTATACAGTCTTCTTAATCTCATGTCTTATTCAGTCTTCTTAATCTCATGCCTTATACGGTCTTCGTAATCTCATGCCTTATATGGTGTTCTTAATCTCATGCCTTATACGGTTCTTAATCTCATGCCTTATACAGTCTTCTTAATCTCATGCCTGATAGGATCTTCTTAATATCATGCCTGATACAGTCTTTTTAATCTCATGCCTGAAACGGTCCTCTTAATCTCATGCCTGATACGATCTTCTTAATCTCATTCCTTATACAGTCTTCTTAATCTCATGCCTTATACAGTCTTCTTAATCTCATGCCTGATATGGTCTTCTTAATCAAACAGTTTATTCAACCTTATTACTTACAACAGTAGCCAACATTCTATATTTAGGACTTGTGATTAGAACAATCATTCTTATTGGATTATTAGGATTTCAAAACACATTACTGTAAGTGATTTTTTTGATTTTTCATTTTAATTATCTAGTAATAAATTGCTTGTTGATTTTTACTTGATTTGTTGGTTTCACTTTCTTTCTGTTACATTTTTCTTAGACCATAGAGTCGTAACACAATCCCATAAAGTTATTGCTAAATGGTACATTGTCTTTGGAGGGTATGACTAACTATCAGAAAAAGAAGATCATGGTGATCACCTACACTTTTGTATACAAAGTCATGAAATTTGATGGGTGTATTCACGTCTCAAATTGGCAGAAGGTACATGTAGATAAAAGTGACATACATGTATACTTCTCATTCTCCACTGAACATTGTTATTTTTACTGCATTTACATATAGCACAGTTTCATAGACACTGTTGCATGTGTGATCATGAAATGTGTCATGTACACTCATCTGTCACTTATATTAGCACACAAAGTATATTGTGTTTGTAATGACCAACATTCCTGCTCAAGTGGCTATGCTAAAGTTTTGGATCTGTACTGGTGATGCAGACAAGATTCAGGATTAACATTCTACATTATTTCCTGTTAGTTCCTTCTTAGCACGGACCTTCATATTGTTGAAAAAATATCATTTTTTTAAAATTTGGATTGATTTCATGGATGAGAATAGCAAAAGTATGCAATATCACTCACATCCTCGCTTGATACCAATGTTATTCTTGTAAATGTTTGTGGTTTTTACAAGTGTGAGCTTCTTCAAGGGAGGTAATTGGAATGACAATTCCCCATCATTTGAGGTGTTCTGGTACAATATTCTTGGAACCCAGGGAAGGTACTTTCAGTATGTAGGAGTCATCTATAGATGCAGTTTAGAAATGCGTATCATTTTCATATTAACTTTTTTGAGTAATCAGAGTACCCTGGTAGATATTTTTACAAAACTGCCTTCCCTGGGTGTAAAGAACTGCCTTCCCTGGGTGCCATATATGTTTAATTGGAACATTCCTTCCACAATTTTTACAACATTTAAAAGATACCAACCTAAATTTGCTACTCAATTTTCCTTTTCTTTTCCTTTTAAAGTTGAATATTTGAAATATTCATTGGAATTACTAAAAGTGCCAATTCTCATATTGGATTAATACTTGACTTTGGGATTTATGTGAATTCATTCAAAGATATTCTGGATTACATCATTTAGGCATGAGGAAATTTAAGACTACTGACACATCAGAACATTCAAGACTACTAGCACATCAGGACATTCAAGGCTACTGGAATTCATTCAGATCATTCTATATTTAGGACTTGTGATTAGGTCACTTAGGATTAAAGGATTATTTGGACTTTAATTCACATTATTGTAAGTGTCTTTTTGAATTTTCACTTTAATTTTCTAGAAATAAATTTCTTGTTGAATTTACTTACATTGTTAATTTCACTTTCTTTCTGTTACATTATTTTAAGACTTAGAGTCATAACACAATTTATTACTAAAATTGTATTCACATTGAAGCCTTGCAAATTTGAAGGAAATCTAATTTATTACACTTTCCTGCTCATAATGGTGCAAAGCTCAATACTTTCTGGCATGGCTTCTTAAATTGTCTTTTTTTATTTGCTATCATTAGATATTAAACGGTAAATGGGAAAATATACAGTAAAATGTACGTCAGAAATTGTGGCTCTTACTATGACTCCAGTATCTAAACATTTTTACAGTGAAATAGTCCATCTGTAGGTGTAAAACTTACTTGATTGAAGTAAACACTTTTACAGTGAAATAGTCCATCTGTAGGTGTAAAACTTACTTGATTGAAGTAAACACTTTTACAGTGAAATAGTCCATCTGTAGGTGTAGAACTTACTTGATTGAATTAAACACTTTTACAGTGAAATAGTCCATCTGTAGGTGTAAAACGTACTTGATTGAATTAAACACTTTTACAGTGAAATAGTTCATCTGTAGGTGTAAAACTTACTTGATTGAATTAATCACAAGATTAAATGGTTTCCAAACATTTTAAATTCTGCTTTAGATTAATTAAAAATTACATCAATTAGATCTTTGTCATTACCACCATAGTGCCATAGTCCTGCTTTAGATTCATATTAAAGTACATCAATTAGATCTTTATTCAAATAAAAATTTCACAGATACAACTAGCGGTGATGTCATCACATCAATGGCAATTATCAGAACAATTTCATGGCTTGTAAGCAGCAAACAATTGTCTGTCAGTGTAAAGAACAAAGAATATGATCACAGATTATCATGCAAAAGGGTTTCCAAATGTGGAAATTAAGTAGCAGCATGAAATATGGTTCAACAGATTTTCAAATCCATGCATGCAATGCATTCATGTTTCCTTTCTTTTTCGTTTAACATTCAACGTTCTGAGTTTAGAATTTTACTTCTCTATTTCCTTCATATCGTATTCATCATTTCATTTGCATTCATTCATCATTTCATTTGCATTCATTCATCATTTCATTTGCATTAATTCATCATTTTATTTGCATTCATTCATCATTTCATTGGTGTTCATAAGCATTTAACTTATGTTCATTCTGCATTCTGTTTTCATTTCAGTGGTAAAATTACCTATTTCAGGGTCTGTATGATAAAATTACCTATTTCAGGGTCTGTATGGTAAAATTACCTATTTCAGGGTCTGTATGGTAAAATTACCTATTTCAGGGTCTGTATGGTAAAATTACCTATTTCAGGGTCTGTATGGTAAAATTACCTATTTCAGGGTCTGTATGGTAAAATTACCTATTTCAGGGTCTGTATGGTAAAATTACCTATTTCAGGGTCTGTATGATAAAATTACCTAATTCAGGGTCTGTATGATAAAATTACCTATTTCAGGGTCTGCATGATAAAATTACCTATTTCAGGGTCTGTATGGACTAGGTCTTTAACCATTACATTTCTGATGAATTATACTATAAAAAAAAAGTGGAAAAATATACATCCTGCATGGCAGTAAAAACCTTGACAATCTATTGTGTGGAGGGAAAGACTAGAAATGTGTCGTCACTTGAATGCCATCAGAATAGAGAGCTATCTCCTTTCCAGTAAAAATCAGTCATCTTTACTTGTAAGCATTGGCCTTGTGTTTTGGGAGGAAAGAAAATCCCTCAGGGACTGGCCCTAGTAACATCTCACTGAAATATGAAAAGTTAAACAGTTCAAGTATAGATCCACACAGGTAAAGTGATATAAATAAACAGACCTGACAAGTCTGTTTTCGAATGAAAACAATTGTGCAAAGTATACCTTTGAAATGACATATGTAACTTGGGAACTAATCATGGTCCAGAATCAAGGGTACCATATATACTCGCTTATAAGCCATGTTCAGCTGTAAACAACATAGACCCTAATCTGCCATCGCATAATGTGCCAGCAGATCAGGTTCTATGTCATTTGTTCTATTGATTACCCCTAACAATCTGAACAGACCCAAATCTGCCGGCATATTATGTGATGGCAGATCTGGGTCTATGCCATTCGCAGTTGGATCTGACTTTCAAGCGAATATATACAGTAACAGTATGGCCTATTTACAACAATATTTATTGTTTATGAACCTCAAATTATGCTTATGGATATATAATCATTCATTTATTTTTTTTATTTTGATGCTAATGGTCTGGATTGGGCAGTGGGCAATACTCAGGAGTGCCTTCATCAAGCAAGAGAACACGGAGCCTTGAGTTTACCAATCATTCTTAACTTTAAATATATATTCATATCATAAACAAGTTTTACAAAACCATGA
Source organism: Margaritifera margaritifera (assembly GCA_029931535.1). Classification (NCBI taxonomy): domain Eukaryota; kingdom Metazoa; phylum Mollusca; class Bivalvia; order Unionida; family Margaritiferidae; genus Margaritifera; species Margaritifera margaritifera. The sequence continues at coordinate 7,010,088 of JAQPZY010001681.1, forward strand.
AATTAGCATGTAGTAATTCATGCAATTGTAATTCTGTAAGTAAGGTTTTGTGGAAATGTACAAACCATTCTGCAGAACCCAGTGTTTCACCTGTATCCATATTTATGCATCTACCCTGTATCTGACTTGCTAAGACTTAAAAAATGTCAGCACAGCTACACTGCCAACATGAGATAATTAATAGGCAAAGTTTGAAATCAAAACGAGTGGCAATAATAGTGTTAATGTTTGTCAGAAAATGATGAAAATCAAACTAGGTCTTTTTAATGTAATGGTCGTACCAAATCTAGTTTAAATCCATCAAGTCCTTCAAAAGTTATTAATTGTTTCTGTCACATTTGACAAAAAAGGGGCCAATTAGCACCCATCATTTGATCAAGTTGGCCAATGGTGTTATCATAATGGGCCAACCTCATAATAAAATTATATATCATTTACATAGTCTATTTCACGTTATTTGCATCTTTACTGCAAGATTCTCCTCTTTGATCCCTCCAACCATACTCTAACAGTGCAGGAGAAGTCAAAGTCTACAATTTCACTCCCCTCTAACAGTATAGTCATCAGTCTTTGCAAAGTTTCATCTTTCAAGCTATTTCTTGAGGATGATCTAATGTTTTTTTTCTTTTTTCCTGCCACTGTGGAATTCAATTTGTCATCAGAAGTTTCACTTTCAGTTTGACTTTCTTCTCAGGTTTTTGTTGGTTTACCACTATAGTCATTTAAACAAAAAAAGAGAAAAAGAATTTTCATCTTGATAATTTCCAACACATCTAAATGATAAATGACCTTTGCATTATATTTTCTAGTCCATTTATTATTAAAAAATAGTTCCAATGGGGAAACTCATATGCAATGACTACAAATAATCCAATAATGTAAATTTAAGTCATGACCATTAAAATACCAGAATCTAATCAAGAACAGCTTGCCTCTATTAAGTTTTTAGTAGTCTCCAGCAACCACGGTAAACATTAATGCAGAAAATAAATTATTCAAGTGATCTTCACTACAGAAATTTGACCCCTGTGACACGGCATGAAAGACATAAAACAATGAAATAAAAGAACATTCTTATATATGGTATCATGACAGAGGAACTGTAATGAGTTTATAAAGAAAGAAGTTAATTTTTAATCTTTTTTTATGCTTCAAATCATTGTTCATAAAATTGGTTCAGAAGCTAATATCATTGTCCACTGCTAGAAACAAGATTTTACTCGGTGGAAGTCAGGCTTTGAGTGACCTTGGAGTGAATGCCAGTATGACACTATTACAAGCATAGCTTATGCATCAGTAATTACCTTGATCAGTCACAACATCCAAGACCTCACATAAAATGCATTTAGTCCACTCTTCTAATACATACTAATTTACATGTACAATACACAGCTAATTTGTTGCGAGTAACCTCTCACAATATACAATGTACAGTCATTAATATGGAAAATTTATTACTGATGAACATATTAATTCCCTACTTTCAAAATGCAGTGGTCAGAAAGGGCATTCTGTGAAGGCTATTATGTATATTGAATCCAAAAATCTCTGTGGCCATGAGCTTAAAAAAAAAATGATAGTAAAACATAAAATGTAGGTCATAGTAACCTTTGGTTGTAAGGGTGAAATACTAACAGAGATGCATCCAATTATCGAGTTTTAAGATACTAACATAAACAGTACTCAAGTAATGAACATTAAACACAAAAGTTCAACAAAGTCACTGAAAATGAAATATAGGTGATAGAGACCGCTTCTGTAATAAAGGTTAGTACTTTTCAAGATGCATCCTCTCACCAGATTTCATGATTCTAGGCAGAATAGTATGAATATAGCATGCCAAAAAACATGGAGTCATGAGTTAAATGCAAAAACAGAACCAAAGCCAGTAAAAGGTGAAATATAGGTCATGGTGAGTTTTTTTGTTGTAAGGGTGTTTTGCTAACAGAGATGCATATCACCATTAAATTTCATGGTTCTAGCATACACCATGCCTGAGAAATGAACTTCAAACACAAAATATAAACAGTCAGTTAAACATAAAATAAGGGCCATTGTTACGACTCTATGGTCTAAGAAAAATGTAACAGAAAGAAAGTGAAACCAACAAATCAAGTAAAAATCAACAAGCAATTTATTACTAGATAATTAAAATGAAAAATCGAAAAGTCACTTACAGTAATGTGTTTTGAAATCCTAATAATCCAATAAGAATGATTGGTCTAATCACAAGTCCTAAATATAGAATGTTCCGAATTCACGGCTGTGTCCTTGAATGTTATTATGTGCCAATGGTCTCCAAAGTCCTGATGTACTAGTAATCTTTGATGTGCCGATGTCAAAATGAAGTATTCCAAAATCTCTGAATATAAGTTCACATAAATTCCAAAATCATCAATTAAAAATCCAAAATCCAAAAGTTTATGAGCACTGTTATAATCCAATGAATATTTAAAATAATTCCTCTCTTAGAATTTGGAATAAATTTTCACAACTGTAATAGCTCTTTACAAGACTGATGGTAATGTCAAAACTGAATAAATGTCCACCAAACATGGCATATATCAAGATTGGTCACATGACAGAATGTTCTAGAACATGAGTCATCTTAATGGAATTTTTACTTGTAAACAAAAATCAACCTTGACCTTCAAATTGAGAAAACATATTGATCAAAACAACCTAATTCAAGGACACTATTTAAACATGTTTTTCCTGATAACATTAAGATTTAAGCAAATATTAAAGTGAAGAAACATTTATAATTTCCTAAAATATTTATAATATTATATAAACATCATACATAACACCTCCCCTCATAAAGAAAAAGAAAGATTTATATAATAAAGCTTTCTTTTGAATATACATCTAATACTATAATAACCAAAATTACATAAGAACATGTTTTATGATACTGGACTTAATTACATCAAGTAATATTACATTTCTAGGCACGTGAGAGTTCATCTGCAATCACACTGTCTTTTCCCCTGATGTGTTTGATGTCAATGTTATATTCCTGCAATATCAAACTCCATCTCAACAATCTCCGATTTTTATCTTTCATTTTGTTGATGAAAGTAAGGGGATTGTGATCACTGTACACAATAATTGGAGAAAGAGCTGAGGTGACATACACTTCAAAATGCTGTAAAGCCAATATCAAAGCCAAACATTCCTTCTCAATTGTGGAATAATTTTTCTGGTGCTTGTTTAGTTTTTTAGAAAAATAACACACAGGGTGATCCACACCACTTTTGTCTTCCAGAATCAATACTCCACCAACCCCTACATCACTTGCATCAACAGATAATTTAAATGATTGGCTGAAATTTGGTGCAGAAAGAACTGGTGCATTCTTAAGCATGGCCTATAACTTGTAAAAAGATTCCTGAGACTTGTCAGACCAATAAAATTTGGCTTTCTTACTCAATAAACTTGTCAAAGGTTCAGCAATTTTGGAAAAATTGGAACAAAATTTCCGATAATATCCAGCCATACCTAGAAATCGCATCAGTTGCTTTTTACAAATTGGAACTTGAAATTCAGAGATAGCTTTGACCTTAGCTTCTATAGGTTTAACTTGACCTTGTCCCACAATATGTCCTAAAAATGTGACACAAGCATGGCAAAACTCACTTTTGCTCAAATTAATTGTCAGATTCGCATCGCTGAGTCGATCAAAGAATTTTCGAATGGTTTCCAAATGATCTTCCCAGGTGTTGTTGTAGATAATGACGTCATCGATATAAGCGTCACAATTATCAAGACCAAATGTTATCATGTTTATCAGACGTTGAAACGTTGCAAGCGAATTTTTCATTCCAAACGGCATGACTTTATATTGATAAAGTCCATCTGGAGTTACAAATGTTGAAATTTCTTTTGCCCTTTCCGTCAGTGGAATTTGCCAGAATCCTTTTAAAAGGTCAAACTTGGTGACATATTCCGCATTTCCAATTTTATCAATGCAATCGTCCATTCTTGGGATTGGAAATGAATCAGTTTTGGTGACACTGTTGACTTTTCTATAGTCAGTACACATACGGAATGTATTATCTGGCTTGGGAACAAGAATACATGGTGAACTCCAGTTACTTTTACTTGGTTCTATGAAATCATTCTCCAGTAAATACTGAATTTCTTTCTTCATATAGTTCTGTTTGAGAGGATTCATCCTATAAGGATGCTGTTTCACAGGCGCAGAATCTACAATGTCAACGTCATGATAAATTTTACTTGTTCGTGTTGGAACATCAGGAAACAAGTGCTCATAGTCGTGTAATAGCTGTTTTAGTTCACTTCTTTCCTGTTGTTGTAGATGTGAAAGTTTCTGGTCTAGGTTGTTCAATATTTCTGAATTCCGAAGATTGGTTATACCAGAGTCACTATAGTCTGATCGTACTCCATCGTTGATATCTTCACTGTGTGGGACAGGTACAACTAAATTAACTGAATAATTAGCTGGGCTATCTCTGTCAAAATATTCCTTTAACATATTTATATTGTTACGACTCTATGGTCTAAGAAAAATGTAACAGAAAGAAAGTGAAACCAACAAATCAAGTAAAAATCAACAAGCAATTTATTACTAGATAATTAAAATGAAAAATCGAAAAGTCACTTACAGTAATGTGTTTTGAAATCCTAATAATCCAATAAGAATGATTGGTCTAATCACAAGTCCTAAATATAGAATGTTCCGAATTCACGGCTGTGTCCTTGAATGTTATTATGTGCCAATGGTCTCCAAAGTCCTGATGTACTAGTAATCTTTGATGTGCTGATGTCAAAATGAAGTATTCCAAAATCTCTGAATAAGTTCACTTAAATTCCAAAATCATCAATTAAAAATCCAAAATCCAAAAGTTTATGAGCACTGTTATAATCCAATGAATATTTAAAATAATTCCTCTCTTAGAATTTGGAATGAATTTTCACAACTGTAATAGCTCTTTACAAGACTGATGGTAATGTCAAAACCGAATAAATGTCCACCAAACATGGCATATATCAAGATTGGTCACATGACAGAATGTTTTAGAATATGAGTCATCTTAATGGAATTTTTACTTGTAAACAAAAATCAACCTTGACCTTCAAATTGAGAAAACATATTGATCAAAACAACCTAATTCAAGGACACTAGTTAAACATGTTTTTCCTGATAACATTAAGATTTAAGCAAATATTAAAGTGAAGAAACATTTATAATTTCCTAAAATATTTATAATATTATATAAACATCATACATAACAATATGACAAAGTTGTTTCTGTTTCCGTCTCCCAGGAGTGTTAATGATATGATTTAAGTCATTTACTTTCTTTTCAACGGTATAAGGACCATAAAATTTAGCCTGAAGAGGATTCTGAGGTATGGGAAAGAGAGCCAGAACTTTGTCACCAGGTTTAAAACTCCTTTCCTGTGAATTTCTATCATACCTTAATTTCATTTTTGACTGGGTAGTGTGAAGATTAGTTCTTGCTACTTCACAGGCCTTTGACAACTTGTATTTGAAATCAGAGACATAATCAAGAAGATTAATCTTCGAATCTTCATTTGAAAGAAGTTTCTCTTTCAATAATTTCAATGGTCCACGGACAGTATGACCAAAAACTAGTTCAAAGGGACTAAAACCCAACGACTCTTGAACTGATTCCCTAACAGCAAACAACAACAAATGAACACCCTCATCCCAATCCTTTTCTGTATCAAAGCAATATGATCGAATCATATTCTTCAAAGTTTGATGAAATCTTTCCAAAGCACCTTGACTTTCAGGGTGATAGGCAGAAGATTTAAAACTGTTGGATGCCTAATTCATGCATAACTTGTTGGAAAATTCCAGACATAAAATTTGACCCTTGATCTGACTGGACAGATTTGGGAAGGCCAACAAGTGTAAAAAACTTCACCAAAGCTTTCACAATAGTTTTAGTTTTTATATTTCTCAGAGGAATTGCCTCTGGAAATCTTGTAGATGTACACATGATGGTCAACAAGTATTGGTTGCCTGACTTGGTTTTAGGTAAAGGACCAACACAGTCTACTATTATTCTACTAAATGGTTCATCAAATGCAGGAATAGGTTGCAGATGAGCCTTAGGTATCTTCTGATTGGGTTTTCCTACCATTTGACAAGTGTGACAAGATCTGCAGTATTTAGAAACATCACTTTTGAGTTTCGGCCAATAAAAATGATTCAAGATCTTGTGATAAGTCTTACGGACTCCTAAATGACCAGCCAAAGGAGTTTCATGGGCTAAATTAAGAATTTCCTGTCGATATGACTTAGGAACAACAATTTGATAGCTCACTGACCACTCGTCACCAGCGGGTACATCAGGTGGTCTCCATTTCCTCATAAGGACCCCATTTTTCACAAAGTAACACACTGGAACTTGTGTGGCTTCAGTTTCACTAATAGCCCTCTGAAACAAACAAGATATCTCGGGATCTTGCTCTTGTTCAACGACAAGGGATTGTCGTTTGTCATCCTGATTAGAACAAAGAGAATGAGTTGCCAAAAGAGGATCACTGTGATCAATACCATTTGATTGATCAATACCTGAGGAAAAAGTGACCTCATCAAAAAACTGACCAATACATGTGTCAGCTAAAGGAATAATATCCTGATCAACATCACTCTCAAGAGCTCTTTTTGCCATAGCTCTAGTAACTGCACAAGCAGGGTACAAATCAGGGATTTCAGTTTCGACAGGATCAACTTTCTGATCCAAACAAGGCTTGTCAGTTACAAGTGGATTAACCACAACCTTATCTCCAGCTAGGTCATTGCCTAGTAATAAATGAACACCCTCTATGGGTAAAGAAGTCACTGCCCCAACAGTCACAGGTCCAGAAACTAAGTCTGATGCCAAATTTACACCATGAAGAGGAACATTTACAAAGCCGCACTCTACTCCCTGAACAAGAACACTTTCACTTGAAGAAGACTCCTCAGACAAAGGTAAAGTAACTGATAATAAAAGACTCTGAGAAGCTCCAGTGTCCCTTAATATTTTAATTGGGATAGGTTTGGCAGAATCACCAATAAGTGATATAGAACCTTCTGACATGAATGGTTCATAAGCCTCCAAAATAGAATCAGACTGGGGTTTGTTTGACCCAACAAATGTATTGCTTTCAATACAAGACCGTGACCTTGACCTCGTAGAAATAAGAACATTTGGAAAAGCTCTGTCTTTTCTCTGTTGCTTATTTTTCAACTTGAAGCAATCAGAAATAACGTGGCCGTTCTTTTTACTATAAGTGCACGTAGGAAGAGATAAGGATTTCTGATCAGTCTTATCAGATGTTTGATTCCTAACAGTTGTGCTGTTGTGAAATTTGGAAGTACTCGAATGAGATTGAAATGGTTTTTTACCAGAAAACTGCTGAGAGGACGACCCATTACCAAATGAAATTTTGTGAGTCAAGGAATAATCATCAGCCATACGAGCAGCATTTTCCAAAGTTTCCACTTTCTGCTCGTCAAGATAGGTTTTAACATCACTATGGATGCACCTCTTGAACTCTTCAATTAATACGAGCTGTCTGAGGTTATCATAAGCTTGATCAACTTTCTTGGCTGAGCACCACCTATCAAATAGTTGTTCTTTATCCCTTGCAAATTCGACATGAGTTTGTCCAGTTTCTTTTCTACAATTCCTAAACCTTTGTCGATATGCCTCTGGTACCAACTCATAAGCTTTCAAGATGTACTCCTTAACCACATCATAATCAGTGCTTTGTTGTACTGACAGTGAAGTGTAGACTTCACGAGCTTTGCCAATAAGTACACTTTGTAATAACAAAGTCCAATGCTCTCTGGGCCATTTCAAGTTTTCAGCTATTTTCTCGAAATGAAGAAAGTTTTTATCTACTTCTTTTTCCTGAAAAGGGGGTACTAACCTAATATATCTAGTAACATCAAAACCTGAACTTGTTTTTAAAGGAGTGGAGTGTGCTCTGTTTGCCAGTTCTAATTCTCTTAACTTAAATTGCATTTCCCTTTCTTCTCTTTGCATTTGTATCTGCCTCTCTTCTTTCTCTCTCTCCATCTGTATCCGCATTTGTCTCTCTTCTTTCTCTCTCTCAATCTGTATCTGCATTTGTCTCTCTTCTTTCTCTCTCTCCAACTGCCTCTCTTCTTTTTCTCTCTCCATCTGCCTCTCTTCTTTCTGCATTTGGATCTGCCTCTCTTCTTTCTGCATTTGGATCTGCCTCTTTTCTTTCTCTCTCTCCATCTGTATCTGCCTCTCTTCTTTCTCTCTCTCTCTCTCTCTGAATCTGAAGCTTTGCCAATTCTAAATCCATCTGGTTCTTTAACTCTAATTCCCTTAATTTCCTGTCAGAACCAGATACAGGCTTTCTCTTCAAACTTAAAGCACTATTTTCAAAAATTCCCTTTCCTACTAAATACTGAATCAAAATAATCTTTATCTCCTGTTTTGTCAATGATACTTTTGCCTCAGATAGACTGTATTTTCTGGCAAGCTCGAGCAACTCATCCTTTCTCATGCACTCTAACCCCTCCTGGGTAGGTTTTGAAATGAAATTCTGAACATTAGATGCCATTGTAAATGCTTGTTGGTTTCACGCAAAAAAATATCTCTATTAAAAATCTTTGCCAAAGACAAAAAAAAAATTCCAAGACAAAATCAATATGAATTTCAAAGATAAATTTAATATCTCTAATATGCTTTAAAGAAATTCAGATCCCGGAACGACGAGCCCCCAATTTCTGACACGACTCTATGGTCTAAGAAAAATGTAACAGAAAGAAAGTGAAACCAACAAATCAAGTAAAAATCAACAAGCAATTTATTACTAGATAATTAAAATGAAAAATCGAAAAGTCACTTACAGTAATGTGTTTTGAAATCCTAATAATCCAATAAGAATGATTGGTCTAATCACAAGTCCTAAATATAGAATGTTCCGAATTCACGGCTGTGTCCTTGAATGTTATTATGTGCCAATGGTCTCCAAAGTCCTGATGTACTAGTAATCTTTGATGTGCTGATGTCAAAATGAAGTATTCCAAAATCTCAATATAAGTTCACATAAATTCCAAAATCATCAATTAAAAATCCAAAATCCAAAAGTTTATGAGCACTGTTATAATCCAATGAATATTTAAAATAATTCCTCTCTTAGAATTTGGAATAAATTTTCACAGCTGTAATAGCTCTTTACAAGACTGATGGTAATGTCAAAACTGAATAAATGTCCACCAAACATGGCATATATAAAGACTGGTCACATGACAGAATGTTCTAGAACATGAGTCATCTTAATGGAATTTTTACTTGTAAACAAAAATCAACCTTGACCTTCAAATTGAGAAAACATATTGATCAAAACAACCTAATTCAAGGACACTATTTAAACATGTTTTTCCTGATAACATTAAGATTTAAGCAAATATTAAAGTGAAGAAACATTTATAATTTCCTAAAATATTTATAATATTATATAAACATCATACATAACACCATAATGACCTACATTAGCAATGAGTGTGTAGTGCTCATCATAATATATCTCTTCACCAATTTTCATGATTCTAAATAGTATAGGATGTATATATGAAGCCATAATATAAATCCAAAAACATAACCCAAGTCAGTAAAATGTTTAATGTAGGTCAATGTGAACTTCTTTTGTTGCAGCAGCATAGTTCTAATAGAGAAGCATACAATAATATACTTTAATGATTCCATCATGAACAGTATTGAGAAATAAACCTGAAACACCAAATGTTGGTAATAGTTTTGTGATGAGGGTGAGATACTCATCAAGATGCATCCCCTCACCAATTTTCATTATTCCAATCACAACAGTATGTACACAGGGTGACAAAAACCTCATGTGCCCATACGCTAAATCCACAAACTTAACCAAGAATGTACAATCCCAACAGCTGCCTAGAATCTAGGAAGAACAATTTTTTGTATGTTTTTGTGGTTTTAATGGCACTTTTAACACATTATTGGCTATATCATGCCAAGGAACTAAGTGCCTTTTCCAAGGACACACTAAGGCAGCTGACATGGGCTGGCCTTGATGATGGGTATCGAACCAGCGACCCTTGGATTATGAATGTAGCTCTATGAACTGAGCTACCATGGTTCTCCTAGAAAGAGAGAATAGTTGTGATGCTGTACATGGATATGCTCTTATTCGTGCAGACACCTATGCTGATGCCATTGCTGGTGGTAATACAATAGTTCTAATCCACTGCATAGAGCTGAGATAAAATCTTTCACCAAAAGTGGATACCAGAGATATAGGGACACAGGAACCCAATAATGGCACTGTCAAGTCTTTTGAAATATCAGTAACATGCAAAGGAACATGCATACCAAATAAATTTCATTTGGTTTTGACATAATCATGCTTGCTGAGCAAGCCCAAGGACAAACTGATGGCTAGGAGTAAACGCAGTTAGGCCATACAAACAGATGACCAGAAGAAAATGCAGTTGGGCCATACAAACAGATAGCCAGGAGCAAATGCAGTTAGGCAATACAAACAGATGGTCTGAATCAAATGCACTTGGTCCATACAAACAGATAACCATGAGAAAATGCTGTTGGGCCATACAAACAGGTGGCCAGGAGCAAATGCAGTTGGGCTGTACAGATAGCCAGGAGCAATGCAGTTCAGCCATACAAACAAATGGCCAGGATTAAATGCAGTTGGGCCTTACAAACAGATGGCCAGGAGCAAATGCAGTTGGGCCATACAAACAGATGGCCAGGAGCAAATGCAGTTGGGGCATGCAAATTCCAAAATAAAACATGATTACTAGATCTTGTCTTCAACATAAATTGTAGGCATGATAAAGATCATTACTGTAGTTATTCTGGAATTTTGGTTTGGAATATTCTTTATTAAAATATTTTGACCAATGTCTTTCAACATGCTAAGTGAATAAGTGCCAAAAATTTCTGCATTTTGCCATTGTGTTTCCAGAACTTGGAAACATGTTGACTGGTAAAGTGTGAACAAATGCTCCTTTCAAAACAATGGAAATAGAAAATTTTTCAAAAGCATCAATTTTTTTGGGTGATATTGGTAGGGATACAAAATGTTCCAAATATTTTTAGTATGAAAGAGTATAGGCTAAGAGAGTACACAATAGGTTGATAAATGAATCACAAAAATGTAATGTAACAAATATGCTCCATATACTAAATTTGCAATAATTTTAATGATACTAAAATGTTATGACTTGCAGTGTCCTTGTTAAACCCAACTGGTCAGTTAACTTTTCTTTGCCATATCACCTACAGTTACTAAAGCAGTTTCATTGTACAAATGATAAAATATCGCTGAGTAAGGGTGTAAATAACTGGCAATCATAACTCCACTGACACCTGTTGGAGCTTGGCAAAGATTGGCATCCTCAAAAGACAAGATGTCTCCATTCCTTGCAGTTATAAATAATAAAACGTGCCAAACGTGCATCTGAAACTCTCCAGCTTTGTGAAGTATCCACAAAGGTGTATAACCATGCATGCACTCACCAAGAGATATCCACAAAGGTGTGTGACCATGCATGTACTTACCAAGAGATATCCACAAAGGTGAATGACCATGCATGCACTCACCAAGAAGTATCCACAAAGGTGTATGACTATGCATGCACTCAACAAGAGGTATCCACCAAGGTGTATGACCATGCATGCACTCACCAAGAGGTATCCACAAAGGTAAAGGACTATGCATGCACTCACCAAGAGGTATCCACAAAGGTGAATGACATTGCATGCACTCACCAAGAAGTATCCACAAAGGTGTATGACCATGCATGCACTCACCAATAGGTATCCACAAAGGTGTATGACCATGCATACACTCACCAAGATGTATCTATAAAGGTGTATGACCATGCATGCAATAACCAAGAGGTATCCACAATGGTGTATGACTATGCATGCAATAACCAAGAGGTATTCACAAAGGTGTATAACTATGCATGCACCTACCAAGAGGTATTCACAAAGGTGTATGACCAAGCATGCACTCACCAAGATGTATTCACAAAGGTGTATGACCTTGCATGCACTCACCAAGAGGTATTCACAAAGGTGTATGACTATGCATGCACTCACCAAGAGGTATTCACAAAGGTGTATGACTATGCATGCAATAATGACTATGCATGCACTCACCAAGAAGTATCCACAAAGGTTCATGACCATGCATTCACTCACCAAGAGGTATTCACAAAGGTGTATGACCATGCATGCACTCACCAAGAGATATCCACCAAGGTAATCGACCATGCAGCCCATACAGCATGAGAAAATGACTTCAATACAAAAGTTTGAAAAATGGACAGAATGAAGAGCAAACGGAGCGATGGAAGGACAGACAGAGAAGTACAAAACTACATGCCCTATCCTTATTTCTTTCAGGGCATACAAATGCCACCAGTGCATCTCTGACCAGTTTGGAGCACCTGAAATTGGCTTAGATAAACTAATCATTTAGATCACTGAAATGATACTTTATTTCTAACCAAACATAGGCATTGGAGATCCAGCATGGACTCATTCATTGATATAGTCCCAGTCTGCCAGCCGTGGGTATCTCTGTTCTCTTGAACGTACGTGGACCTAGCAGAAAAAGAAAAGATCACTGAGATGACATGTTGGCAAAGTTTGGTTATGTTTTGTCATGAAAATACTACGTTTGTATCATGTCAACATATTTTACCATTAAATCAAAACATTGAGAATACTGATGGTGTGGAGGGTTAGGGGGTAATGTACATTAAACAGGATCAAACGAATAAACATCCATTGTGAGATATTGATAATCATGTTTCTTTTTTTGATCACAAGCAAATACCAATAACCCTTTAAAAACATGTAATCTTAGTTTTGAAAGTTTTAAGTCTTTTCTTCTATTCACCTTCTAACTGAGAATTGATTACAAAATTCATAAATCATTTTGATAGAAAACAATCAAGCAATTACCTTTTATGAGCATATTTAACTGAAATGGTTCTGTTTGAAGTTCTACACAGAACAGAAGCTGTCAAACTATATCAAGGGAGGTAATCACTCTGAATTTAATCATTTCCTGGTAGGACTAATTTTTGAGTTATGTCCTTTTACATAGCTAGACTCACTTTTCACGGCCAAAAGGCCAATAGAGCATAATAATGAAAAGTACCTACCATCTTTGCCAGCCTATAAGTCGATACTTTTTTACTTGAAAGTTTTGGCTTTGTCTTATACTCAGAATGGATTTATATATGGATTATCTCACTCTGTAATCAGCAAAATTGAAAACAGGTCACATAGCTGTACCAATACTTGTTCAATTACCATGTCAATAAATTGTTATAAACTAAAATGACTCCTTATATATTATAATTGTTATCATTATTTTGTATGCATTTGAATGTGCTTGTATTTTCTGATTTCTCCAACAGGATATAAAAGGAAACAATTAAAGAGTTCACAATTCACGGGCCACGTAGCACACTTACGGTCTATACTCTATAGTGTACTGTACTTATTGAAAGCATATCGTTTGTTCCTAAAAAAATATGAAAAGATTTAGCTTTATTCATCTTTTTTTTTTACCATACATCATTCTTCCTGATCACATTTTAGCCATATGTCCATTAATATTTGATTTACCAATATTTTTTTTTTGATGCACTTAGGCGATTACCGAAAGATCGTTTTCATTGATATAGCTGATTCTACAAAGGGATGTAATCTATATTAACAACTCGAATGTTCAATGAATATTTATAAAATACCATAGATTAAACATATAATTATCATATATTCACAATACTGTCATATATTCACTAAAGAATGCCCTTAATATAGCTTAAAATTCAGAAACAGAAATGGACTACTTGTAGATCATCAATGATCCGTTTTTAGTTTTGCATTTCAGCTTAAAGAAGAATGTAATGTCAACACATTACCCATATTTATTTTTAACCAGCTGTTGTTTCAGCATCTCTCTTTGATTATACCGGTAATTTATAAATTGGCATTTGGTTTCCAACAACAATCAAAGCCAGTTACTGCAATTGTTTAAACCCTGATAGTCTCTTTGGCTACTGGTAATAGGTAATGCCGGTACCCCTTTGTTTTCTATCATTAATCCACATCAATTAAGTTACTTGTTTGCAATCTCAGGTGGATTAAGAACCACAAGAAATGATGCCCTCTCTCTTCTCTGGACGTAAATAGTGAAGTTAGCAGAGGGCATTGTTTTCATTGTGATAGTACTGGTACATTTTAATGAGTTAGGGATGTTCTGATCAATCCTTTCAGTCCTAATCATTTGTATAAATATCCCGAACAAATCATCCAAACTTATCTCACATAGATATATTAAAGACTTATTAAAAAAAGTGTTTTATTTATTCTTTTTATGTAACTTTTCTGTTTTTCTGTCTCTGTCATTAATTTTCTTTACATTTCTGACATCCATCACTTTCCTATTGGTAGCCTCGCTAATTTGATATCATCTGTCGAATCTTGCCATAAAACTGGTGTCAAGTAGAATAACTTGGCTAAAGCTCTAGGCATATTTAATTAGCATGTAAATAACACTGCACCGCCATGTGCTTTTTGTGACAATGGATATCGTAATTAAAACAAGAATGAACTGTTTATTCAGAGGTGTCAATTGATAATGGAATATAGTAGTGCCCTTGTACATGAGTAAGATCACAATTGTCAGGTAACTTAACAATACAGGTTACAATTGTCCTGAAACCTTTCTCTCTCTCTCTCTCTCTCTCTCTCTCTCTCTCTCTCCAAAACAAAACTGTGGAAAAAGCATGTTAGCGTCGTTGATGCAATTTCTCAATTACCAGTAATCGGGAATAGCATACAGTGATACCATTTATATTCATGAAACCGGAAGTTAAAAATGAAAAATACGAAGCCAAGGTGTTGATCTGGCCTTGTCTTATACTCCGCATCGACTTATAAATGGATGAAGGATGGAAAATTTACAAAATTAGCGAATTCAACTTACATTCTGCATCGACTTATAGACTTGCAAATACAGTATTATTCAGACATGATTTTGTTTCACAAGAGAAAAAACTGAATTGTGAAGTGGGGTCTGGGGGTCCAACCCTAGCGGGGTCTCATGAGGAGGCATTTTAGACTCAGAGCTTGCAAAACTGCTCCTGGTGGCCCTTACTATCATAATATTTTACAAAGTTGTTACTTCATTCCAACAACAAAAATCATTTGAAAAATAACAAACTTACCCAACTTTAAAGAATACTTGAAGAATTTCACAATGTTCATTGTCACATCAACATGTTCTCCAAAAATATTAGTACTGAAGTTATTACATGTGCATGTCAGTGTTCACATAATAATTTAGTGACAATAATGTGTTCATTTTTGCAGCACATAATACATGTAAATCACACTTTTCTCTTCTCATAACAAATCTTTTTTCGTTTTCTTCCATGGTAATTTTTTTTTAATTATATACATCCACTATATAAAAATATTCACATAAATGTACTTGTCTTTTCACCCATTGGACACAACCTGTTGATACTGATGTGCTAGTCTTGCTTTTTTGCAGCCTGGGCAAAGATTTCTTTTGCTTTCCTTTTCGCATATTCTAACAGAGGATTCAGTTTGTAAGACATGTCTTTGTTGAATATATCTGACAATATAGGTAAAACATACTCATGATATTGTTTTCTATTGCTACATATATCTACATGATGATAATACTGGACATATTGGCTAACACCAGATGTATCACATGCATTTTCATTTACACAGTTACCAGTTTTGTAAATGTTTACAGCTGGCAACTTCAGCCAGGGCATGGGCTGGAATTCAAACTCCCACTTGCAAGTTAATCATAATGTCAAAATTCTGAATAGTCACATTGCTCACAACATTGCCATTTAAATTCACTGTCATTCAGAAGCTCTTGAAAAGATAACATGTAATAGTCTATGTTAACCTGATAAAGAACATGGTACAGAATGGATCACATCAAAGTCAACAAAGACTTTATTTATCAATCTATATACCCATATTAAATTAAATTAAATTGGCCACATGTCCGTGTGATTTTCATTGTGAACAAATCACTTCCAAGAGAATTTTGTTGAGATAGTCCCCACATTTAAATGAAAAAGTAACTGAGAGTTACTGCCCATCTTTACCTATAGAAATTCTTCAGCACTAAAGTAACATTTTTGGTCATGCTTAATTTGTAGATCAAATGGGAAATACCACCCATATTCATTTTAGTTATATTCTGAATCATCAAAAACTTGACTTAAGACTCCTAAAATGACATTTAACTTGATTTAGATGGCTGAGTTCATGGTTAAGACTCCTAAAATGACATTTAACTTGATTTAGATGGCTGAGTTCATGGTTAAGACTCCTAAAATGACATTTAGCTTGATTTAGATGGCTGAGTTCATGGTTAAGACTCCTAAAATGACATTTAACTTGATTTAGATGGCTGAGTTCATGGATAAGACTCCTAAAATGACATTTAGCTTGATTTAGATGGCTGAGTTCATGGATAAGACTCCTAAAATGACATTTAGCTTGATTTAGATGGCTGAGTTCATGGTTAAGACTCCTAAAATGACATTTAGCTTGATTTAGATGGCTGAGTTCATGGTTAAGACTCCTAAAATGACATTTAGCTTGATTTAGATGGCTGAGTTCATGGATAAGACTCCTAAAATGACATTTAACTTGATGGCTGAGTTCATGGTGTTTACATTGCAGCTTGATAAAGTCGTCAATTAATATCAACGTAGATGAAGAAAATGGATGGATTTAATAGGTCTATTAAAATTGACAAAAACTGAAATTCTATCCAAATACATTCAATGAATATTCAAATAGGAAAATCTGGTATTCATTTGAACTCTAGCACTGAGACTAATAAATGAATAAAACTCTGGCAGGTAGTATACTTGCTGAAAAAGACTGCATGTAAAATCGATACCTTGAACTGTAGCCTGTATTTTCATAAAATATTCCTTTTAAAGTACAGTGAAATTCCAGCAGTAAACAGCTCTGCCATCTAACTATCTATCTGTCTGTCTATAAATCTACCAATCAAATCAAACAAACCATATTTTATACCTAGAAAAAAGATGTATTGTTTCTTGACTAAATACAATGTATGTAAATTTATCCCTGTCCATGTAGGCTGAATGTCTTACCTACGCCTACTAATGTTGTTGAGGAATCTATTTTGCTCCTTAAGGAACACAATTAAAACTATTAGGAATCCATTTTGTTATAAAGACTTTAGATGACATTGTTTTAACACATCTATGAGTAAAATGGTTTCCTTACTGTCACCATGGCAACAACCTGGTCTCTCTGACATGGAATCAATGGGTGTGCTAAGTTTCATTCTGTCATGATTCACGTCATCATCTTGATGATCAATGGGACGTCCAGAACTGAGGTATTACCTTGAACAAGTTTCTCTAGCCTGTTCACACATCCCATCAGGGCTGAACCTTCATCCTTGGAAATGAATAAAGAATTCAATCATGTGTGGAAATTAATAAAGAATTCAATCATGAATGAATAGAAATTCACTGATAAATTACTAAAGCTGAAACAACTAGGTAGCCAGTCAACTTTTGACAAGTTGAGGGCAGATTGTTCACTACAAAACTTCTAGTCAACTACTTTCCCCTCCCCCCATGATTTATTTAGCTTTTACTTGTAAATATATTTGCTTACACCTGTAAAGATAGTATGCATATCTTCAGGCTTGTAAAAAAAAATGTAGGGTGTGGGCGTGGGAGGAGTTGAAGGAACCTATACTGAATTTTATATGTATGGTGTGTGTAATCCTGAATGTACTTAAAAGTTTTGTGTTGAAAAATCCAATTAACTTTATAGGGGTGGTGGGTTGTAAAAATAACCTTTAGACGCCCCCCCCCCCCTCCCATTGCCAGTATTTTCTGGAGCAGCCCTTCTTCAACCATTTTAACAAAATTCAGTGTCAGTTCAGCTATACATTCTTGGTCACAGCAATTTTGCAGCTTATCACATTTAACAGTTCAAAGATACATGTATGTCCTGCAGTGTATCTGGTACAGTTTATCCCCAAGCAGAATTATGGAACTAATACAAGCTACTGACTGTCCAAAAGAACTAATACAAGCTACTGACTGTCCAAAAGAACTAATACAAGCTACTGACTGTCCAAAAGAACTAATACAAGCTACTGACTGTCCAAAAGAACTAATACAAGCTACTGACTGTCCAAAAGAACTAATACAAGCTACTGACTGTCCAAAAGAACTAATACAAGCTACTGTCTGTCCAAACAATGAAGCTCTATTACAAGTATGAAGTACTGCATCTATGAAATAAATACAGAGAAACAGAAAAAAAAAACAAAAAACAATCCCTACAGAGACATTGCAATCTTCCCAAAATGAATTTAGTTTGTGTATTTCCAAGATGAATCTGTTACCATGAGGTAGTTTAACTGATGTTTAGTGAGGACCAAGCAAATGCATTACCTTTCGTATATATATATTTTACTTTTTGACAGTCCTAATAGAAGCATAGAATCTTTATAAAATAAAGTATCTTTTCTTAATCATTTATAGAGAGGTTATTATACTTACAGATGAAAATTAGAAAATTTCAACTGCCAGCAGCAAATATAAACACACCAATCAATAGAAGGCAAAAAAGTCAACCCAGTTTCTGAAATGCCATTCAGTGGAATAAATGATAAAATTTTGAAGAAAAGTTTAAAAAATGGGGCTCATTGGCGTGCAATGGTGGAAATAATATAAAAATTCAAAAGTCCTCCCCTTTGAGCCATTTGTCAGTCTTTAAACCCCACATACATCTCATTTGTACCAAGGTTTTACTCTTCTATAATGGATATTAATTATATCCCAACTGGCAGATAAGGTCAACTTATTTGAGCGACTAATTGACTAGCATAATGGATGTTAATTATATCCCAATGGGTACATAAGGTTGACTAATGTGTGACTAACTGACAAGCATTATGGATATTAATTATATCCCAACTGGTAGATAAGGTCGACTTATGTGTGACTAATTGACAAGTATTATGGATATTAATTATATCCCAACAGTAGATACGATCGACTTTATATGAGTGACTAATCAATTGGTTTAATGGATATTAATTATATCCCAACTGGTAGATAAAATCGACTTATGTGTGACTAATCAACCAGCATAATATCCCAACTGGTAGATAAGGTCAACTTCTGTGTGACTAATCGATTAGCATAACGGATCTTAATTATATCCCATCTGGTAGATAAGGTTGACTTATTTGAGTGACTAATCGATTAGCATAATGGATATTAATTATATCCCAACTGGTAGATAAAACTGACTTATGTGAGTGAGTAGTAGACTAACAAAAATCAATAGTTGCTTCAGTACTACAAACTACAACTGGACCATCAGATGAAGTTATCTTGCTTGTTTCTTTCAAAAGAATCTATTTTATGTTAATTACACAACAAATTTTTTCAACAATAATTCAGGAGTGTTAATAGAAACCAGTAACCATAGCATACATGCCATAACACGAAGTGTCACGTGAAAAACACGATTTTGGACTCCTATCCCCCCCCCCCCCAACACGGTCGTGTTTAGAAAAACACAATTTTCAGCAATCTTAGCAAACAAAAAAAAAAAAAAATTCCCACAAAAAAAAAATAATCGAAAAAAACAATGTATATTTCTTGACCATCATGATATATGCCCATAATCTGTGTATGTATAAACAGTAAACAGTCCTGCTCAGAGCTCAGGTAAAACTATTCCTGGTCAGTTTATACAGCTGTTTTAGAGGCAATTAAAAGGTAAGGCAGTCAGAGATAAACAGTCACCTTTCAGAGATTTACTTAATTGTCTCACAATAGCTAGGGTGATGTGTCGTGTCAAGTCCTTTGAGCATTGCTGAGGGAGAGCCCATTAGGCTACTTTGCATTGGTAAAGTACGCTAAGTGGAACAACCCAATTTGTCTGAAGTTAAGTACATCAGAAATGCATGTTGAAGAACAAATGTTACTACACATCACTGACTGTGTTGAATGAGAATGTTGAAGCCATCTTTATTAAAGTTTGTGATCAGTGGCAATGTTTCTCTGAAGTCGGATTTTTACTCCATATATAAAATGCAAAACATGATTATCTTGGTAGTACCAACATACATGGCCAAATGGCCGCACACATCGTTAATCCCAAAATCAATCAATCAATTTCGGTAGTTGGAAAAGTGATAATCTGACTCAAGTGACCATTGCATGTTTGACATTCCCTCATAGCAATGCAGATGCAGAAAGATCATTTTCTATACTTAGAAAAATTCAACAAGATCTTCTGGGAAGGTTGAACAACATCAGCATTCAATCCCTAATGAGTGCAAAGATGAATACAAATGACACTTGATTTACCTTCAAACCAACTACTGAACTATTTAAAGCAGCAAAGACTACATGTAATTAAAACTACATTCTACTGTCAAATGGATTTTAAAGACAGTAACTTGGTGTATTTTTGTATTTAATGTCTGTGAGGTTGTGACCATATGTACATATGTGTGTGGTGATGTTATTTGACAATGCTAAGTCTAACATTTTTTTGTTTGTAAGTATATTAAATGATTCCGAGAAAACAGATGGTATTTTCTTTTATTCAGATTTGAATTTCCAGTCATTTGCTACAGGCTGATTTGAAAAGATAGCTAATTCTCATTTGGATGAGGTCGCTTATGGGGGGTCATACACTCTGACCCCCCCCCCCCCCCCTTTGGACCTCAAAACACACTTTTTGAGTCTCAAAAAAAACCCAACACTGTCTGGGAATATGGCATGTATGCATAGATTTGTGGCTGTACAGGAATTGCCACCTACATTTCCAGAATTGTGATTCATTTAAAAAGTTTTATAATACAATGCTGTATTCCATAGGAGATGATTCATCAAATTCAGACTTACATCTTCTTCCATACAAATTGGTCTAAGCCTAGAAGATGCTTGCATTTTTTGATTCAGCATCAATGAAAACACTTGCCTGACACATGATTCAATTTACATCAAAGAGAACCATAAATGTTCAGTCAAGGGTACTCATGCTTTTTTAAAGAAGAAAAAAATTCTAGGTCTTTTCCACATTTTTCCTGGATGAAATTGATCTTTTCAAGATTCAATTATGACCTTTACTGAATGGAATTGAAAACATTTTGGCTTAGAAAATGTGCATTTTTAAAATCAAAAGTGGTTTTTATTTTGAGACTCTCCTACAACATCTAAATTAGACATATAACCATATGCTAAACCACAGGATATATCACTTGAAACAAGTAAAGCTATTGAAATTCATATAAATTGGCATGTAACTCCTAGCTATTGAAATTCATATAAATTGGCATGTAACTCCTTTAAAAGTAAACAAGTATAGCTATTGAAATTCATATAAATTGGCATGTAACTCCTTTAAAAGTAAACAAGTATACTGTTGAAATTCATATAAATTGGCATGTAACTCCTTTAAAAGTAAACAAGTATACTGTTGAAATTCATATAAATTGGCATGTAACTCCTTTAAAAGTAAACTAGTATACTATTGAAATTCATATAAATTGGCATGTAACTCCTTTATAAGTAAACAAGTATACTATTGAAATTCATATAAATTGGCATGTAACTCCCTAGAAACAAGTATAGCTATTGAAATTCTTATAAATTGGCATGTAACTCCCTAGAAACAAGTATAGCTATTGCAATTCATATAAATTGACATGTAACTCCCTAAAAACCAGTATAGCTATTGAAATTCATATAAATTGGCATGTAACTCCTTTATAACCAAAGAATAAAACTGTTAACTTTACCATGCTTAACTGCATATGCTGGTACGAAGAGAGTTTTGTTTAAATAATGTTGTTTAAAATTTGTCAAAATGTCCATAAAAATTATATACCTTTGTATAAAAAAAGGACTGATTTTGTTTTAAAAAATCCACTTTTGTCTCGTTAGTGCCCTATCATCTACTTTCAATGTAATACAGATATGAACTGTATATTTAATGCAGTCATTGTCACGAACACCCAAAGCATGGGATTCTGCAATGAAATTTACCCCAATCGGTAGATTTATATGTATTCAGAAAGTAAAATTCACATCAAAATTGAGTTGGGGATGGAGAAGGTTACTATTGATGATGATGCTTAACACTGTGTTCCCGGTGCGAACTACCAAATAATAAGCAAATATTTATCACAATATAGTTTTGTTAACTTTACAAGTCAAAATGGAAACTGGGGAAGAAAAGCTTTATTATTTTTATCTGACACTTACTGAGATCACATGCTGCAGACAGTATATTGACACATTGTCATGCTAGATTGGTCTTCATTTCTTCTACTTAAGAAAAGATACTGATATGGAGCTTACTAAAGGGCAACCAGTCTACCTGACTAATCTGATTGCCAGAGTGCTTGGATTGACTATACAAATGTACAAATGTTTAGGGCAAAGCATCGAAATGATCCATACAGCAAACTTAACCGGCACAACAAAATGTGATTGTAAATGCTAATATTATAATATTTTACTAAGAACTTACAAACGAAATTCAGTCAACATATATCATGAGGTACCACAAGGGGTATAACTCAGTAATATAGATGACAGACTTATAGTACATCTACACATGGTGCAACAAACATCATGATTTTATTTTCAACAAATGTGCTAAGTGCTGAGTAATTTCCCAAAGTCTCAGTCTACATACTGAAACTATTGTTTCTAACGTTCACAATATTTATCTCCCTTTGCAATTTGGCAGTCATAGTTATCGTCAAGAAAACAATAAAAGAAAAAGGGAATATCAATTACATTTAATTATGAAAACAGCATTAATTATAAAGGTTACTAAGTTTCTAACTTCACACATACATGCAATAACCGTTATTGTAACACAGTTTTATGATTAATCTTTTGTCACACAAAAGTGTTTCAAACTTTTCTACAGTATGCTCTACATCAACTAATTTATTTTATTATGATGACCGTAAATATGGAGACAAAGGGAATATCATTAAAGGCAAATTTCCAGTTAATTTCAGATTTCTCCTAGTGCAGACTTTACAACTTCTTTTCTTCTACTCGTATAACTTACCAACGGCTGTTGTCTTTATTATATATAAATTATTACAAATGGCAGCTGTCTTTACAATATATAAATACTTACCAATGGCTGCTGTCTTTACGATATATAAATACTTACCAACGGCTGCTGTCTTTATGATATATAAATACTTACCAATGGCTGCTGTCTTTACGATATATAAATACTTACCAACGGCTGCTGTCTTTACGATATATAAATACTTACCAATGGCTGCTGTCTTTACGATATATAAATACTTACCAATGGCTGCTGTCTTTACGATATATAAATACTTACCAATGGCTGCTGTCTTTACAATATATAAATACTTACCAATGGCTGCTGTCTTTACGATATATAAATACTTACCAATGGCTGCTGTCTTTACGATATATAAATACTTACCAATGGCTGCTGTCTTTACGATATATAAATACTTACCAATGGCTGCTGTCTTTATGATATATAAATACTTACCAATGGCTGCTGTCTTTACGATATATAAATACTTACCAACAGCTGCTGTCTTTACGATATATAAATACTTACCAATGGCTGCTGTCTTTATGATATATAAATGTTTTATATCTGGTAAATGGAAGACCCAACTTTCCATTGGAACTGCAATCCAATTACCACCAACTTCATACTTCAGACCAATAGCCCCAGGGAATTGAGATTTCAAGGTGTGTTTGCTGAAGGTGACATTGCCATTGGAAGCTACAGGAATGTTAATAACCTGTCCTAGTGGATGCAGTGCAACATGGACATATCTTCCAGCCATTTAGAGTATTTTCTGAAAAATATGGGACATTTTTAAAAAAATACATGAAACATATTGTATAAAATATTGGTTGTTTTTTTTAAATGATCTTTTTGCAGGGTTTTTGTACAGCAGTAATGGTTATCTACAACAAATGCCTAGGGCACATCTAAGCAAAAATAACATGGTCTACAACTGTCACTGGATAGAAATAATTGCCTTGTTAGTTATTGCTTTCATTTACCAGGGTGGGTGTTTCTCTTAGAGCATTTTGGCTTGCTCCACTAATCTGCACTAGAGTTTCATGTTTGTAGGTGTAAATAACCGAAATGCAAATATAGAAAATATATATTCAAAATATATAAATTAAGACAAAATACATAATAACATAAGCATATGTAATAAAAAGATTATTTGATATTTATTGCAATATAATTATGCACTTATTCTTCTGTGAAATGACACTGTATTCCTAAAGTAGTGTATTATCATACCTGCAGAACTAATGCATATATTCCAATACAAATTAAATAACCTATAGTTATGTTTGTCATCCTAACAACTGTATGAGCTGAAAATGAAAATGAATTCTAATGTAATTTCCGAATGTTGTTAATCTTCAAAAAATTCAGGAATGGTATTTTAGAGTGAGGGAAATCAGAAATAATTTCATTTTAAGTGGTACATGCATGGACATTGAAAATGTATCAATACACACATGCTGCTTATTCTTTCATGTCTTTATAAATAATTCCCAAATATATCGGCTGCAACATAATCACATATTCTCTTATCATGTCCTATTTTGCATATCATATTCCCTAGTGTGACTGCGTCTACATAGGCAGTTAAACTAAATTGAAATTATCTATGGAAAAGTAACAGGCAAAGAGCTTAAAAAACGCATGAATTATCTTCAATATAAATGAATAGTGCATTTAAGATACATTCTGACTCTACTAATATATGTTCAAAGAAGCTTCAATACAAGTTCTATGGTACTTTTTGAAGTATCATCTGAAATATTTGAGAATAAATTCAACAAAAACAGAAAAAGGCAAAAATGGAAAAGATCATTGAATTAAAAATTGTATTGTTTTCTTTTATCTGTGGCCAATTTTTCTTACCTGGTGTAATCGAAATACTTGAATTTATTACTTCAAACTTGGAAAATTCCTTTCTATACCTTCTCATGGGGAATTTATTCAGATCTGGATTTAAACTTTTTTTTAGCAAAACTTTGTCAGCAGGATTAGGCCCAAAACTTCCCAAATTATAAAAATTAAATTATTTGGCATATTTTTATACATATATTTTTAGGCCATTCTAGGGACTGTTTACTTTCTGAATGAATTTTTGAAGTTTCTGGACCTAAATGTTTTCTTTCGAAAAACTTTTTAGCCAAACCACTCAACACAGATAAATGAAACTGAACAGACATACAAATGCAGACTGATTTTCTCTGCTTTTTCAAAGATGAATTTATCAATACACTATGATATTTATATATGTTTATGTGTTGACTGATGCTTGTGCATATGTTCTGAACTTGAAATTTTGATTTTCAGTATCACTTAATTCTTTAGTGACAAGCCAAATTTATCACACTGTGTTGTATATACTGTATATATTGTACATAACAGCTAGAAGGTCTCAAGGTAGATTAGTTCTGTAAACTATATTCTAAATAAAGTCATTATTATTATTATTATTATTGTTATTATTATTATTATTATTATTATATATGACCTGGTTAGATTTTCAAGCTATTATAGTATACCGGTATGTTACAATTTTAGGATATTACCGACCTGTTGGGCTTTCATATTTTTTTTGTCAAAAGTCTGCAGTCGGGGCATATGTTTGACAAACGCATATTACATGTATATGAGAATACATGTTTCCACCAATAAACCAATTTATATCCTAAGTTCAGAAAAGTACATTGTATATATTCATCTTAATTAAAATGGTGAACACTGACACATTATTGGTATCATTCTGATAATTCTGCATTGTTTCTACATTAGCCATGATCTAATTATGGTCAGATCTAGTCAATGTGTGCTTTGTCTGGTTCCCTACTTCGTATGATCCCCGCATTTTGCACTCTGCTTTCACTTGCTGGCAAAGATGAAAAAAAGGAATACAGACAAGAATTTTTTTAAAAATATAGCATATTTCTCATGATTGTGTCATCTCAATAATTCCTTCTCCAATTGATTCTTTGATAAATGTTACATCGAAATTGATACAAGATGATAGATGACAGCCTTAATTATGCCAAACATCGAAATTGATATAAGATGATAGATGACAGCCTTAATTATGCCAAACATCGAAATTGATACAAGATGATAGATGACAGCCTTAATTATGCCAAAGATCAAGACTAAAATACCAACCCTCTTCTACGAGCGGGTAATGACGATATTGCACATTTCAAACTGTGTCATCTAAAGAAATTCCATTTTCAATCGATTCCTTGATCAGTTTTACATTAATATTGATAGAATGTGCTAGTATCATGACAGCCCAGATTTTGCCAAATATTAGGATTGAAATACTGACCCTCTTCTACAAGGGGGTCAATGTGATGATATTTTGTTAAATATAGTACATTACCAACATTATCATCTAAAACATTCCATTTGCAATCAATTCCTTGATAAATTTTACATCAAAATTGATATAAAGTGATAGATGACAGCCTTAATTTTGCCGAAGATTAGGAGTAAACTTCCAACCCCCTTTCATGAATGTGATGATATTTTGCCAACTACTGTACATCTGAGACTGCATCATCTGAAAAGTTCCATTTGTGATCGATTTCTTGATCACTTTTACATTTATATTGATATATCATTCTACATGACAGCCCAGATTCTGCCAAAGATTAACACCAAAATACCAACCATCTTCTATGAGAGGGCAAGGTTGACAACAGTTTGGAAAATATTGGACACTTCTAATTATGTCATCTAAAAAATTCCATTTGCAATTGATTTCTTGCTCAATTTTACATTGATTTTGACATATCATATATACATTATATTCATGGTGAGTCATTGGGTAAGGTATATTACTTGCCTCAGTATGATATAACCTTTAATGTGATGTTGTGTTGCAAAATTCCCCAAAAGAAAGCAAACATGACAATTTCAAAAAACCCTCTTCATACAATGGATAAATTTAGAGAAACATACAGTTCAATCAGCAATAATGCAATGTACATGCATATCATGATTTTATCAGGAAAAACGAAATAGAATCATTGATTATTCAGAATTGACATTTGCATGAAATGGAAGAAGCTGAATGAAGTTTATTTTGAACAGATGGTGAAGAGAATCCAGCATATAGTAGTTGCATGTCTCTGTAAATGCTATGAAATATATTTAGGTTTCATTGACATGCTTCTATTGTT
The DNA here is from genome assembly GCA_029931535.1 of Margaritifera margaritifera. Taxonomy (NCBI): domain Eukaryota; kingdom Metazoa; phylum Mollusca; class Bivalvia; order Unionida; family Margaritiferidae; genus Margaritifera; species Margaritifera margaritifera. The sequence goes on from JAQPZY010001681.1 coordinate 7,037,485, forward strand.
AAGATCCTTTCGACAATCGCTCCAGTTATATCACCATGAATGAAAGACATTTTTTTTTTAAAATTTTAAGTGCAGTACATGAGTTTTTAATGTTATCATTACTGATTTGATTTGATTCAAAAACAAATACTGTTTTCAATATCTGGTTAATAAAAATCCAAACCAATATATAAACAAAACATTTTTCAGTATAAATGTCAAGTTGGGAGTTGCATTACCATGGAAAAAGTTGCAGATAAGTTGAGAAAAAATTGCTCAAATTTATTTTGTACTTTCCATCATTACCAAAGTAGCACATGGAATGGAACCCTATGTAGATTTCTTACACTGTCACAATCAATCATCCAAATACATGTCCTAACATTGATTTCTCAGTTTAACATGTTTAACAAATTCTGTCTTTACATTTAAATATAAATACAAATAAGACACACTGACATGTAAATTAAAACAAAGGACCATGTATAAATAAATGAATATGGACACAGTAATTCAAAGTCACTTTGATTTAAATGTAAATACATCAAATATAGCCCTTAACAACATGTGGTAATTTCTTACAATTTCTCTTTGTTGTCTCAAAGTGTCATGTCCTGATAATTGAATACAGTTACATGCAAGATGTCATGCCATTTTGAATTCAAAGAAGTGTCCATAGGTACACATATAAAAGAAAATAAAACTTTGATATGGCTGCATCTCTTCCCATTGTTAAATACATATAAAATATCTCAAACAAGCTCATGAATAAGAAATATAAATATATGTAACGTTCATATCTCATTCACACCAGTTCGATATGTAGTGTAAATTATATTCATGTTACAAAAGTCAACTTAATATCTATACCTAAAACTGAAACATATATTCTACCTACACTGTATACAGTATTAGTACTGAAACATATATTCTACCTACACTGTATACAGTATTAGTACTGAAACATATATTCTACCTACACTGTATACAGTATTAGTACTGAAACATATATTCTACCTACACTGTATACAGTATTAGTACTGAAATACAAGTCAGCCTTTCATAATGCATGCAATTTTCATCATAATTATTTCACAGACAAAGAATATGACTTATAAAATTAGGTGAGTGGTAATCAGTGAGGTACTAGTAAAGAAATAGATATATGAGATATATGCACTCCTTATGAAGCACTGTTGAATGCTCTGACATTCTACCTAAGAGGTGCTATAGAAATTAAAAAAAAAAAAAAAAGGTGGGGTGGTAAGAAGGAACTTTTTAAAAAGGGTCCAACACATACATATTGTAATTAAACTGGCCAACATCAAAGACTTATTACAGTCCTGAATATCCCTTATGATTCACACTGGATTATATATAAGTATCTTACACACACACACACACATTTGGAGAAATTGTAGCAATTTCTATTGACAGCAAAAAACTCAATATTGTAATGACATCATTTTATGAAATATTTCAAAGGACAGACTGCATAAATTCCTTTATACTAACTTTAAATGTTTGCAGATTGCTTTGCTGACTTAAAAAAATAGTATATACCAAAATTGTTCTCGTCTGCATTAGAATATCATAACTTTTTCTTTTTTCCATCTTGTTTGGAGATGGCTTACTTAGAGTGGATGTATAATCTCATAATCTCAAACTAGCGATCATGAAATATAACAAGACAATTCTTGCTTCACATGCAGTATTGTAGCATTAAAAAGTGTTTCAAAAGTCTATAAATAGTCTTTGGTCATTGTTTTTTTAAATATTGTTTCTTAAGAAAATCCTGTGCATATTTTTATTTTACTTGGAATTAAAAATGGCATGAAGTTTTGGACTTAGGTCATGCATGAAACTCTTTTTAGATATAACTGATGTGCTTTGGCGTAATAATTAAATGTACACACTAGGATTTCAAGACTCTGGATTTTAGTGGCCATCACAATGAAAATCCATCACTTGGAATTACTGAAAAGGTGTGATTCAATAGATGGTCATGGAATCTATACCTTTTTTGTTGATGCTATTGCATACATTAATGTCAAGGTCAAGGTCATATATTACTGGTTGATTTATGCCACAGCATAAATAAATTTATGTCTATATACATGTACAATATATGGGGATTTAAGGCAGTATAATTCTTTACAGGGTGTGATGGGGCCAGTAATTGTTTTGATTGATCAATTAATAATTGACAAGTCAATCATTTTCAGCTGCAAGTTTAATTCTATTTGGAAAAGATAAAGAACTTTGCTTCTGTGAGAAGTTTTAGCAAACAATTTCATTTTTATATAACTTCGTACTCTTTGTTCTACAGGTGTTCATTCATTTCTCAAGGTGAGTGTACATTACTTACATAAGTTTCTTACTTGCAATTGCCTTGGGCAGGTGACCGTCCTTTGTTCTCCCTTTTAGTGAGTTGTTGTCATTTTGATTTTTTTTTTTTTTTTGGTTTTTCTTTGTGTATGTCAACCATGCCTGTTAGAGCATTAATTGTTGGATGTCTTGATCAATTTCTTCAGATGGCAGATGACCCACGAGTAAATGGGAATGTTAATTCATCAACAAGGGAAATCTCTATTCACCTTGTGGGATATGAGGGTGCAAAAGTGGCTGACAATGAACATGTGTGCCTCGATCATTCCAGACTTCTCCTCTGACATGGTCCTCATTCAAATTGTTACTAATGATCTGTGTGATGCTTCCCTTGGACTGCAGGATGTGCAGCAAAAACTATTGCAGTTAGTTTTGCAACTGCATTATAATTTCTATGTTGGTAGGGTTCCAGTGCTGCAAATTTTGCACAGACAACCCGCTTCTCAAAGAATGCGTTCTGCCTTCGACACAGAGTGGTTCAACACACATCTGGATGAGCTAAATCAGCTCCTGAATAATTACTGTGCACATATAAAAAATGTGGTTTTCTTCATCCATAGGGGATTCTGGTCACCCACGAATCAGGCGTCAGTGTTCTTATCAGACGAAGTGCACATATATAGGAGGGGATATGTTAAATTCTTTAATAGCATGCAGGGTCTTCTCATGAGTCGGAAAAAAAATCTTAACAATGGTAGTTAGTAATTGGTTCAATGATGACCACTTTTTTAGGGTTTTGCCTTAGGGTCTTGCCTTGTCCCATTGACATACATGATAATAGTTTTCAGTTATTTGATTTTTATTTCTTGCTGGCGATATTGCAACATGGGCTGTACACATACCGGTAAACATCACATTGGCTTTTCCAGGTAAAACTTACATGATAATGTCTCCATGTTCCATGTTGACCCTGACAGAGTCCAGGGTCTTTGTACATGATTGTTGGATACATGTTGCCTTATTGCTGATACGAGTGTTTTTACTTGCATTATGATTTTTGTTTGCCCTGATAGAGTCCAGGTTTCTTGTGTACATTTGTTAGTATACAGATTTGCCTAATTGCTGAACAAGAGTGTTCAGTTTGCACTTTTGAAGTTTCTCAGCCACATTCTTGTGCTCACATTACACTCCATACTGTCTGACCAGAGTAAACACCAGAGTGAGTGGGCAAAAAAAAAATGACAGCAAAAGGCAAATTCATCTTCCAAAGGTTTCTATGATCTTCATTCCCAGGAAAAGAGTCTTGCTTATGTTGCGGCCATTACTTTCATTTTCATACGTTTTTCAACACGATAATATCATCAGCATTTAATTGAGCTAAATAATTTAAATTTTCATATCATTGTATCACTTAGTCCAACTTCAAGTAACAATTTTTTAGATTATTTTTAATTTTTTAGATTATTTTTAATTTTTTGTTTTGTTTACATTTCTAGAGTAGCTTGCATATTGCTCTTTTCTTCCAAACTTTACAATTGCAGATGCCAAAGGCTAGTTCCAGCTTGATTCATTCAAGGAAAGCCAGGGTCCACCCTCATCGAAGTAGATGGCCTCTGACTGCACTAGCAGATTTTATAATCCCTGGAGAGACTGACCTGTGGGATCCAGTGGAAACCGGTACACTCCATGTGGCATCACCAATTTTACCCCGGCCAGGCCCCTCCCAGGAAAAGTGTTTGACCCACACAGCAAGCTGTGGACAAAAACAGACTGGTGGCCTGCATTACCTAAGCCATGATGGCATCTATATCAAGAAAGTGGTCATTGACAGACTCATCAGATGAAACTAATCTTGAAGAAACAATTTCTTTAGCTTCCTCCGATGAAGTGGGCCAGCCTCCTTGCTGTTGGCATCGATCTCATTCCAGTTTCCTGTCAAATTAAAAACAAAATTTGGCAGGACAAATATATGGTACCCAATATGATAGAGTCAACTGACAATCAGGAGTTTAAACTCCACATTAACTGCGCTGCCAAATTCTCAGTGGTTAGGGACACTATGGCCCCAACAATTTTGAACATTGAAAGTTGAACCACAGCCTTTTTGCATTCTGTGGCTATTTATGCCAAAAAATTCCCCCACTTGGTCGCACCAGTTGTTAAACGGGGAAATTGTGCATGACTTGGCAGCTAGGAGGTTGGTTGTGAGATGGTATATATATATGACCAACATGTGCGATGTGACAGGGAATCTAGGAGCATTCCCGGGAGCAGTTGCACTATGAATATTCGGTTATGGGCACCATATCCACCACCCCCAGTCAATTTCATCAGGGCCATTCCTTTCAAGGTTTTGGTATCATGGATGCTCAGGCTGGAGAGCTAGGGGGAGGGGAGAACATAGATTCCAAAGGGGTTAATGCTACGGCTTCAACCACTCTGGAATGTGTACAGCCTTTAACTGTCCCTACAAACACAAATGTGCTGAGTGTGGTGGTCAGCACCCCTCTATTAAATGCCTAAGCCAGCCTGACGCCGACACAGGACCCAACAAGGAGATAAATTTACTGTAAAAGTGATGTTGACTCCATCTGTTTCCCTATTAAAACCAAAGCCATCTGTTTACTCCTTGAAAGATATTCAGCTCCTTATACTCATTTTTACTCACTGGTTTCAAATGTGGCTTCAGACTTGGTTATTTTGGACAGAGGCACTTCCGAGCTTCACCAAATTTAATTTCCACCACTTGCAATGTACAAGCAGCCCAAGATAAACTTGACCAGACCAAGAAATCTCTCTAGTTCGATTAGCTGGTCCTTTTCCCTTTCTCCATTTCCAAAATTTTCAGATATCACTAAAAGGTCTTGTTCTAAAGAAAGAACCAATTAAATACATACTCGTTCAACACCTATCCTATCCAAACGATGATTCGATCAATGACTACATTCCAGAATCACACTCTTGTTTCTTACAGAATGCTTGATGATGCCATATTACTGATACAGAAATTAGGTAGAGGTTCCTTGATGTCCAAACTGATATTGATAGTGCCTTTCACTTAATCCATGTTCACCATGTGGACCAGGAGTTACTTGGTTTCTCCTGGCAGGGCCAGTATTACTTTGATAAATGTTTGCCCATTGGCTGCTGGAGCTCATGTTTTGTTTTTGAGGCCTTCAGTACTGCTTTACATTGGATAGTATCTTCAAAGTTTGGCATTGCTCACATGGTCCACATCTTGGACAATTTCCTTATTTTAGGTTCTCCCAGTTCCTCCTTCTACCTTCATGCTTTGAACCAGTTCCTTTGTGCTGCTTATTGGGGGACCCAATAAAAGCAAAGTAGACTGTACTTCCCGACACAAGCATGGTTTTTCTTGGTATTGAATTAGATTCAGTAACATTTGAAGCTTGTTTCCCACAGGATAAACTCGACAAAATGTCCAAGTTCCTTCAGCTTTACACTACACATAAAACACTACCTTGCGGGAATTGCAGTCACTTAATGGTCTCCTTAATTTTGCTTGTCTCATGGTTGTCTCCGGATGAACTTTTCAAGATCGTCTCATCAGTCTCATTTCACCAAGGAATTATGTACTGATCTGTACGTTTGGCAATTATTCCTTACTCATTTAAATGTCCATGCCTTCTTTTTAGATGATGGATGATGGTCAATATCTTCAGATTTACATCTTTTCACTGATGCATCAAGTACTCTTAGGTTTGGTGTCAGGTGTTTTTTTAAGCATGGGACAGGAATATGCAAAAGGATAATATATGAAGGAACTTTTCCCCAATAGATCTTTATATCAAAATGTGGTAAGATTCATTGCAAAATGGATGTTTGATACTCCATTCCAATGATTCAGTCATTCACATATTAAAAAATGTTAATTCCAAAGATGTTTCTATCATGTGTCTTGTGTGTAGTTATGTGCTGACTTACATGAAATACAATATTTGAGTTAGAGCAGAATACATTTCAGGGAAACTTAACTTACCGGATCTTCGCTCCCATTTTCAGATCACAAAGTTCAGGCATTTGGCACCACATATGGAACCCAAACCCACTCTACTCTCTCCACATCTTCTTCACATGTAATTTTAACGGCTGCAATGTTGATCAATGCAGCTCTAGACCCAAGCACCAAGGACACTTACAGCAATGCAGTTAAAGCTTTCAACTTGTCTCAAAACAAGTCCAGTCACAAATTATGTGCTCCTATTTCACTACAACAGTTGATTGCTTTCATTGCACTCCAATTTCAGTCAGGCAAGGGTGGAAATACTATTTCTACATACTTTGCTGGCCTTTCATACCTTCACCAGCAGCAGTATTGGCCTGATCCGACAAAACACTTTCTCATCACTAAAAGGGTCCTTGGTGTGTGGCGTCTAACAATCTCATCAGATGTCTGCCTGCCCATTATGCCTTCCATTATGTAACAACTGCTTCTGGCAGTTGATCATATTGCTGGTAGCGTGTATGATAAAACCCTTATACGATCAATGTTTTCCCTTGCCTTCTTTGCGTTTCTTAGAGTAGGCAAGATAATGTCTTGTAACAATACAAATGAATTGAATGTCATTCAGATGCAGAATGTGCGGGTTGGTCAGGATAAAGACATTTCAACCATACACAATTTCAAACACAGCATTTTGGGTTGCCCAGTACATTTGTGAATTGTGAAACTATCCAAAAATTTGTGTCCTGTAAGGCATTTGAGGCATTACATCTGTTTAAAAGGCTGTGCTGATGGGCCTTAATTTACCTTTGATGGAGTACAACCTATCTCAGGGGAATTATTTTTGTATTGCGCTCCAAAATGCTGTAAAATTCATTGGCTTAAATCTGAGAACTTACACTTCACATAGCTTCAGGATTGGGGCAGCCACAACTGCTCACTCCTCTGGTCTTTCAGAACTGCAGATTAAGGCTATGGGCAGGTGGAGGTCTCATGCATATACCCCATTACATTCGTGTACCCATGTTTTAAACCTTGCAGCGCTAATGCAGGATTGGACTATCTTAGGTGGTCAATCTAGTAGTATGTTCGCTGATGCCCTTCTTGTACCTGCTCTGCTCACCAAATCATCAGTACACTTGAACTGTCTTAGGCAGCCAAGCATTTTTCTTCCTACATGTTGACTTTATATATGTAGATAGGTCTTCATTTATAGATTGATTTTTACTGCATCATTTACTCAAACTTGTATCCTTGCAGCATTTACAGTTCACCGCCACCAAATTGTCGTTAGCAACTGGTAGGGTTTATGCAACATCCCAGGACAGTCTTCTTGGTGAAGGATACCACTCCTTTGGGCTGACCTTTTTTCTGCGTGGTCCAAGAAGCTCTGATGGGACTTCAGGTTTGGAAGCCCATCTTCAATCCAGTTTTGGATACAAGTTCATTGGAAAGAGACGTACTGTATGCATAGATCCTCATCTAAATGGACTTCAACCTGTACACTTTTGTGACGATTCCAACTTCAGTATCTGATAGACTCTATTCATGCTGTGCACACATGAACACTATTTGGTGCAATAGACTCTATTCATGCTGTGCACACATGAACACTATTCGTTGCAATTCAGTTTATTCACCTGCTTCACAATTTTAACTAAGTGCTATTTCCAGTGCAGGTATATCAATGCAGATGCTTTGCCCAAGTTTTCACATATTGTTCTTCCCTTTATAACTTATTTTATTCTTCTGGTACCTGCTATCAGAAGCATATTTTATAAATGTTTTTCTTTTTGGGTCATTTCATATGTCTCCTCATCTGCTTGGGCACTTTCTGGGCTTCATCTCCATGGTTTAGGATGGAGGGGGGAACTTTCCATCTGACTCTTGTGAGTAAGTATGTCAAGTTTATGGCCTGATTGTTTGCTCCATCTGTGTGTGTCATGATAAAAAATAGGGGATCAGGATTTTTACATGTCTTACACATTGATTTATTCAGGGACAACTACTGTTCATTAAGTTTAATATTTGTGCAAAATGTTATTTATTGCTCTTTAGGCATTAAAATAAATCCCCTTACACAACAATGGGTTATTCTTATCATTCCACAAAACTAGCTCTACCATGGATTTGAGCCTTATTTCACGGGGAAGGTGTGTACATGTACATGTTGATATCTATTTGTATTGTATTCTTGCCTTTTTATTTTTGTTCTTTTAGTTTCTGTGATATTTACTGGTATGACTGATGTGAATGTGTTTGTGATTCTATTTGTTTAATATAGTGCATGATTTTTTCATATTTGCATTCATACTTATTTATTTGTATATTTATATGTATGTACTATGTAAGTAGGTCTGTTGCACAATTTCATGTCAAGGTGGAGTTCAAGGTCACATAAAAGTTGATATTGTAATCATCCATTTTGTCCACCTTATTTCTGTCTTGTGTGCCAGCAGAGGTGTGTACATGTACATGTTGATATCTATTTGTATTGTATTCTTGCATTTTTATTTTTGTTCTTTTAGTTTCTGTGATATTTACTGGTATGACTGATGTGTACCGGTATGTTTGTTTGTGATTCTATTTGTTTAATATAGTGCATAATTTGTTCATATTTGCATTCATACTTATTTATTTGTATATTTATATGTATGTACTATGTAAGTAGGTCTGTTGGATATAGCAATATATTGTGATGTTCATCCATCTGTCTGGCAGTCTGTGTGTTACCAATGTGGTTTCCACACAATAACTGTAGTTGTCGACCATCCACAGTTACCAAACATTGTGTATGGTTTGCAGTTGGGGTAAGGAAGATCTCAATTAATTTTGGGTTCAAATGTCAAGGTCATTGTAACTAAAAGTAACATCAGTTAAACATGACATACCTCAACCAAACTTTGAGCATGTCTTGCACTTGGGGTAGGGAAAAAGGCTATTTGATTTGGGGTCAAAGAGGTGAAAGGTCAAGGTCAATAACTAACATATTTCAGGGTATTTACTGGTACAACTGATGTGACATAACTTTGTTAACATTTGCATTCAATCTTATTTATTTGTATATTTTGTATATAGTAGGTCTGCTAGATATGGCAATATATGTTTGCCATATTCAAGGTGATGGCTATTCCAAATTGGTTAGAGCTAGTTAGTGTGATCATACTAGAGTCAGTGATAGCTGCAGCTAGACATACATTCTGTTATCTCTTTTTGAAAGGGTACACCAGTTGAAAATTCAGATTAAATAAGAGAGATGACTCTGCACTTTGACTCTTAAATAAAACATGCCATATGAAATAATTAGGTTTATTATTCAAGCACAGATTTTAAATGTTAACATTTTGGCATGGTTCTAGATCTTTTCAAAAGGCAGAATTTAACAGGTCTTAGTCTTAGAGTCAGGTGCCTTACATTGGTTTTTATTTATTTACTAATATGGCTCATGTGTGTGTGTGTTTGTGTATTTATTTGTCTAATATAGTGCATGATATTTTCTTAACATTTGCTTTCATGCCTATTTTGGGGGTTATTTTGCATATTTATATGTATGCATAGGTAGATGTGTCTGCTGGTTATAATTCTGTTATTAATCTTCCAGATTGATTGATATGTTAAGAAGAAGAATGTAAATATTTATTTTAAACAATAACTTAGTGTGTTCCTTGAGAATACATTAATTTTGTTGGATTTAGAGCACCCTTGTTTGTACTGAATTTATTGTATGTTCATGTTATTCACATTTCATTTCAATACACATTTATTTTATGTTCATGTTATTTTCATTTCATTTTAATACACATTTATTTTATGTTCATGTTATTCACATTTCATTTCAATACACATTTATTTTATGTTGATGTTATTCACATTTCAATACACATTTATTTTATGTTCATGTTATTCACATTTCATTTTAATACACATTTATTTTATATACCCCCAGTCAATTTCATCAGGGCCATTCCTTTCAAGGTTTTGGTATCATGGATGCTCAGGCTGGAGAGCTAGGGGGAGGGGAGAACATAGATTCCAAAGGGGTTAATGCTACGGCTTCAACCACTCTGGAATGTGTACAGCCTTTAACTGTCCCTACAAACACAAATGTGCTGAGTGTGGTGGTCAGCACCCCTCTATTAAATGCCTAAGCCAGCCTGACGCCGACACAGGACCCAACAAGGAGATAAATTTACTGTAAAAGTGATGTTGACTCCATCTGTTTCCCTATTAAAACCAAAGCCATCTGTTTACTCCTTGAAAGATATTCAGCTCCTTATACTCATTTTTACTCACTGGTTTCAAATGTGGCTTCAGACTTGGTTATTTTGGACAGAGGCACTTCCGAGCTTCACCAAATTTAATTTCCACCACTTGCAATGTACAAGCAGCCCAAGATAAACTTGACCAGACCAAGAAATCTCTCTAGTTCGATTAGCTGGTCCTTTTCCCTTTCTCCATTTCCAAAATTTTCAGATATCACTAAAAGGTCTTGTTCTAAAGAAAGAACCAATTAAATACATACTCGTTCAACACCTATCCTATCCAAACGATGATTCGATCAATGACTACATTCCAGAATCACACTCTTGTTTCTTACAGAATGCTTGATGATGCCATATTACTGATACAGAAATTAGGTAGAGGTTCCTTGATGTCCAAACTGATATTGATAGTGCCTTTCACTTAATCCATGTTCACCATGTGGACCAGGAGTTACTTGGTTTCTCCTGGCAGGGCCAGTATTACTTTGATAAATGTTTGCCCATTGGCTGCTGGAGCTCATGTTTTGTTTTTGAGGCCTTCAGTACTGCTTTACATTGGATAGTATCTTCAAAGTTTGGCATTGCTCACATGGTCCACATCTTGGACAATTTCCTTATTTTAGGTTCTCCCAGTTCCTCCTTCTACCTTCATGCTTTGAACCAGTTCCTTTGTGCTGCTTATTGGGGGACCCAATAAAAGCAAAGTAGACTGTACTTCCCGACACAAGCATGGTTTTTCTTGGTATTGAATTAGATTCAGTAACATTTGAAGCTTGTTTCCCACAGGATAAACTCGACAAAATGTCCAAGTTCCTTCAGCTTTACACTACACATAAAACACTACCTTGCGGGAATTGCAGTCACTTAATGGTCTCCTTAATTTTGCTTGTCTCATGGTTGTCTCCGGATGAACTTTTCAAGATCGTCTCATTAGTCTCATTTCACCAAGGAATTATGTACTGATCTGTACGTTTGGCAATTATTCCTTACTCATTTAAATGTCCATGCCTTCTTTTTAGATGATGGATGATGGTCAATATCTTCAGATTTACATCTTTTCACTGATGCATCAAGTACTCTTAGGTTTGGTGTCAGGTGTTTTTTTTAAGCATGGGACAGGAATATGCAAAAGGATAATATATGAAGGAACTTTTCCCCAATAGATCTTTATATCAAAATGTGGTAAGATTCATTGCAAAATGGATGTTTGATACTCCATTCCAATGATTCAGTCATTCACATATTAAAAAATGTTAATTCCAAAGATGTTTCTATCATGTGTCTTGTGTGTAGTTATGTGCTGACTTACATGAAATACAATATTTGAGTTAGAGCAGAATACATTTCAGGGAAACTTAACTTACCGGATCTTCGCTCCCATTTTCAGATCACAAAGTTCAGGCATTTGGCACCACATATGGAACCCAAACCCACTCTACTCTCTCCACATCTTCTTCACATGTAATTTTAACGGCTGCAATGTTGATCAATGCAGCTCTAGACCCAAGCACCAAGGACACTTACAGCAATGCAGTTAAAGCTTTCAACTTGTCTCAAAACAAGTCCAGTCACAAATTATGTGCTCCTATTTCACTACAACAGTTGATTGCTTTCATTGCACTCCAATTTCAGTCAGGCAAGGGTGGAAATACTATTTCTACATACTTTGCTGGCCTTTCATACCTTCACCAGCAGCAGTATTGGCCTGATCCGACAAAACACTTTCTCATCACTAAAAGGGTCCTTGGTGTGTGGCGTCTAACAATCTCATCAGATGTCTGCCTGCCCATTATGCCTTCCATTATGTAACAACTGCTTCTGGCAGTTGATCATATTGCTGGTAGCGTGTATGATAAAACCCTTATACGATCAATGTTTTCCCTTGCCTTCTTTGCGTTTCTTAGAGTAGGCAAGATAATGTCTTGTAACAATACAAATGAATTGAATGTCATTCAGATGCAGAATGTGCGGGTTGGTCAGGATAAAGACATTTCAACCATACACAATTTCAAACACAGCATTTTGGGTTGCCCAGTACATTTGTGAATTGTGAAACTATCCAAAAATTTGTGTCCTGTAAGGCATTTGAGGCATTACATCTGTTTAAAAGGCTGTGCTGATGGGCCTTAATTTACCTTTGATGGAGTACAACCTATCTCAGGGGAATTATTTTTGTATTGCGCTCCAAAATGCTGTAAAATTCATTGGCTTAAATCTGAGAACTTACACTTCACATAGCTTCAGGATTGGGGCAGCCACAACTGCTCACTCCTCTGGTCTTTCAGAACTGCAGATTAAGGCTATGGGCAGGTGGAGGTCTCATGCATATACCCCATTACATTCGTGTACCCATGTTTTAAACCTTGCAGCGCTAATGCAGGATTGGACTATCTTAGGTGGTCAATCTAGTAGTATGTTCGCTGATGCCCTTCTTGTACCTGCTCTGCTCACCAAATCATCAGTACACTTGAACTGTCTTAGGCAGCCAAGCATTTTTCTTCCTACATGTTGACTTTATATATGTAGATAGGTCTTCATTTATAGATTGATTTTTACTGCATCATTTACTCAAACTTGTATCCTTGCAGCATTTACAGTTCACCGCCACCAAATTGTCGTTAGCAACTGGTAGGGTTTATGCAACATCCCAGGACAGTCTTCTTGGTGAAGGATACCACTCCTTTGGGCTGACCTTTTTTCTGCGTGGTCCAAGAAGCTCTGATGGGACTTCAGGTTTGGAAGCCCATCTTCAATCCAGTTTTGGATACAAGTTCATTGGAAAGAGACGTACTGTATGCATAGATCCTCATCTAAATGGACTTCAACCTGTACACTTTTGTGACGATTCCAACTTCAGTATCTGATAGACTCTATTCATGCTGTGCACACATGAACACTATTTGGTGCAATAGACTCTATTCATGCTGTGCACACATGAACACTATTCGTTGCAATTCAGTTTATTCACCTGCTTCACAATTTTAACTAAGTGCTATTTCCAGTGCAGGTATATCAATGCAGATGCTTTGCCCAAGTTTTCACATATTGTTCTTCCCTTTATAACTTATTTTATTCTTCTGGTACCTGCTATCAGAAGCATATTTTATAAATGTTTTTCTTTTTGGGTCATTTCATATGTCTCCTCATCTGCTTGGGCACTTTCTGGGCTTCATCTCCATGGTTTAGGATGGAGGGGGGAACTTTCCATCTGACTCTTGTGAGTAAGTATGTCAAGTTTATGGCCTGATTGTTTGCTCCATCTGTGTGTGTCATGATAAAAAATAGGGGATCAGGATTTTTACATGTCTTACACATTGATTTATTCAGGGACAACTACTGTTCATTAAGTTTAATATTTGTGCAAAATGTTATTTATTGCTCTTTAGGCATTAAAATAAATCCCCTTACACAACAATGGGTTATTCTTATCATTCCACAAAACTAGCTCTACCATGGATTTGAGCCTTATTTCACGGGGAAGGTGTGTACATGTACATGTTGATATCTATTTGTATTGTATTCTTGCCTTTTTATTTTTGTTCTTTTAGTTTCTGTGATATTTACTGGTATGACTGATGTGAATGTGTTTGTGATTCTATTTGTTTAATATAGTGCATGATTTTTTCATATTTGCATTCATACTTATTTATTTGTATATTTATATGTATGTACTATGTAAGTAGGTCTGTTGCACAATTTCATGTCAAGGTGGAGTTCAAGGTCACATAAAAGTTGATATTGTAATCATCCATTTTGTCCACCTTATTTCTGTCTTGTGTGCCAGCAGAGGTGTGTACATGTACATGTTGATATCTATTTGTATTGTATTCTTGCATTTTTATTTTTGTTCTTTTAGTTTCTGTGATATTTACTGGTATGACTGATGTGTACCGGTATGTTTGTTTGTGATTCTATTTGTTTAATATAGTGCATAATTTGTTCATATTTGCATTCATACTTATTTATTTGTATATTTATATGTATGTACTATGTAAGTAGGTCTGTTGGATATAGCAATATATTGTGATGTTCATCCATCTGTCTGGCAGTCTGTGTGTTACCAATGTGGTTTCCACACAATAACTGTAGTTGTCGACCATCCACAGTTACCAAACATTGTGTATGGTTTGCAGTTGGGGTAAGGAAGATCTCAATTAATTTTGGGTTCAAATGTCAAGGTCATTGTAACTAAAAGTAACATCAGTTAAACATGACATACCTCAACCAAACTTTGAGCATGTCTTGCACTTGGGGTAGGGAAAAAGGCTATTTGATTTGGGGTCAAAGAGGTGAAAGGTCAAGGTCAATAACTAACATATTTCAGGGTATTTACTGGTACAACTGATGTGACATAACTTTGTTAACATTTGCATTCAATCTTATTTATTTGTATATTTTGTATATAGTAGGTCTGCTAGATATGGCAATATATGTTTGCCATATTCAAGGTGATGGCTATTCCAAATTGGTTAGAGCTAGTTAGTGTGATCATACTAGAGTCAGTGATAGCTGCAGCTAGACATACATTCTGTTATCTCTTTTTGAAAGGGTACACCAGTTGAAAATTCAGATTAAATAAGAGAGATGACTCTGCACTTTGACTCTTAAATAAAACATGCCATATGAAATAATTAGGTTTATTATTCAAGCACAGATTTTAAATGTTAACATTTTGGCATGGTTCTAGATCTTTTCAAAAGGCAGAATTTAACAGGTCTTAGTCTTAGAGTCAGGTGCCTTACATTGGTTTTTATTTATTTACTAATATGGCTCATGTGTGTGTGTGTTTGTGTATTTATTTGTCTAATATAGTGCATGATATTTTCTTAACATTTGCTTTCATGCCTATTTTGGGGGTTATTTTGCATATTTATATGTATGCATAGGTAGATGTGTCTGCTGGTTATAATTCTGTTATTAATCTTCCAGATTGATTGATATGTTAAGAAGAAGAATGTAAATATTTATTTTAAACAATAACTTAGTGTGTTCCTTGAGAATACATTAATTTTGTTGGATTTAGAGCACCCTTGTTTGTACTGAATTTATTGTATGTTCATGTTATTCACATTTCATTTCAATACACATTTATTTTATGTTCATGTTATTTTCATTTCATTTTAATACACATTTATTTTATGTTCATGTTATTCACATTTCATTTCAATACACATTTATTTTATGTTGATGTTATTCACATTTCAATACACATTTATTTTATGTTCATGTTATTCACATTTCATTTTAATACACATTTATTTTATATTCATATTCTTCACATTTCATTTTAATAAACATTTATTTTATGTTCATTTTCTTCACATTTCATTTTAATACACATTTATTTTATGTTCATATTATTCACATTTCATTTTAATACACATTTATTATTACTTCAACTTTTGTGTTTGATAATTCCTTTCCATTGCTGCCACTGCACAGTGCAGTGACTGTAGTGTAGGAAGTTCTTGTTAAGTTCTTTCCCATTGAGAAGATGGTATTATAAGTAGAACATGTGGCCTAGCGATTTTGTTCCCTGTTATTCTTCTCTGTCCTACCTATGTACCTTCTCTACATCTTCCTTTTTCTATGATTAAGAGTGAGTGGTTAACAGTATAGTAGAGTGCAATAGCAGAGCAGACCTCATTTATGTCATTTATACTTTTCTCCTAAAGTCTTCCTATCCTGTCTTTAATTTACAAACCTTTCTCCTCAAATCTGCCAATGTTTAGCTCTAAGGGTCATCCATCTGTCTGTTAGCACAAGTTTGTCATCGCTACTCCTCCTAAACTACTTGGAGGACTGCCATGAAACTTTATGTATACATTAATCCCATGGTCTAGTTGGTCCTAAATGAAAAATGCTATCCCTAGTCCTCCTGAATGGATGGTCATATTACCATGGGGTTTTACACTAAAAGACTTCTTGTAATGTCTAGTTGGTCCTAAATAAAAATGGGCTCGATCTGATGTCCAAAATATGTTTCAGTCTTCAATGTAGAGGGGTTTCCGCTTATAAATAATTTTTGTATTGAAACTAAATCTGGAAAAATGTTCCGGTTTCACAATGAGTTTGGATTAGTGAGGTTTCAGTCTTGACTCTTGATATATATATATATATATATATATATATATATATATATATATATATATATATATATATATATATATATATATATATATATATATATATATATATGTTTCTTTCTTTATTAGTTGTCTAGGAGTAGAGGACAGTGTTCTAGTTCATCGTAAATGAAATAGTGTCCATGAGATATCCAATATAGCTGCCAAGGTGGCCATCTTGAAAACTTCTGACTGAATGGTCATACAGACCTGGGTTTCACTGAAAGACTTATTGCAGTCTAGTTGATTCTGAATGAAATTGGTGCTGATCTGACATCGAATATGGCCTTCATAGCATGCATCTTGAAAATCATTAGCTCTACTCCACTTGAAGAGATGGTCATATTAACATAGGGTTTTAACAAAAGAAAAAACCTCTTGTGATTTCTAGTTAATTGGTCCATAAAATGAAAATGGTGACATCTATATATGAAGTTTAATTGTGATCAAATGATTAGCGAGGTTGAGAAATCTGTTCGTGCATGCATACAAAGATGAATAATTGAGAACAAAATTTCAAATACATGTATAATGTTTGTGATAAAATTGTTTAGTGACAATGATTATTTGAAGATGCACATTAGGGTGCATCCTGGAGAAAAGTCACAGAAATGTGAATTATGTGATAAAATGTTCAGTCAGAGTTGAAGGCTGAAGGTGTACATGATGATACATACTGGAGAAAAATCATTCAAATATGAAGTTTGTGGTAAAAAAAAGTTTCTTTAGATTGGAAAACTTAAGGTGTACATGTGGATACAAACTGGAGAAATAAACATGCAAGTGTGATTTTTGTGATGAAATGTATAGTGACAATTATGATTTGAAGATGCACATTTGGATACCTACTGGAGAAAAGTGTGAAATGTGTGATGAAATGTATAGTGACAATTATGATTTGAAGATGCACATTAGGATACCTACTGGAGAAAAGTGTGAAATGTGTGATAAAATGTATAGTGACAATTATGATTTGAAGATGCACATTAGGATACCTACTGGAGAAAAGTGTGAAATGTGTGATAAAATGTATAGTGACAATTATGATTTGAAGATGCACATTAGGATACCTACTGGAGAAAAGTGTGAAATGTGTGATAAAATGTATAGTGACAATTATGATTTGAAGATGCACATTAGGATACCTACTGGAGAAAAGTGTGAAATGTGTGATGAAATGTATAGTGACAATTATGATTTGAAGATGCACATTAGGATACCTACTGGAGAAAAGTGTGAAATGTGTGATAAAATGTATAGTGACAATTATGATTTGAAGATGCACATTAGGATACCTACTGGAGAAAAGTGTGAAATGTGTGATAAAATGTATAGTGACAATTATGATTTGAAGATGCACATTAGGATACCTACTGGAGAAAAGTGTGAAATGTGTGATAAAATGTATAGTGACAATTATGATTTGAAGATGCACATTAGGATACCTACTGGAGAAAAGTGTGAAATGTGTGATAAAATGTATAGTGACAATTATGATTTGAAGATGCACATTAGGATACCTACTGGAGAAAAGTGTGAAATGTGTGATAAAATGTATAGTGACAATTATGATTTGAAGATGCACATTAGGATACCTACTGGAGAAAAGTGTGAAATGTGTGATGAAATGTATAGTGACAATTATGATTTGAAGATGCACATTAGGATACCTACTGGAGAAAAGTGTGAAATGTGTGATAAAATGTATAGTGACAATTATGATTTGAAGATGCACATTAGGATACCTACTGGAGAAAAGTGTGAAATGTGTGATGAAATGTATAGTGACAATTATGATTTGAAGATGCACATTAGGATACCTACTGGAGAAAAGTGTGAAATGTGTGATGAAATGTATAGTGACAATTATGATTTGAAGATGCACATTAGGATACCTACTGGAGAAAAGTGTGAAATGTGTGATAAAATGTATAGTGACAATTATGATTTGAAGATGCACATTAGGATACCTACTGGAGAAAAGTGTGAAATGTGTGATAAAATGTATAGTGACAATTATGATTTGAAGATGCACATTAGGATACCTACTGGAGAAAAGTGTGAAATGTGTGATAAAATGTATAGTGACAATTATGATTTGAAGATGCACATTAGGATACCTACTGGAGAAAAGTGTGAAATGTGTGATAAAATGTATAGTGACAATTATGATTTGAAGATGCACATTAGGATACCTACTGGAGAAAAGTGTGAAATGTGTGATGAAATGTATAGTGACAATTATGATTTGAAGATGCACATTAGGATACCTACTGGAGAAAAGTGTGAAATGTGTGATAAAATGTATAGTGACAATTATGATTTGAAGATGCACATTAGGATACCTACTGGAGAAAAGTGTGAAATGTGTGATGAAATGTATAGTGACAATTATGATTTGAAGATGCACATTAGGATACCTACTGGAGAAAAGTGTGAAATGTGTGATGAAATGTATAGTGACAATTATGATTTGAAGATGCACATTAGGATACCTACTGGAGAAAAGTGTGAAATGTGTGATAAAATGTATAGTGACAATTATGATTTGAAGATGCACATTAGGATACCTACTGGAGAAAAGTGTGAAATGTGTGATAAAATGTATAGTGACAATTATGATTTGAAGATGCACATTAGGATACCTACTGGAGAAAAGTGTGAAATGTGTGATAAAATGTATAGTGACAATTATGATTTGAAGATGCACATTAGGATACCTACTGGAGAAAAGTGTGAAATGTGTGATGAAATGTATAGTGACAATTATGATTTGAAGATGCACATTAGGATACCTACTGGAGAAAAGTGTGAAATGTGTGATAAAATGTATAGTGACAATTATGATTTGAAGATGCACATTAGGATACCTACTGGAGAAAAGTGTGAAATGTGTGATAAAATGTATAGTGACAATTATGATTTGAAGATGCACATTAGGATACCTACTGGAGAAAAGTGTGAAATGTGTGATAAAATGTATAGTGACAATTATGATTTGAAGATGCACATTAGGATACCTACTGGAGAAAAGTGTGAAATGTGTGATAAAATGTATAGTGACAATTATGATTTGAAGATGCACATTAGGATACCTACTGGAGAAAAGTGTGAAATGTGTGATAAAATGTATAGTGACAATTATGATTTGAAGATGCACATTAGGATACCTACTGGAGAAAAGTGTGAAATGTGTGATGAAATGTATAGTGACAATTATGATTTGAAGATGCACATTAGGATACCTACTGGAGAAAAGTGTGAAATGTGTGATAAAATGTATAGTGACAATTATGATTTGAAGATGCACATTAGGATACCTACTGGAGAAAAGTGTGAAATGTGTGATAAAATGTATAGTGACAATTATGATTTGAAGATGCACATTAGGATACCTACTGGAGAAAAGTGTGAAATGTGTGATGAAATGTATAGTGACAATTATGATTTGAAGATGCACATTAGGATAATCCTACTGGAGAAAAGTGTGAAATGTGTGATAAAATGTATAGTGACAATTATGATTTGAAGATGCACATTAGGATACCTACTGGAGAAAAGTGTGAAATGTGTGATAAAATGTATAGTGACAATTATGATTTGAAGATGCACATTAGGATACCTACTGGAGAAAAGTGTGAAATGTGTGATAAAATGTATAGTGACAATTATGATTTGAAGATGCACATTAGGATACCTACTGGAGAAAAGTGTGAAATGTGTGATAAAATGTATAGTGACAATTATGATTTGAAGATGCACATTAGGATACCTACTGGAGAAAAGTGTGAAATGTGTGATAAAATGTATAGTGACAATTATGATTTGAAGATGCACACTAGGATACCTACTGGAGAAAAGTGTGAAATGTGTGATAAAATGTATGCTGAGTGTGAACAATGGCATTTTTTGATAAAGCTGTATTATGATGCCATGATCAGTAACCAGGATGTCAGTTTGTTTGTTTGAACAGCACTTTTAACACATTTTTGGCTATATCATGCTGAAGAAATGGGAGCCAAGTGCCTTTCCCAATGACATAGAGGAAGCTGACCTGGGTGGATATCAAACCTGAGATACTTGGATTGCTAGTCAGATGTTCTACCAACTGAGCTACTGGGGCTCCCCCATGATGTCAGACAAATGATCGGCTACTTTTATAAAACTATACTTGCCAAGATTGTGGAGAGAGAAAATGGTAGGCAGATTGAGATGCAGGAAATTTGTGTGCAAATTAAGCACACAGAACGTGGGAAGGGTGTTGGAGGTGAGCCCCCTTCCACAGGAGGGTGACTGGGTAGCCACATCCAGAAATTATTTGTATGACACGATGGTATCCAATCAGTGGTCAGATAAAATCATGGGGTTTGAAAGACTGCCCCAAGCATTACAAATTTAGTTTTGCAATTATGCAAGGGGCTTGATAAAATGACTGAATGTCAGATGGCAGCACAAGTAAAATCTACTGCTCACTGAGCTATTACAAACATCAACTCGGTAACAATTTTTAAATCATTTTTAAAATTAGTATGATTAGTCTAAAAAATTGGTATGTGTTAAAGACCCCCAAATCAGTAACCTACCACATGAATTGGTAGTGTTGGTAGGCCTGTGAAAGATTTTAGTGTAGTCTGGTATGTAAATTTATAAGAAACATCATTACATTATACACTACTGAAACCTGAAAGATGACTCCACTTTTTCTCAGTGACATCTATTATATTGTACAACTTACCTATATATTTTTTCAACCTTTTGTAGGATAAAACAAAATTCTTATGATATTGAAAACTGGGGTTTAACACCATTTTTCAGCACATGATGGGCTGTATGTTTGGTGGAGGAAGAACCCAGGAAAACTCCAGAAAGAACCACCACCAGTAATACATTGAAGCAAAAATTTTGAGAGACATTTCTTTTCATATCTTAAATTTAATGACCCATATACAAATCCTCGTCCTACCCCCCCCCCCCCCCAACACACACACACACAAAGAAAAATTACAGAACTGGACAGTGAACCCACCAGGACTAGTTTCATTTTTCATGTTTTTAAAGCAAGGACACTCTCCTGAAAAGTTCATTTTACCTACACATGAATTTTTCAGGATGTAAGTTTTTTATCATGGGTGAAGAAGTGGTTTCAGGTTTGCAAATCACATTTATTTATGCTTTTTTGTAAATTTTCATAAAAAGCTTTCTTTTAAGTCAGTATAGCATTTGATCTGCTACCCTAGTTCCATCATCCAAAAGTAATTTCTTTATTGTTTTTTTTAATGTAATTTCACATTTCTGTAATATTTTTACGGCTCAAGCTCATGTAATATAGTTTCTATATAGACTGAACTTGACCTTTAAGTAATATTATATTGTTTAATGTGCCTTAGCATTGACAGTTTATCATAGAAAGGATGCCCTAACTAATGGGAGGATATGTAGATGTGTTGTTGTTGACAAATAAAGCATAAGAAAAAAATTTCACATTTTATATTCAGTTCTGTTATGAGGCAACCTGTCAATGTTGGGGAAATTATTTATATACAATACTGAGGTCTCGACTGTGCAGTAGTGCATTTCTTCACACCTGGGATAGTATTTAAGACCAGGATTGGCAACCCCTGAGGGTTGCCAGAAATCACCAGTTCCCTTTTGATATGTAAATCAGGTTCCCAGTGATCAGTTGAGCAGAAAGATCAAAGGCACAGCAGTGTTAAATTTGGTCTTGGGCTAGAAACCTATTCAAAATTAACCTGGGTAACAGCTTGAATTTACATGTAGCTGTTGCAGTGGTGAATGTGCTCTCAAGCTGGAAACATATTTGAAATTAACCTAGGTAACAGCTGGAAGTTAGCTGTAGCAGTGGTGAATTTGCTTTCAAGCTATAAACCTAGCTGAAATTAACTTTAAGTAACAGCTTGAAGTTAGCTGTACCAGTGGTGAATTGCTCTCATGCTATAAACCTAGCTGAAATATACCTAGGTAACAGTTTCAAGTTAGCTGTAGGAGTGCTCTGTTTCGAAAGCATTTGGTATTTTCAACATTTTGTATTTTAAATTAAGATTAAATATTTTGCTAATATCAGTACCAAAAGAACCATAAACTCTTTCCCTCCATTCTGATATATTCTTGTACAATTTTGTGACAAAGGTAAAGTTAGTGACAAGATCACTTTTTACTACTCTTAAGTCAACATTGATTTTCAATTTTAAAGTATAAATATTGATAACATGAAATAAATTACTGGGTTAAAATTAATAACAATGCATTTATCAATGTACTGAGAGTTTATAAATGTGAATTTTATTCATATACCTTGCATACACATTTTTCAAAGTTGTTTATAAAAAGCCATAGTACAGATTTGTTTGTGGAAATTCGGAATTCACCTTTTACCTCTCATTGTTCCCAAAATGGTGTTTAAATGTCCAAATAAATCACACCAATGCACTTGCATCTTTTGCCAATAAAAGGATACCTGTTTTTCTTAGGGTAATAATGAAACAATAGGGGAATGGTTGATATTTGCTGTCCTAGGTAGGGAGTTTCCAATTTGACAGAATGTTCATCTCTCTCTATTCCTTCTGCCCTCTCTCTCTCTCTCTCTCACACACACACACACACACCAACACACACACACACTGCCTATATTAGAAGGACTGTGTAAATTTAGTTAGGAAGTCCACCTCACCACCTTAAATGCACCCCTTATAGTGCATTTTGTTTGCTTTTACATACGAATATGTCTCTAGGGTAAAAATGTCATGAAAGTTACATTTATATTTGATTAAAATGTGGTGTTTTCCATATACATTAAAAGGACACAATTGTTATTCAGATATATCACACATGTCTGATAAATGACATACACTAGGAGGACACACCTTTATAGTACACCTTTATAGTATACCTTTATAGTACATCTTTATAGTACACACCTTTATAGTACACACCTTTATGGTACACATTCATAGTATACCTTTATAGTACACCTTTATAGTACACACCTTTATAGTATACCTTTATAGTACATCTTTATAGTACACACCTTTATAGTACACCTTTATAGTATACCTTTATAGTACACACCTTTATAGTACACATTTATAGTATACCTTTATAGTACACCTTTATAGTACACACCTTTATAGTACACACCTTTATGGTACACATTTATAGTATACCTTTATAGTACACCTTTATAGTACACACCTTTATAGTATACCTTTATAGTACAAGTTTATAGTACACCTTTATAGTACACACCTTTATAGTATACCTTTAAAGTACACCTTTATAGTACACCGAACTTGAGAGGACCTAAGAGAATTACACCCTCTTTTATAAAAAAAAAATGTAAAAAGTCATTATGTTTTATAAATTTTATTTATTTTATTGATTTTATTTCAACGTTTGTTGCTGAATTATATATTTTTACTCGATGGTTTTTAGAAAAGACTGAACAAGAATCACGAAAAGCAGATTGTAGTTGACTTTCTTGTACCTTCACAATAAATACAAATAGAAGATGATTCCCTAAAAAATTCAAAATTACCACATTAACAACTACTATCTGCTTGCTTTACCTTGATATATATATATATATATATATATATATATATATATATATATATATATATATATACATCTCAGATTAATATTTATACTTTCAATTGTTCCCCTAATGAACCCCATACAATTATATAAACACAAATCTTTCAAAAACTAATCACTTGATATGGTTTTAACTTGAGAATTTTTGTATGAATTGATATATGTATAATCCACATCCACACAGATATTAGTTGCAGGTATTAGTTTTTCTAATTAGAGAATGACTGCAAGTAGAAATTGTATTTTCTTCCAATGGTTGTTATGAGCCAATCAGTAAATAATAAGTGTCAAGTCCCTGAACTTGAACCCCTTCATGTGCATATGCGCACAGGAAAAGGTTCATTTTGCGCATTTACCATTTAGCCATGTTGTTGTGAAAATGTCATTTTTTGCTGTGATGAAAATAAGTCTTGTTTTAATATATATATATATATATATATATATATATATATATATATATATATATATATATATATATATATATATATATATATATATTCCAAGTACGTTGTTATTATATTTTTCCTGGCTACAAATAATGTTTAATTCATTACTTTTACTGTAAATTTGATCAAAGAATATAATTGGTTTTTGTAATATTTCTTGACATCGATCTCTATTGAATGTTGTATGAATATCGATCATATATTGAACACTATTCAACGAGAACATGTATGTATTTAAAGAACACTGTCTCAACATGTGATTTCATAGCCTGACATCTAAGTTCATAATTTTCATTGAAATGTCTTCTTTTAAATATTCATTTTTGATCATCTACTGTAATGAAACAATCACACATTTCCAAGGAGAAAGCAGAAGTCAAGTGACGTTCTGTGTCTCCCAACACTCTCCAAGAAGTGTTGGTGGCAGAAGTTCATGCTAGTGATTTTGAGCAAGACATGATTGACCCATATCTAACACCATCTACCTCCACTGGACAAAGGGAGTCAAAATCAGCCAAGAAAGAAAGTTGTTCAGTAGCTATTGAAGATTTTTTCACATTCCAGCTACCCAAAAAGTGACTTCCAGAAAATTTAGAATGACGGCTTACACTTACACTGTTAAATTTAAACAGTTAAAGGCCCAATGGTTGTCATGTCTTTACATTTGCCACAAAAAATCTGTTGGTAAACGAAAGCATCTACACAACACTGAATCCAAAATTAAAAGAAATGTTCTCGTCTTGTGAAATCAGTTCTTATAAAAGTACTTGGTAATCCACTAAATCTTGAACACTGTAACTGACTTCCTTCCATGGAAGTTGGTTTAACTCATTAACCCCTGGCGCCACGTTTACGCGTCATGAGGTTGTACCCTTCTTCCGAGCTCTGTAACGTGAACATCATTTAGGATACACTAAAGTGGATGGTATTTCAGGAAAGTAGACAGATGTAGCTCTACAATGATACCAAATAATGTCGACATTCTACTCGCATTAAAAAATACAGCGAAAAAAATGCAGTTTTTGAGACCCGATTTTTTTTAGGTCAAAAATTGCCAGTTCCGGAACCGGAGTTTGTGTCCGGATTTTAGACTTTTTGGCCTTAGATCTAAAGCAGACCGGTCCGAACTGCACACAGACAGATGAACCTTTGCAAAAAGTAGGATAAGTTTGAGATTTGGAGTAAAAAGGGGCCAGGACACAAAAATCGAGGATCCAATACGAAAAAAAAAAGAAGTCCAACTTTTACCCTTCTGCACATGCGCGAGCGTAATAGCCAATCAAAAACAATGTTTCTGATACACCTAAGCATCCGGCTAAAGGAAAAACTTTCTTAAGCAGATGTGTTTTGCTGCATTCAGAAGTAACCCCAAAAATGCGTTTCCTACCCCCATTTCAGGCGAAAATGACAAGAATCTCCAGGGGTTAATGAGTTAACACTGGTGACAGAAGTCGTGACATGGTAAGCCTTATAATGTCTTCGCAGTTGATCAATCTCTGACCATTTGAACATTTTCAAAGTAATGAGTCTTCTTATAATATTCAGATACCAATGATTAAAAAATCTATGCTGTTTTGGATGGAATTGTTCTTTGCGTTTCACTGGAATCTGTACAAAGTAGTTGTACACGCATTCTCGCAGCTCAGGAGGTAGATTCTGAATGTGCTATTTTAAACTGTCCATTTACATGAATGTCTTCTGACCATTTGAACATTTTCAAACTAATCAGCTTTGTTATAGCATTTAGATACCAGTGGTTACAACATCTATATCATAGCGGATGCAATTCTTATTTTTGTAAACAGTAAATTTAAAAACCTCATGAACGTGAAAAGTTTTGGTTATTGGTACGAACATGTTACCCACAAGCTCTAGTGTAGGTATACCCTACTATCAAACGATGTTCTTAATAATAAAAGTAATTTGTAGCAATAAAAATATTTTGTATCACTTGTAATAAAATGTTTATCACTGGTAAAATCTAGTAATTCTAAAATATAAACTAGATATATTGGCACCTCTGCTAGTAGTCAAAGCTTAGACGTGTTGTTGGTCGATAAAAGTATTTAAAAAAGATTGGATATGCGAAAAGTCTAGTCCACAGAAATCGATATGCGAAAATCCTAATTCCAGCAAGTATGTAATATATGTGAATTCTGGACTAGTTAATTTTAAATATGTGAATTTAACATTAAGGCTAGAATGTTTGGTTTTGGGTCCCTATGACCTCTAAAGTGAAATGTAATTTTAAAAATGTCCAAAAGTTTAACATTATTGATTTCTATGTCCTCAAAAATGAAATGTAATGTTAAAAATGTCCATATGTTTAACATTATGGCTGTCTATGCTCTCTAACTGGAAATTTAATGTTAAAATTGCACTTACTAACCAATACACCAAAACCCAGTTATCTACTAGCCAGCACCCACACTATGCCATCAACACTTTGTTTTATAGTGGCTATCATCCAGTTATCTACTATCCAAAATCCACACTATACCATCAACACACTGTTTAGAGTGGCCAATGCCCAGTTATTTACCATCCAGCATCCAATCATCTATTATCTAACACTCACACTATATCATCAACACGCCGCTGGAGTGACCAATACCCCACACTTACTATCCAATATGCTGTTAGAGCAACCAGAATCCAGTTATCTACTTTCCAGTAGCCCCAAATTTATCAGCGAACAAAAAGGAGTAAGAATATACACAAACTGTACTTACAGACACACAAATATACTATCACTCAAGCGGCTAGGATGTAAAAGAAGGGGAATGAAATCACACACACACAGAGAGACACACACACTATTACACACAGTCAAGGGTGGGAGTTCTTACACACGCTATGCCAACAAATGCACTTATATACTATCACACAGGAAACGTAAGGGTGCTTAAGAAATTGAGTGCTTTTGTTTGTTTGCCATCATAGAGCGTGTCAACCATTTTGCTTTAAGTTCGCACTAACTCTAAACTTGTTTTAGAAGTCAGTTTTGGGTTTTCCTATTTTCATTTTTAATTTTCATATCTTAAGTTTCATTTTCAACTTAAATTTTAACACTTTTTGTTTTCTTGATCTCGATTTTCAATTTTCATTTTTCAATTTTTTTTTCACATTTCATTTTTTAATTTTCCTTTTAAAATTTTTTTTTTTTTTTTATATTTCTTCAATTTTCATTTCTTGATTTTCATTTTCAATTTCAATTTGGAGTGAAGATTTCATAAATTTTAAATTTTAAATTTTCATTTTCATTTTGAATTTTAATTACCACGTTTAGTATTTAAAATTTCATTTTTGTTAAATTTTTATTTTCAATAAATAATTTTGCAA
Organism: Margaritifera margaritifera; assembly: GCA_029931535.1. NCBI lineage: Eukaryota > Metazoa > Mollusca > Bivalvia > Unionida > Margaritiferidae > Margaritifera > Margaritifera margaritifera. The sequence goes on from JAQPZY010001681.1 coordinate 7,065,542, forward strand.
TTTTCATTTCCAAATTTAGTTTCTCAAATTTCACTTTCTTAAAATTTTTCATTTTCAATTTTCATTTTCAGATATTTGTTTCTCAATTTTAATTTTCATTGTTTTCATTATCAATTTTCATTTTCAAATTTGTTTTTTCAATTTCCTTTTTCAAATATTTGTTTTTCAATTTTCATTTCTTAATTTTCATTTTCAATTTTTAGTTTCAACTTCGTTTTCATTTTTTTCATTTTCAATTATATTTTAAAATTTGGTTTTAAATTTTTTATATTTTAAAAATTTTCGGTTTTTATTTATCATTTTGAAAATGTAGTCTTTCAAATTATATTTTTTATTAAAATTGTCATTTTCAATTTTCATTTTCAATTTATCATTTTGTAATTTTCATTTCCAAAATTTTGTTTTTGGAATTTATTTTTTTTTAAAATTTTCATTCTTATATTTCGTTTGTTGTGTTTAATTTTCATTTCCAAATTTAGTTTTTTCACTTTGCATTTCTAAGTTTTCATTTTCAATTTTAGGGTTGTGATGTTGCTTTGAATAGAATTGTTTGTTATGCCAAACCAAAGATTGACGGGGAGAAAGTAAAATTTTCTGTTTGAGATTGAAAACGGTAAAACTTGTGTCACATAGTCTTCTACGGACATTAAACAGGATGATGAGAAAGGAAGTTATGCATTGTAGATGGAGTGTTTGTGGTTGTCAAGAAATAATGTTCTGTCTATCTGTAAAAATGCGAAGGGTAGTAGTGCTTACGCACATTATACATATAAACATAGAAATGGTTTAAGGTTTATTTATTTATTTATTTTGCAAAAGACAGAGACATACACAACCCTTTCCACAACCGCTTAGACCTCTTGAAAAGAGATAATACTCAAACGATTGCCAAATGAACAAAAACAAAATCCCTCCATTATAATTACTCACTTGTGTGATAATATATACGTATATTTGTGTGTATAGTGTGTATAAGCAATGCGAATGTTTTGAACGTCTGCGGTATCATCCAAGAAGAAAAAAAAATAAACACAGTAGATTTGGTTAGCAATAGTAAGACAAAGCTATACATTGGAAGATATGAACAGAGAAGTGTTAAAATGAACTGTTTACTTGCCTGATTTACAACGAGTGACGAAGAAAGAAGACGAAGAGTACGATATCAAAATCATTCCCGATCGAAGAACACGTAAAGTGGGAATAAATCGACTCAAAGAAGTGAAAGTTCGTTGGAAAGGATACCCACCCAGTCTCGATTCTTGGATTGCTGCTCGACAAGTCATCGGCTATAAAACAAAGTAGAAGTTAGCAACATGCCGTTAAACACAGCAGGTACCTATCCTTCTAAGAGTTCATCTTTTTAAGAACTACAAAAGCAATCCTTCTAGATAATGGTATGGAGAACATGTCCCTCAAAATCAAATCGTCTTTTTCTGCCAAATCTGTATGGTGTATTGTGTCATCGGAGCAACCATTGGAGATCTGAGTTTGCAACAAGGAGATAAACAACTGTGGACTGTTTTACTCAGCAGTTGTATTGGTTATCTTCTTCCCAGTCCTTCGTTGTAAATATACCGACTGTAACAACAATAACGGTAGTTTCGCCAACGCCAGTCAAAACAACAGCTCTTCCAATCACAGCAGTAGCCCTCTCCTCCTTTGACAACGAGTTCCTCTTCGGAGACCAGAACCATCGAACTATGAATAATCAATTTTATTTAACATTACCTAGTGACAGTTCTATGGATGTGTTTCCCATGTTGTTTCCCAGCTAAATTACCTCAAGCCATACAGCTGGATCAGGAAGCTCATTGGGAAGTAGCTTTGGTAGAAATCATTTATCCTTCTCAAGTCAAGAGTGTGGCTGACGATCAAACCTTTTTCCTCGTCCAAATATTCAACGAACAAGTTCGAGAATACTTGGTCAAAAATTATACTCTCATTTGCGAATTCAAACACCATCACCAGCGAATCACAAATTGAATATATATTCCATGAGAATTCCTGCAGAATTTTATTTTAATGTTTAACATCTCGTCGAAACGATTTCCGCTATTTTCAACGATCAGTTTGACAAAGCACTGGAGAAAACTCGACGAAGTGTACTGATCGAGTACCATAAAATTTCTCACAGTCTTAAAATGTATTTTTCCCACCACAAGAGGCTGTCTATCAATTTTCGCCCAGTTTGTTTGCTATTCTGGGTAGAAACACGAACTTAGCACCTAATTCAAAAGACATTCATAACAACGATCGATTCTACAAGTATTTTCGCTTCCCTATTGAAATGAACGAAGGACTGAATTTGATGTTTGTGTATTCTGATGTCGTCGAGTATGAAGTCGTAGGAAATACGGCTGCTCCGTTGCTGCGAGTCATTCCTTTCAAAGTTGATTCTGCCATAGCTGCTTACGACGTAGGAGGAAACACGTATCAAGTTCACCGATAATTTAAACATCCTCATTATCTTCCTGTCAGCAAATTGTACTTTGACAGTGTCAATATTAGTATAAAAGGAGATCTTGGACAAAATATTGTATTCTCCAAAGGAAAAGTCAACGTGAAACTACATTTTCGAAAACGATTCTCTAGTGAATTGTTAAAACAGATGTATTATGTGTACCAAGGAGTCGCTCGACAACGAGGACATGGTTTAGGAGATAGGTTAAAATCAGCTTTTCGTACGGTAGTACCCATTATAAAACCTATGGTGACTCGAGGATTGCATACTTTAAAAGATGCAGCTTTGACGCAAGGAAAAGAATTTCTCCAAAACGTCATCATCGACAAACAAGTCATAAAGAAGCCTTCGTGAAAGCAGGAAAAAATGTGTTCATTCAAACTGGAAAAGACACCACCATTACTTCATCCTCTTTGCCACAGCAAGGACAAGGCATACGTCAAAAACACTTCAGACGTCATAGACACGCAGCCGCCCAGGAAAAGAATAAGAAAAGAACAACAACTGACAGAGAATTGGACGTGTTTGATTGCTAACTCAAAAAAAGGAAAATGATGCACCGCGATTCTTGTAAATGATCCAAGTCAGAACTTGATATGTTTGCCATGCAACCGACGATGATGGAATCCCAATGGGTAGAATTTCATCCTGTGTCGTCTTTGGCCACCTCACCACCTATCAAATTTGAAATCAAAAGGCAAACCAAAGATTACATCGGTCTGAACAGTTACTTGTACCTGAAAGTCAAAGTTTCAAAGTGGACAACACCATCCTTGCGCCAATGCCAGAGTGCTCCTGTCAAAAAGTTCATGCATTCATTGTTCAATGAAGTGGATTTGTACTCGAATAACAAACTAGTCAGCAGCAGCATGGACACTTAGCCTTACTTAGCTTACCTGGAAAATCTTTTGACTTACAGAAAAGAGGCCAAGAACACACACATGGATGCTTCAGTGATATGGAAACCTGACACTTTGGACAAGTTCAACGACACAGATTTTACTGCGGATGATGATGCTCACAATGTTGGATTTAACGACCACCGAAAGAAAATTAAACATGTACGCAGCTTAGAAATGATGGATCATTTACATTTGGTCATGTGGAATGGAGTGAATGTACGCCTGAGACTGAATCGAAGTAGTACCATGTTCTGTTTGATGTCTAATGCTAACGAGGACAAAACGAGCATCGAAGAAGCCAAACTTTACGTGCGCATTGTGGAAATCTTACCTAAAGTGGGAAATGACATCAGTCAAACTCTGAGCAGAACGACAACCAAGTATCCTCTACGACGAGTGGAAGTAAAAAATGTCACCATTGCCTCTGGACTCCTATCCAAGATCGAAGACCATGTTTTCCAAGGACAGCTACCAAAACGTTTGCTCATTGGCATCGTCAATAATGCGACCATCAACGGAGCCATCGATCAAAATCCTTTTGAGTTCCAACAATTCAACGTGCCCAGGATAGAAGTTACCCGAGATGGCCAGACGTTGTGTGAACCTAACTTTGCCCAGAAAGATTACTTGAGATCTTACTTGACACTGTTTGAGCCACAGGACAATTAGATACCAACAGTAGCCACGGCATTTCGTACGACGATTATGCAGGAGGATATGCTTTGTGGGGATTTTATTTAACTCCAGACCAAGGCAGCGACAAGGGAAATTTCCACCCTATAACATCCTCTGGCAAACACAGTGAACGTCGTCTTGTATGCAGAATTTGACAATACTCTGGAAATCTACAGTTTGAGAGAAGTGATCCTAGACTATTAGAAGACAAGAAACGATGGAACACGAACCTATAGAGATAGACGAAGAGGACGTTTTCTATCCAGAACAACAACAACACCAGTCACAAACCAGAAGTGAAGAAGACAGAAATATAGGATGGCCAAAACAAGAACAACACTTAGTTTCCTGTTTTGCTAGTGACTTGTCTGCAACAATTACATGCCTATCCATGGAACATTTTTATGGATGTCAAATCAATTATCCTAATCAGAAACAATTCGGCAAATGTTTGATGATGAGTTCAGAAGACAAGTTGTGAGAGCATCTGGAAGAGGAATGGATCCTCATCTCTGAAGAGAAGATTTTGAAAAAGTGGTATAAAGACTTTCGTGACCATTCCTTACCTCCACTGACTTCTCTGGAGACGAAACGCATGGAAGCTTTCTTGCGAAAAAGTCGGGTGTGAACAGATGATTTATCATTACCTGTGAAAAGAAGCAAAATTAATACCTGGGAAAATTTCATTGAAAAACAAAATCGATACCTGGGAACTTCAATACCTTCTGACTGACCGTTCGTACACAGCTTCTTGGAATCCATTGATGTGTACTTAAGATAGATAAACTTCCACATCGAAAACCTAAAGACATTCAAACCAGATAGATACATCGTCCCGGAACCAATTGGGTAGCCGTCTACTTTCCCAACGACAACAGTGTGGAATATTTTGATTCTTATGTATTACCTCCTCTGGAAGATGATATCATCGACTCTATGAGAAGAAATGCTGTATCTACTCAATTCAATAATGTGAGATTACAAGGATCAGATTCCATTGTATTTGGACAATATTGTGTGTATTTTCTTCATCAGCGCAGTCTTAGATTGTCCTTGGAACATTTAGTTACTTGTTTTGATCGTGAGTACTCTAGAAACGATGATAAAATTGAAATATGGCTTTGTGAACATTATGGCTAACTATTTTCTTTAGCACAGAAACGTAGTGTGCATCAGTGGCAAAATGACAGTGTATTAGATCATTGGAATAATAGTCTGACTCCACAACGTTGTCAACCTTGTAAATACGTTAATGTTTAATGTTTTTGGTATTTGTAAATAAAGAGGAAGGGACGTGACCCAATTCTGTCTCTTCATTGTATATGTTTCAGTTAGCGGGTCTTATTAAACAAAAAGTGTTGATTTAGAAACAAATATTGTGCTGTCTAGTTTTTTATACACAAAAAAAATCACATTTGAGCATGCTTTTTCACATTCATTTTGTTGATCTTCTTTACATGAGTAATGTTTTCTTTAACGTTCGCGTACCAAATCTGAGGGATGTTTTCCTTTACGTTCTTGCTTCTCACATATAAAAGAGTGTGTTTACCAGTCTTGCCATCCATCATTGACTTGTCAACGCAGAAGAATGAGCACCCAGAATATGAGCGGCAGGTTAAGGGAAACCATGGTATATTTGGTGGAAGAAGAGCCCAGGAAGACCCAGGGAAGAACCACCGACACAGGGGAAACTACTTGCAAGCTTTCTCACATACCCACGTTGGTCGAGCCAAGACTCGAACTCACGCGGACAGAGGTAAAGGCGAGCGTCACCCAGGGCCCCGCATGAGTAACTTAGTAAATGACCGCTTCTATTAATGGTTAATTCATATAGCTGAACTGTGCTTCTGATGATTAAGATGTTTTACAGTTACCACTATGAAAATAATGGCAGCTGAGTAGGCTGAATAATATAAAATCAATCGAAGCAGCAAAATACCCAGTAATACTACACATATTATCCAGTTACAGGGTGAAATCACCAAGACAGCTTAAGAACATAAGGGAGAATGAGGACCCTAATTTGAACTTGCATACGATTATGTTAAAACACTTTATTTACGGAATATTCTGGTCTAACTTTTACCCATAACTAAAGAGGTACGAGATGAATAACAGATTAAAAAGCAAGAGCACACCCAAGCAAAATGATAAACTAAATGAATGAACAACAAAATCAAAAAAGGGAAAGGCAGATATATGATCAACGTCCATATATATATATATATATATATATATATATATATATATATATATATATATATATATATATATATATATATACACACACAACATGAAAAATTATTCTTTTAGTTGCTGACTGGATTAATTATTTATTTATTGTGTCGAATCGGGAACTTTCATAATTGTTATAATTATTTTGATACTAAAGAAGAATCATTATTCAACCCTCAACACCATCTTATGCAAATGTATGCAATAATGGACACATGCTATGGTTTTCTAACTTTATTTGGAAGTGACAAGGATATTCAAATGTACATTTAAACCATAAAAAACACACGATTTATGATTTTAATTTTGAATTAATCACTACATTAACGTGGTCAAAAAGGTCAAATCTAAGACTTCTCCCTGCTTTCGTTTTCGCGTAGACCGGCAATTAAAGTACCAGGCAGATTCTATTTTAGAGTGCTTTGAAAGCTTGTTAATGAGACACGATTTTAGTTGGGTAACATCTTCAGTCATTCTTTTTGAAATGTTTTCTTTCAGTTTCTTTTTGTGCTTTGCAAGGGCTATTTTGAGCTCAGAATTTGTAACTTATATGATTATTGACTTTGGTACACCTGTGGGGCTGTGAATTCTGTGGATGGCAAGTATGTTACTCTTGTCCATGTCTTTTCCTTTAGCTTCTTTCACTACCTGAGCAATTTTTGGTTCTCAGATTTTCATTTTTTGTGTCAGGCGCATAAATTATTTTTTCACATTGTGTTCCCTGGAATATTGTTCATTGCGATTCACTTTCTGTATTGCCTCATTTACCCGATGAGTTTCTGTATTAAGTTCTTCTTTCAAATTCATATTTTCAGTTTTTGTATTTCTAGATTTTCTTGTAACTGCTCATTTTCAAAACCTAGTGACTCTAGTCTTTCTTCCAGATCTGTAATCCCCTATTTCTATTTCCTGCTCCAATTCTCTTTTCAAATCTGTTTTCATTTTTGCAAATAGCTGAGTCGCAATTTCAGACACTACCTCACCTAATTCCTCTCTTATTAACAGTAAAATAATATCTTCTTTTGTAACGTCCCTTTTTAGAGTCCGTTAGAGTCTGGTTGACAACACTCTGTTTCGCATTGTCAATAATAAAATCTGCTGAGTCCGGTGTTGCACTGGATTGGGAATTAATATTTGACCTGGTTTGGGGTTTTGTGTTTTTCTTTTCTTTGACCCATCAAACTTGAGTTGAGCGTGGTCTTGACCCCGCAAACTTGAGCTGAGCGTGGTCTGAACTGTTTTCTTAGTGTTACTTCTGGTGCTAATACTAGAATTGCAGTGCAATTAATATAATTATTTCCTCAACAGAAGTCAGTGGATTAGGCTACTGATAACCTCAGTATATGAACGTCTATAGCTAAGCACAAAAATACAATGGGGGGGGGGTCTCAAATTGGCAGATTCGGTATTAAAGTATCATAGAAATATTATCAAGTGTTCGTCCTTAGAATTCAAAAGTTAGGTTGTCCTTCTAGATTGCATAATCCACAGAAGAAACATTCACATACTGCTATGTCCAATCTAAATCAATCGATCACATTGTAATCCATATAAAAAAGACCAATAATTAAAAGAGATCTACACTAGCTTGTGGCTCTTGCAGTCATCTTAATCCCCTCCTACTGATGATATTTTTTATGTCACTGTATAAAACTGTGCAAAGGAAAATTAAACTTGATTGGATACACATATTGGCCTAACATAGCAATATCTATAAATGTAAAATGGGTTAAGGTATTATAGATTCGTTTGCACAGAATGAAGAAGACACTATGTGGCCGAAACTCTGAATAGCTTAAATCTTATCCCTATGGAGCCCCAAAGTTCTAGTATTGATTTTTCTCCAGATGGAAAAGTGTCTTGCCCTTTCAGCACGATGTACCCTATGCCAGTCTACTATAATACGGGAACATAGCACAGTTTGTCCCTAGGTAGCTCTACCAACATATGTTCATCGTGATGATTACCGCACTCAATCAACCATCTCATTATGTAGTTTCACCTGATCTACGTAACTGCATGAACTTTTTCTAGCGATTCGTCGTCTCGAAACCTTGTGACACAAATAGACGATGGTGGCGGGTCCAACCTTATGTACTGTACAGTTCCCTGGTTGTATCCATACCCATCAACTAAATATAACGTTATTTAACTATAGAGATTCATAATCCATTTCTAAAATACGTTCATTAATTGGAAGGAGTAAAAAAATTGCATAAATTAAACTTTTGTAACGTTTCTGAGAAATTTGTACACGCTTTTCATATGCTATTTATCACTGGAAACTGCGTCTGAAACAGCCGAAAGTTTAGATGCAACAGGGCCACAATTGCAGAGGTATATATTATACATTGTACACTGGGTAACCTCCCATATACAACGAATTCACAGTGTTTTACATATAAGCTTTTAAGTGTTCTCCAGAATGCACAATATTTATCTTATTTATGCTGCATTATATAAATCACTGTTAATCTGATAATTGTTATTATTTGTCTTAGACTAGGACAATTTCTCAGATACGTTGCTGCATAAAGTTTAGGAATCATTTTTGAGGAAAAGTTGGCAAACCACTTTTTCCAAAGGATTTAGTATGATGAAACCAAACATTTTCTTTGCCACGCTCTGTTAAGATGTTTCAGGACCGAAATCGCCCATAAACTAAATGGCCGCCACGCGAAACTTGAAACGCCTCCAACTTCTGAACGGGGGATGATAAAGCCATAGTCTTTGCGTGTAATACCATGGTTTTTTTTATACCTACAAATACATTCAACACATCAGACTACGGCTATGTTCAATATGTCTGGGTGGAAACTATTATGAAGAACATTTCAGCTGAAAATAGTTATGAAGAATGATGTAACAAATATATATTTTCCTGATCCTTAATTATGTTCTGTAAATATATCTAGGTATATCAATTTAACTCACGATATATACCACCAGCTTTTTATTGTTGCATTTAGCCACTCCTGGCTGTGGTCAGAGTATTCTTGCTTGAATCTTTGGTCTGATTCCTTCACTACAAGGTAGTTGGTTGATCTCAGCCAAGTACACACAGCCCAACCTGACATAGTTAGTGTGATCATGGCGATGAAAGAATAGAGGCATTTGCCTGTTTGCCGGAAAGCAAAGATTTGAAGCTCACAGAGACCATCACGCTGGGCCCTGTTAATATGCAGACCATGTTCATATACTGCCAGCAGTTTTGTAAGTTCATGTCTTCCTCTTTGCTGAGAATAAAAGCAGCCATGTGATTATGAAATCAGGTAGATGCCAGTGTTGTCACTAGCGCATCATAATCGTGTGGATTATCTAATTGTGCTGCATTCACTAAAGGGTCACGCTCCTCTAGATATAACAAGAGTTGTGGAAGCAGTAGTTTGCAGTGTGAGTTTATGTGCACTTACTCTCTTTGCAAAAGATTTTCACGTCATTGCTTTTTCTGTTGAAATTGGTCCTAAATATTTCACTCTCTATCCAGACGTCTTCCAATCCAGATTCTTGAGTATGTTATCACAAGATCTTCAGAAAGTTTATTGATGTATAGAGGCCTCATAATCAGAGAGCTTGATCAACTGTATAAACTGCGTGCTTTGCCGAAGAGAGGCTGCTTCATGTATAACTATTTGAACAATTGTGCTCAAGTGCCTATGTCATGTGCAGGGGTGGCATGTATCCAACTGTGAGTTGTTTTCTGGATCCATCAGACTGTGTTTTGGGATGTCCATGTGGGTTTTGGGTGTTCATATCAGCGTCTAAACATGAATGTCATGTCTGTAGCTGTAGCTTTTAATGCAGACATGGAGTAATTCTTAGGTTTCTCAAACCATTATGCTTTCACTTCCCTGAGCTGTGGCTCAGCCGTGCCTTCGGCATTGTTGACAGGGATGATAAATCGAGTTTCCGGAACACTCAAAGTTGTATGTTCTGATGGCTCAATGTTCTTCAGTAAGTCGTCGGGGATTGGTCCTCTCTGCACGCTGCGATTTGTGTACCAAGCTGCGATTTGTGTACCATGCTAAATGTTCTTCAGCAAGTCGTCGGGGGCTGGACCTCTCTGCCAAGCTGCGATTTGTGTACCATGGAAAGTGTTTCTGCCATCTAGAGTTGGCTCATTTGTGTCTATGTTGTCGGCTGAGAATTGAACAAATCGTCCCTGCACCAAGTTAGGGTCAGACTACAGATAATTTTCACGGTCCATAGTTTCTAATGTGATCTCGGCCAATGCTGTGTCAGTCTGGAGGATATCTCTGTAGCTAACACTGTGACCAGCACTATGGGATAACTCTACGAGTTGTTTGATCTAGTAGCCTAGTGCAGAGTTGATCCGAACCCAAAATGTTTTGAAGACATTTTCTTCCCCCCACTATAGACAAGATCATATACAAAACTAAGCACCCTGGATCTTTTATGGGATTCTTCTTTATGACAATCTTGTCCCTCTGGGTCTGCTTCCAAAAGTGACTGGACACCTAGCAATAGATGGAGAAATATAAAAACACTCGGCGGAACAAAATCTATTGCCGCTACTTCGCTAACATCCACTCCGTTGTATGAAGACTGAGAACATATCTGATAGCAGTTTCAAATCCTATGCGGACCATGAAGAGAAACTCATCTTCTTGTGACTCCAAGAGAGCGATATTAGTGGATCCTTCATCCAATTCCTGATCATAGACTGTCCATTAAGAGAACGGGAACGCTGAATTTGAAGTGTACGAGTATTGTGTGTCTATCAGATGCAGCCTGATCACGCAGTACAATAAATTCATAGACATCCTTTAGAAAGGATGACAACTTCTCTTTAAATCTTGGTTGCTACCTGAGAAAGGATTTTAGGATTTCAATGCTTCCTTCATCCGCAAGTTCTTTGTAGCGTATTCAAACCTATTCCAATTCCAAACATGATCTTTATATGTAGATTGCTTAAATTCCTGCCCAAGCCAAATCATAGCAAAATCAGCATGCCTGTTTTCAACTTGGGATTTGCTTGTGTCTCACAGAAATGTTCTTAGGTAATTTGGGTGGTAGCACCCGTCTGCTGCCATAAGATCGTTAACACCCGCTATGCGAACACTGTCACGCTCCACATACTAGCTGCTGCTCGTGTTCTTGCTGCTAACAGCACATGTTTTTTGTGTAATTTTGGTATCGTGACAGAACATGCAAAGTTTTTAATCTATTGGTTGTGAACGGCTGCGTAACCCTGAAAATCAAGACATTGGAATATCTGAGGTTTGAATAGAGGAAGTTTTCGATGGGAACGTTGCTGTAATCTATCAATTTTTCCTTTATGTGTGTTATCGGCATAGCATGATTTATGCCAGATCAGCGCTGCTGTACATTCTGAACCAGTCTCGAAGACTGGTGCTGGTCTGTTTGGTATATCTGTACTTGAAATCCCTTAACTCCTGCACAGATCAAGGGACACTAGGGTTGACCGATTCAGATTGATGACTGGATTCATGATTGCGTTGATCTGAAAATGACACAAGAACATGCATATTAGAATTGGTTCTTTCTTCGCACTCCCCAAAACGTTGTAAAGTTAGGATTTGGGTATACTGAAACCGAATATTGTGTTTGCCACGCTTTATTTTAATGTTTTAGGACCGAAATCGCCCGAAAACAAAATGGAGACCATGCCGCATTTTAAACTCCAATAACTAATTTCAATTGAAATGTTCTTTATAATAGCTTCCACTCGGATATGTTGAACATAGCCCTATTCTGAAGAATTCAATGTGTTTGGAGGCATCTAAAACATGGTATTACAAACAAAGATGATGGCTTTATTACCCCACCCACATCCCACACCCCTCGTTCAGAAGTTTTGGGCGTTTGAAGTTTAGCATGGCGGCCATTTTGTTTTTTTGACAATTTCGGCCCGAATGCATCAAAATAGAGCGTGGCAAACAAAATATTCGGTTGCAGCATACCGAAATCCTTTGGGAAAAGAGGTTTAAAAACTTTTCCTCAAAAATGCCTCTTGGATTACATTTTCTGACAAGTGTCCTTGTCTATCGAGGATACAGTGATTTAAGTCGCACATATCCAGCTTAGCATTTCATCAGACAAATGACAGTCTTTCCCGCAGCGCATCTCAAGGGTCTCTCTCTCTCTCTCTCTCTCTCTCTCTCTCTCTCTCTCTCTCTCTCTCTCTCTCTCTCTCTCTCTCTTGGCATGTGTCTATAAAAGTCTTTTAAGACTAGGTAATAAAACTAATGACTGTAAGTCTGTAACCGTATTCATTAAACCATGTACATTCAAAATAATCACATAGTGTAAGCATTGCATTTTCATCATTGGGGCTGAGCAAGTAAATACCTACCACATTTTAGTGTTTATTGTTTATTTTGTTGACGTTTTGCTGCCGTTTATATCGTACCGCATGGGTTATTGGTATCATACAATGGCTACAAACTATTTTATTCAGTCTAACAAACAATACAAGCAATTTATTTGTATGTATAGCTGGAGATAAATTGCATTTTGTTTTTAAGACTTTATAAAACAAGTAAATTGCTGATTTTAGTGATGTATATTTAAATATAAAGATTTAAATACGATATTCTGTTAATTTGTGTGGGGTTGTGTGTGTTTATATATATATATATATATATATATATATATATATATATATATATATATATATATATGTGTGTGTGTGTGTGTGTGTGTGTGTGTGTGTGTGTGTGTGTGCTATAAGTAGATCAAAATAATATTTGCTCTTTTGCAGGTAAATATTGTTTATAAAACTAGATTTACAAATGAATTTTATTGCTATTATATATTTCTTATTATACTTTTTGCCGCATATATATCAGTGAGTACTAAAATTCCCTTTTAAAGCAAGGTCACTAGCGGGCTGTTTTAGTCACAGTAGTCATAAAAATTAATGTATATAGAGAACAAGCTCGAGGGAATTTTCTTTTCTTTTGAATAAAGGCGAACTGAGATGAAATCATTAGAAACGTTACATATAGATACACTGATAGAAAACCCACTTTTTTTTTTTTCTTTTTTTGTGTGTGTGAAATGTTGTATTATATTTTCCTGAGATTTTATTTCAATTATCAAACACCATATACATCCATTAAAGATATCAGATGTCGTTTTGCATGGCCGCCAGTGACTTCTGAAAAAGGATAACTTCTCCTTTTCATTTCCTTCAAATGGTGCCGTACTTATGGTGTTTGGAACCATTTATTATTTATTTGTCTTGACAAAGACCATAATTTATTACTTACGTGGATAGAGAATAAACAAACTCGTAAGCACGCTAAATGACTTCCCACATCAACTGTAAAGATTAAACAAATTAAATAATTTTACTTAAAATATATATATATATAGTTTTGCGTGCGTGATTGTGTCTGTGTGATTGTGTGTAACAGTGTTTTTGTGAACTTCATTCTTTCTTTCGCAAGGAAACTTTTAAAATATTTAAATAAGCATTATTTTCCAGTTCATTTTTGCTTCTAAACGTATAAGTTAATGTATTAGGAACAATAACAACATCATCATCAACAACAACAACAACAACATCATCAACAAAATCGCTTACAAGTCAGCTGAAGAATCTTTTGCATGTAATGTAAGTGAATGACAATTAAATATTATTGTGGAAATGTCACTTTAAAGAACTTAGTAATAAAATGTTCGGCAGGGGTTTAATTATAAATGTTGAAGCTCGTTTCAAGAAAAAAGTTGTGCAAACAAGAACCAGAGAGAGAGAGAGAGAGAGAGAGAGAGAGAGAGAGAGAGAGAGATGTAAAATACTATTTGAAATATTATAAAATATTTATTCAATATGTAGATGTTTTTTGTTTCTACGGTTGAGACAAAAAAACTGTTTAGCAAAGTTTCTTGTAGAATGTTATCTCCCTTCAAACTTTGACACAAATAGCAAAAGTAAGGAACAAATTAAAACAGTATATGCACCTACTTGACTATTTCTTAACATATTTAGCAAACATTAAATGTACATTATATAGAAATTCATGCTTACAAATGCTATCTGAATTTCCACTAATTACTTATCATAATTATTTCCATTCATTTCAATTTTGAAATACTTTAATACAAAATGCTAGTAAATTGCAACTTTAAAACTTTACATGTACAATGACGCACATAAATACATACAAACTCAATCAGAATTCTAATATAAGAAATTATTGCGATAAATCAAGTTTAAAACACGAAAATAAAATTATGCAGTGCCTTCAAAATACGCATAGAAATAAAATCTACACGCTTGCACACTAACATACACAGAGGTAAAAATACATGAAAGCATTTGAACACGCATCAACTGTTTTAAGTACAGCAAGCATAACAATATATGTGAGTTAATATAGAAAGTCGGAGACCATCTAATTTTTTATAGTAAAAAGACTTGATTTTTTATGCTTTCTCGCAAATTGTGGAATCGCAGTGCCCAGTCAAGACCGTGACCATGAATTATTTGACTCAATTCAATTTTAGCTGCCATTTCATTCTCAATGAAGTCAGAAAAAAGAGAGTTTGTCACCTGCGCGGATATTTTATTTGATCTTATAAACTTTCAATATATTGATTGAAGGGAGCTCACGGGAGTGTGAAATTATTCATTAGTTTTAAATTCAGAACAAAAGATGCAAATAAAGAAAAATATTAATTTATTTGACGTCAAAACTGTTTTCATACATATCAGATTTTTTACAACTTTTCTCAATAGCTCTCCGTTTTAATTGATTAAATTTCAATTATAATCAAGAATTTGGAAAATGGAGTCAGATGTTTTGCAAATTAAGAATTATATACTGAGAACGTGGATATATGTTATAAATTTGACATTTTTTACTCATAAAGTAGAGCTTTGTCAGCTCGGAATCAAGAAATCTTGAGTTGGGGCACTCATTATTTACATAATGACAAGTAAATGAATATTTCAAATTTTACTTCAACATATTTCACAAAGGAATTTAATCAAAATATACGTATCTCAAGCCGGAATACACACACTCAGAGACAGACAGACAGACACACACACAGACACACACACACACACATACAGACAAACACATAGACAGAGGAAGGTCTTAAGTACCCAAGAGTCCTGCTTATGTGAATATTAATGTTCTAGTAATGTACACCCACCCGCCTCTCCCCATGGACCCATGGAGGTTTTACCAGACAGTAAAAGGGCATAATTTCGATGCCTAGTCTTTCATGACAAATGAATCATTTTACCCTGAAAATGAGGAAGTTGGGCTCATTTTTGGGAATGAAAACTTGTAAAACTTCCCGGTAGAAAAAGCTTGTCCAGACGGCTGGTGGGATTGTGACATTTTCCCTTTTCCCCAATTTATGATACCCTGCAATACTTCGGGGTGGAGTTGGGTGGGGAAATTGCTTGTAATAGACTAGTCAAAAATACATTTATTAATTTGTTGAATGCAATGTACAGATTATATTTTTACCAGTCAGTGACATTAAGTACCGATTAGGTGAGATATCTTCCATATAGGTTATTTTTTATTTTGTTTTTTAATCCAAGGATGCTCCTCGGGGGAGCGAGTTTACTAACGTTAATATCATTGTGTAAAAACCGTAAACGATTTCAAATAAAAACATAATTAAAAAAAACTGGACACATTTTTTGTGTATGATGTATAGAAATAAATATATTTGAATATAATCTACCTTAGCGTTTGGATTGTGGAAAAGAAAGAAAAGCATAACAAATACGCGTTTTCGAAGAGAAATCATTAGATTATATAAATAAAAAGTTGTTCTGTACAGTGAGAATTTTATTTAAAAAGGAAACATCATGAGAGTAAGGTAGTTAAAAAGTCTGTGGCAACAGTTTACAGCTCGCACTGTATAAAATGATAGTTTCGCCAGCTTTCCCCTCCCCCACATAAACATCAAGTAACGTAAGTTGTAACTTTAGAATATTATTCAATATACGCCGGAAATTTGCCTTTGCCGTCCGACAAATAGTAGTCCATGCCATCTGACATGAGTTCAACCCATGCCGTCCGTCAAATAGTAGTCCATGCCGTCCGTCAAATAGTAGCCCATTAACAAAGTCAGATTGTACCGTAAAAGGACTTGGGATTGTCATGACTAAGTGAAAAACTTCTTCCATTTTCAGTTTAAAAATATTATTGAAAAATGAATTGCAAGGTTTAATATATATCACACCAAACTAGTGATTAGTTTGGATGTCCAATATATCAATATTCAAAATTATTAAAAATTTCAAGGTTCAAAGTTTGAAAGCTGGTTTATTGAAAATGAATGAACCGATGTTCGTCAAACTTGAGATTTAGCATTCTTGTAGCAGTATATTTTAATTATGGAAGAAAATATAAAATTTCATCAACATAATTTTGAAAAATCTTTTATATTTTTAGTTACCCTTCATTAATTCTTAAATAATATATATTACATAAACAGAGAATCAAAATAACATTACATAAATGTAGATCATATATCATGAACTGTGTATTTGTCAGTTTGTAAAGGGTATTTCTTCTAGATGCAAAGGAAAATGCACTTAGAACATTTGCAAACTGTCCGTTTCAATAGCGTAGACCTTGATGTCACCGTTGTCCTGTGTAACTATCAGGTGACCAAATGGACTGATGCTGACTGCTATAGGCTGAATCAGTCCATCTCTGCCGGTCACTACGGCTTTTGCATACTTTCCGTCCGCGGTAAGACTATGAACCACGTGAGCTGATTTGTCCGCCAAATAAACATTCCCCGTGACGTCAGCACAGATTCCTCTAGGGTCCTGAATGACAATTCCAATTGCGAGGCAGTCGTGCTTAACTTGACCGGTCTTAGTCAAATACACTAGCCCAGTCTTGGTTTCACAGTCAGATACCATCATGTCTCCACTGACGCTTGTTGTGACGTAATATGGCCACGTGAACAACTGCTTGCCCGGAAAACGGGTGTCTTCGCGAAAAGACATTAAGACCTCGCCTTCAAGGTTAAGAACATCAACGCATTGGTTACTCGATGCACAGCTTGAGACGATAAGTTTGGAATCGGATGGATTTTCAGTTATCTGGCAACATATACCACGATACTGTTTATTAGTCTTTATCCTCTTCTGCAGTTTCATTGATTCGCCATCCATTGCTACCAAAGCTATCATGAAGATTTCAGGAAGCGTCACGGCAAAAGTGGATTTGCCAACATCCGCAATACCGTGTGGCCATGAGGGCAATGTTATGTGAGCTACGCAATTACCCGTTACATCAAAAGCCTTCACCTTCTTGTTATGGAAATCTGTGATCACTGGAGTTCCATCATCCAAAACTGCTACATCTAAGGGCCAACATTTCTTTTTATCACCCTCTATCCTGCCATTAAAAGAAATGAGCAGCTTTGCACCCGAAGGAGGGTGTAAATATGGCGGAGACCTTGGACTCTCGCTTGGAGGAGAGTTTGGAAGTTCTTCGGTTGGTTGCGGTGTGGATGCATCTTTCTGTGTTCCGTGGGTTGCAGGGGCCACGTTAGCACGTACTCGTGTGGGAGGTGTTGGGTGTGTCCTGGGAAACGGAGAAGACAGCGGGCGCTCTGTAAGGAGAGGTCTGCTCATACTTCTTGGAGTGGTAGGAGGTCTCTTGCTCTCATTCACACTGTCTTGTTTTCTTGTGATGTCAGCACTAGGTATTACGCTTCGTCGTGTGATAGTTGGCGTTTTCTTGGGCTCGCCAACATTTTCAGACTTTTGTGCGGTAGTGCTCTTTCTATCAAGTGTACCAGATTTCTTTATATCACCTGTGCTGTCAATACGTCTGCTGGCTCTTAGGGAACCATGAGAAGAAATTTTCTGAACGTTTCGGCGATTCAGACTAGCAGTTCTGGCTTTGATATTTGGAATGGGATTCAAGACCTCCTGTGAGCTCATCGACTCACTGGAAGTAGAGGGTGAGGGCGTCGAAAGGCTGTTCCGTGAACTGGATGATGTCGGTGGTGTATCAGTTCTCTCAACGCGGAAGGTCCCTGTTCTTTTAATGGAATTCCTTCTAATTGGCCCGAGCAGCATATCATTCCCATTCATGTGAGCGAATCCATCCTTATTCATGTCTACCACATCAAGTATTTTTCCCATCGATTGCAATTCCAGAATCCGAACTATTCCATGATCTAGAGCGAACTTATGCCTAGTGCTAAGTTTTTGTATCTTTCTTTTTCGAATTGTTTCTTTTACTTCCTCGACTTGGCCCTTTACCTTGTCTAAAACAGACAATATTTCAGAATCACTTCCATACTGAAGTAGATTTTTAACAAATGTACTCGTATTTTCTAAATTCATCTTAATTGTGTCAACCTCACTATGCCTTTCTTTCGCCTCCTGCAACGTGTGTTTGTGCTTTTCATCCAGCTCCCGGAATATTTTCTTTTCAAGTTTTACTAAAGCCTCATGAACCATCTTTTTTATCATGCTTATCTCTCCGACAAGCTCAAGTTTGTTTTGTTCTAATTCCTGTACTTCTCTTACATGATCTTCATTCAGTTCCTTTATAGATTCTCCTTGAAGTTCAAGGTCTTTGAGGACGCTTTCCATTTCCGGTTTTAACTTAAGGACCGTATCTGCGCATGTCTCTATCATTTCGCATCGTCTATGATGGATAGCAACGCACGAGGAACAATTTAGGGACTTACAATCCATGCAGTAGAATTCCAGCATTTTATCTCTGTGCTGTGAACACGGAATCTCTTTTTTCGTTGTTTGAATGAATTGGAGAGGGTTTAAACGCATGTCACGAAGAGAGAACACAGCATGTTCCCTACATGCCTGTATTACAGTATGTGCCTTGATACAGGAATCGCAAAATGCTATTTTACAATTGTGACACCACATTTCCGCTCTCGCTCTCTTTTGTCCATCACTGCAACATGATTCACAATATTCGACACCATTAATATCTATCCCCTCTATCATTCCAGAAATTAAGTAATTATTTGTAAAAGAGTCCAAGACTTCTTTTAGATCCTGATTTGCAGATTTAATGACAGGTGTTTCCGCACGACACACCGGACATTTCAACTGGAATTTCAGGACGTCATTAGTCTCAGCATTGACAGAACCATTCTCAGGATTTTCCAGAATTTCCCCGAATTTTTCTAGATTTTCGCTTCCATTTGCTTCATTTTCTTGTTCTTTGTTTTCCTTTATTTTGTTTTCGAGATTTGCACATTTCTGAATGTGATCAAACAGACAGTCACCGCAAAGCGTATGCAAGCATGCCAACAACTTTGGGTCCTTGTACTTTTTACGACATAGAGGACACATCAAGAAATCTTGGCTAATTTGGTTTAATGCATCCATTTTGACCGTTTCCTCCACGTGACCTATGTGTTACTCCTAGCTTACATCAATCGGAGACAACCGAGGAAAATATAATCCAGTAAGAAGGGAGTTGAATTCCTTGCTCTCATATCATGATCTGGCAAACAGTCTTCATCCTATCTCCATCTATGAAAAGACAAAGCAAATAATGAATATTTTTTCAAAATTCGTGCGCATAAGTTACTATTTTATTACCACAATCAACTGAACTGGCGTCATTTTTATCTCTGTTTTTATACTAGAAATGTATTCTTAGGTTCTCGTATTTGTAAGTGGTTGTTGATGATATCACTGTCTCCGTAAGTGAAACCATTTAAAAGAAAAGTACTTTCAAGTGAATTTATCCCCTCAAGAAAAAAATAGTTATCTATTCATTTACATTTAATTATTTTTAAAAGAAATTTCAGGGGTTTTAACAGATATGACAGAAGTTAATTTTTGGACTGGTTAAATTTAAACTCTCTCATACAGTAATTATTCCATACATAATGCATCAGCTAATTAGCTGAATGAGACAGAGTTTCTCTCTCTCTTAAAACAAAACGTGTATTTTTCTCCAAATTCTATCTTTCATCGCCTAACCAGCGGATTTCATCTTTTCTGTGACATTATATATCTCGGTCCATCATGCAAACGGTTGTTTACTTCCGATCTCAAGTCGTGGATCATAACGGCCATTTTTTTCTATATATAGCTTTATTTACTAGAAACTATGTCGCGCTTCTAGTAAATGAAGCCTGATATAGAAAGTACATGTATGAAACGTGATGTGTGATCCGAAGTAAATAACCTTTAATATTACGCGCGAGATACAAAATCTTAAGGAAAAGTCGCTAGTTTATCGACGTAATAGGTAATTTGATGAAAAATATACTTTATTATCCTGAAATCTGTCTCAGAAGGAAGTTGCATAACCACCCAAACCAGCAATTTCATCTTTATTCTGTAAATAAAATTAAGCTGTATAAAATACTTGCTCTCAAAAACTGCTATCAATAGCGAATATTTTCGGCCCCTAATTTCTGCATAGGAATCTGTCTTGAAAATTCGCACATAAATAGCCAAATAATAAAGAGCCAACTTTAAGTCAAGTTGAATGGTACTTACTATTACCAGCACTACAACATGTACAATGCATGTTCAAAAGGTATCCACCATAAGCATAAAAAACAAATATAAAGCCTCATCATCAAAGGGGCAAATATATAATATTTGTGCAAGAAAATGAAATGCAAGAATACCTTCTCTCCCTCTCGAGCATTATTTTTGTGTATGTAGTTGCAATGTTAGGTGCTAAAGATACTATTTTTATATTTCATTATGTAGTCAACCAATCCTGACATGAACTCGTTAAAGCTTGGCTATTGAAGTCTTAAATCGTCATTAGACTAAATAATCCAGACCCGAAATTAAGCCAATCCGATACCGACAAAAGCCAGCCCCAAATATAAGCCAGCCTCGACGAAAATAAGTCAGTCTAGACAGAAATAAGCCAGCCCCGAAAATAATCCGCCTAATACATTTAATGTATATTTTGAATGCATTTAAGTTTAACATGTGGAGAGAGAAAAATATGTCTTCTCATAGGTAACAAAGCAATTCTAAACAACAAGAACAAATTTAATTATAAAATACATGTATCAGTTAAGAGAAGTCTAAATTATTTTTCATCAATGATGAATTTAAAAGTAAGAAATTCAAAACATTCTTTCAACCCTTGCAATCTAAAATAAGCATAGATACTCATAACACCATTTTCTCATCTTCTACCGATATTCTCGCTGGAAAATATGCCTACCCCATCAATATGGCCTCCCTAATAGTAAGTCGATTAAAAAAAATTGCTAATGATTAATATAAGACGCGGCTAGGATGTGTATATATATATATATATATATATATATATATATATATATATATATATATATATATATATATATATATATATATATATATTATGTGTGTGTGTTTGTGTGTGTGTGCTAGAGGTCGTGAAGTTTTGTACTGACATGGATTATCATATTGGCTAACCCTATAGGACAAACAAGAATTAGGTTTAAGTCACATTTGTATATCAGATATACTAAAAATCAAATTTTCAGAACAGAGACATGAACAGTCTTTTAGACACTGATTAGGGTTTCAAACTAAGACTTCCAAATTAATACCGGGAGTACAGAATAAACATATAAATGCCTCGGAGTTTTAATACGTTACGTCTGTTTAGTTCACGTGTATATTGCATGTCTTTCAGCATATTTCATTTCAATTCTGAGTTCGCAATGTAATTTAATGACTTGAATCTCTTTCATTAGCATACAGTTTCAATCTTATTTTACCACATAGAATTGATGTAAATATATATTTTGTTTCAATAAAAGTGAAGTACTATGCCTTTTGTTGGAGCACTTCGTTACAGGAATTTATAAACATGCAGGCATTATGTTATACATTACTGGAGTTATTTTTATGTAGATATAAAAATGACATGTTAACAACTTCGTGTGATGGTGTCAGATTTAATTGCATGTGGAAATATTTATTTGGATTATAGGATAGATAAAATTGTTCCACACTCGAATTCTATTTGACTCAAAGGACTGTTATCAAGGTACTGCGATAATTATTAAGGAGAGAACTAGAGTAGACTTCATCATTTCTGGTAGAAATAATTTTGTTGTACTAAAGACAACCATGGTCTGTTTTCATTTATATTTTCAATTTCACCGATCACACAAATCTTATCAAACTTTAATATATCGTTCACAAATAAAAATATAACCGTGGAAACAACAATTTTTCAGCAAGTTCTGTTTTGAAATCTTCACAAATTTATTTTGCCGCCAACAAAACCTCTCTCTCTCTCACACACACACACACACACACACACACACACACACACACACACACACACATTTTGAAGAAATCTAGACGATGCCATGAAAGTTTTATTCTGGACGATTGACATATATGACTGTCTCACTTAAAACATGTTCAAAATTTTTAAAAATAAATTTAATTACTAAACTATTTTATACGGATTTTAAATACTATTTTATATGGATTTTAAATACTTGAACTTCTGGTATTCGTGCCTCATTTGGAATATTTCATTTATAGTTGCTGGTATTCGTGCCTCATTTGGAACATTGCATTTATTTTATAAATGGTTCTTTGTTGCGACCCATATCACATGTCACAGTGCTGTCAGGTCATTAAGAACGTACCAGATCTAATTGGGTCTGTCACGGAGTCTCAAGTTGGTTGGTTGGTTGGTTGGTTGGTTGGTTTTTAACGGCACTTTCAGCACTTCATTGGCTATATCAGGCGAAGCAATTGGAATGTAAATGCCTTTTTAATGGACACACCGAGTCAGCTGATCCTGACTGGCCTGGACAGGTATCGAAACCGCGACCCTTGGATTACAAGTCTGAAGCTCTACAAACTGAGCTACCACGACTCCCAGGGTCGATAATTCCAATAGTTAATGTTTTGTCATTGCCTGTTTTAAATGTATTTGCATAGCACAAGGAAGATAGGTACATGATACATACTATCATTTCCCACAGCTTGCAACATCCCATCTACGTCGTGACTATTACCTACATCATTGTGTTTTCTTTATGTGTCCGCAGTCATCATGGTGCGCAGGAGCGAGGACTGGTTTGAATAATTAAGTTGTAATAATCGATAGGGCATACATTTTAAGCACGCAATATCGTCATAAAAGACGTTTGTACACTCGAAATTCCGCTATGCTTTTCAAGGTTAAATACAGTATAGTCACGAATATTTGAAGGTAAACGTTTGGCATATAATTAAGAAATAATATGCCAGATTAGTAATTTCATTATTCCTTGAAAGTGACAAAAGTTCGAACATTATTCGTTTAAGACCATATTTAAATGGTTTATTCGATGAAAACAGATTTAACGATATTATGACGTTCAGACCGATCCCAAACCCAATGCAATTTACATTCAATACATGACCGACATTGAACATTGTTAATCTAGGTTCGTCGTTACAAAGTTTTCAAGGCGATAGGTCTGTCTGTCTCTCTCATACAACTTACATTACTACTACTACTACTACTGCTACTACTACTACTCTCTCAGACAATATTATTACAGGAGTTGGCAAAAGTCTTACATTGTCTGTGTAACATATTCTTTTTCATTTTCTGCAATTTTTATCCTTATATAAGCCGCTCTGGTTTTGTTGGCTGGTTTTTAACGGCACACTGAGGGCATTATTGGCTCTATCATGCCGAGGAAAGAGGAGCTAAGTGTCTTTCCCAATGACACGCTGAGGCAGCTGGACAGGGCGGGTATCGAACCCGCGACCCTAAGAGTACAAGTCCGACGCTCTCCAAACTGAGTTACCGTTTCTCCCAATCCTGTCCAGAGATGGTGAGAATTATCACCGTGTACATGCATTTTACCTCAGGAAGAAAATCTAAATAAATCCTTATTTTCAGAGTAGGATGATATTTATAGTTTTATGATGTCAGTGAAAATCGAAAATTGTTTTCTCGCAACTCACGTAAAACGCAACGAGCAAAGTCTATTTAAGGTGCCGAAGTTTATCAAGATGTGTGAATCTCTCGTTATCATTTTAAAAAAAAGAGATCCGTTGTAAAGGTTGAATGTTAGATGAAAAACTATAATTAAAGAATGATTCCAAGTAGGGTGCCCTTAGTTTAGAGATAATACCTTTACCCTCTCGCCTTGTCTCGATGCCGGTGAGAGTGAGAGTGAAAGTTAGGGGAAGGGGCAAAAGACAAAATGATATGATATGTGTACTGCCTAGTAGCAAAAATACTGCGCCATAACAACAATCACACTAGAAAGACTTGCATATGCAACTTTCTCACGTCCATAATCGATGTGTGATACCTAATTCAGAAATATTCATATACGAAGGTATAACTTGTATGAGAAACAGCTTAAGGTGCGATTGGTATACACAATGGTTAGTTTACATTTAGCCAAAGTCGTATATTGCAAATAAGACGTCGCAGTAGTTGCCCCGCCCCCTACCGATTAGTGCCTGTAAGGCCAGTCTACGACCATATGAAATGCCGCTCCAGGCAAGGAGAGTCTTCGGCGCCCCCATCACCCCGCCCCAATTTGTTAAACTTTTGCATACCTTATTTTGTATTGCCCGACGTCCCAGGCGCCTGCTTTTAAATCTGGCCCTGGGTACCAGAGTTTGTAAATACCGCAATTCCTGTTGAGGTTTAAATAAAACTCAACGGAACTAATGGGGAATTTGAATGTTTTACTGATTGACTAAATGGAAGAAAAGCTTTTATAAAAGAGTTTGCTGTTGTTGTTGTTTTGTTTGTTTTTTAAATTATTTTATTTCAAACTTCACCCTACTTGGAATCATTCTTTGATTATATTAAAAGACATGTACGCTATGTGTGTATTTGATATTACTTGAGTTGAGCCAATGCTAGTGGAAAAGCTAGAAATGACGGTTACTTCACAGTCGGCGTCAACACTTTTGTAAACGTTTTGCGAAATTAACGTTTTTCAGGTATGTCAGGGCCCATTACAACAGTTTTGATATCACGTTAACTGAGGCAGAGCAAAAGATGTATAGATTTATTCGAATCCAAAACGTTGGGACTTCTAAAGACTATCTTGCATATAAATATGACTCGAATATTTAGTGGATAACAGCCTTGTATTTGAGGATATGAGGATGTTAGGTCTAATGATGGTTTTATTGTCGAAAAATGGGGTTTACCGACGATGCGTCAGCGGAGCCGATAACAAAATATTTGCGACGGTTATACCACCATTAAAGTCCTCAAAATCCTCAAGCAAATGCCTGTTATCTAGATCCTAACACACTATTTAAAACGGTGTCGATAAACAGAAGAATACATACCACGTCACAGGGAGAGTCGTTAAGTCATAATGGCGTATATTGTGGATTTTACTAGACTATACACATCTCGTTCTCGCAGACGGAACGAGAATATTACGGTCCTTCAAACATATTATTTTTTTTTTTTATTTCTTAAAAAATGTCTAACAAGATTTACTTCCCTTTCATACTCTTCTAATAAAAGAATTCACTGACAAATGCGTCACACTTCCGGTACGAAATCTCCGTACTTATATTCCCATGATGCACGGCGCCGATGGGAAGATACCAAGCAATAACTTCAGTTTAGGGGGCGCTCTACAGATATTACGTGCTTCTGAGAGAGTGACAGGTGTAAGATGAAGTTGTTTGCATTTGCAACATGCACAATGGAGAGAATGTTGGCATACCTCTATGCTATTTTCATGTACTGTAGCTGAAATTTCTTTACATATTGTACGTTTGGAAACTGGACATGATCTAAGCACAAGCAGACAGAAATGGCCGCTCCAAAGTACTTGAAAAATCAGCCTGAATTAGTCAAAAGTACACTATTTTCAGCAGTTATTAAAATTGAGAAACGAATATTGCCTTAGTAGGCAATACCTGCCTCTGAAAGTACAACGAATGAATTACAAAATATATAAATAGTAAAAAAAAGTTATCGGCTCTTCCTTTTTTTTTTGGCTCTTCCTTTTTTTTTTTTTACCTTTGAAGTTCAGGAAGTGAAAATGACCAAGCGGAGCTAGCAGTTTTTTGAGAGGTGCGCATCTCAAGTAAGCCCAAGTTGTATAATCTATAACCAAAATTGCACCAATCAATCATACACCAAAATAAAGGGAATTGGAAGTTCTTTTAAAAATACCTAAGATATAAAAGGTCTATTTTAAATAGCCAGGACAACCAGTGAGGAAAACCTGGGTAATTCTTTTTCTTTAAAAATCTAATAAAAAATATACGAAACCTTAGAGGAAATTTCCAAACCATAAGTTTTGGGAATGACGTCACCATTGTGCGAATGGCGTCACTGACCAGTCGAGATACACCATCATCATCATCTTTATATCCTTCCGTAGAAGATTGCATGATATAATAATTAAGTACAATAAATCATCTGAGCACAATCATTAAACTTTCATAAAAATAAATAAGTACCAAATTAAAGAAATGAATACAAACAAACATTAGTAAAAAAAAAAAAAAAATGTTTGAGACAAACTGTGAATCCGGGTCTGAATACAGTGATTAAATGTATTTCCTTTTAAATTAATTTATCGTTGACTACAGTTGTTATGTTAGTATACGTTGACTTTCCATATATATTTAAAGCTCTGTTTATGACGTATAAGTACATCTGCCGTGACGACGTCACAGATGAAAGCGTTTTTGGTATGTATTTATTGACATGCCTATATAAATATATATACACACATATGTCTGAAGTCCATCATAGAAGGTTCAAAAAAGTTTTATATGTATTCATTGTCTAGAAAAACAAGAACTGAATAAACCCACGAAATCTCGTAATCATATACAGTGATACAGATGAAGCTGATACGTTCCTAATGTGTTTAAAAAGACAAGTCATCTGATAGTTACATCTAGCGACCAGATAAGAACAGTAGGAAAACAATATCGTTATTACTTGGGGTCAAGCCTACTTGCATCCTCATGTGATTTACGTGTGGCCACGTTGAATATATGCCGTATATACTCGCGTATCAGTTTGGTCCAACTGCAAACAACATAGACCCTGATCTGCCGAAGTTTAATGTGCCGGCAGATCATTGTCTGTGCTGTTTGCTCCAATGATTCGTCTTGCATGGACCCAGATCTGCCGGTGTAGTATACGACGTTAGATCTGGGTACCTGAAGTTTGCAGTTGGATTCGACTGATACGCGAGTATATGCAGTAGAAAAAGTGGAGAGAGAGAGAGAGCATACAATACACAATACATGAGTATAAGAAAGGAATGTATAATAGCAGTAGGCAATAATACTGCATTTGACTAAATTACTAGACACGTAATTTCTCATTCATCATTCAGGCAATAAGATGAATCGGATACAATTGATATTAGTCTCATTTGTCCAGAAATGACTAACTAGCTTTTAAAACATTTTAAGATGTCACAACGTGTCCACCTGTCAAAAAAAAAAAAAAAAAAAAAAAAAACATGAGAGCGTGTTGTCTCTGTGGTCAAGAACGGTATGGGCTGACTGTAATTCGGTGGTTTGATCAAAGGCGAAGGTAACTCTTTTCATATAAGAGAAACAGGATACACAAAACGACACTTCGCCCACAAATTCTGCTTTGTACGATCTGAAGAGCTCCAATGATGAGGGGTCATTTGGGGTGCAAATGGTTCGCACAATTTCACAGATTTCTTTGGAAACGGGGGATATTACATTTGGTGAAGGTTGATTTATACAGCTTGTTTTATTTTATATTTATACATCATGTCCATGAACTTTTTGGTCAAACCTCGTAACATCCAGATTTTTAATTGAATGAGCTTCATTAATGTACTAAGACTGTAAGTAATAAGTGAGCAGTAACACTGCAGAAATACCATCGATTTATGAATTCGAGCTTTAAACAGTTTTAAACTACCAGATTTATACTTTTATTTCTCTTTGAATGTGCACATACATGCATATTTAGATACGATTTGTGTGCAAAAACGAAGGTTCTCTCGATATACAAACAAGTTTTCAACTGGGTACTAGTTTTTTGTTTTTTTTTCTAAGATTGAGAGAGGATTTTGTAATCCACTACTTTACATATGTTCCAGATAAATATCTTTTCCCTATCAATAATTCACATAACTGTATCCCTCGATGCATGTTTTTTTTTTCTTTTTTTTCTTTCTTTTGTTCTTCAACAACGTTCATTAGAATCAGTCATCGTGTGTTTGAAAGTCACTATTAGGATTATTCCAGTTAGAATTGCAAAATTTTCTTGAGTTCAAAGAAGACAGAGAGAAAGCCAAGTAAAATGACGTGCTCTGACACAGAAAATGAATAATCTCACAAACACTAATAATTATATTTTCATAAATCTCCCGAAGAAAAATCTGATTTGACTCTCATTTGTTTGTTTTGTGTCCGCTATTAGCTGTCAGAGATGAAGGATAGGACCACAGGCTCGTTAACGTAGTACAAAAGAAAAATGACAGCTCTCTTAGATCAGATAGTGTAACACAAGTAACCTCGGTTAACCCGGTCAGTTCACAAATCTATCATCGGTATACATTTTGCGGTAAGCCCTCCTAAATTGATTACCGTCATCTTATACTACTTATTTTAGTCATAGTACTAGAGACGTAGTCCTGTTCCAAACACTGACATGTTATTAAATGACTAATTTGCGATTGTTATCTTCAATATCAATTGTTTCATCTAAATATTATTTTAAGGCCCTTTGATTTTCATCCGTTCACAAAATCAGATCTTTGTTTCTGATGAAGGTAAACAAACCGCTTTGAAGAATCACTTGTTGTTGTCGATTAAAATTTTACATGTGCAGCTTGCTCTTCACACATCAAGAAAGTGCAATTAGATAAATCATCCATTCTCAACACGAAATGTGTTTCTTGTACACAAGATTAATTGCTTGGATGAAAGGTATTGGATGTTCACTCCTAAGATAAAAATCTCTTTTCTTCCTCACACATATAGAAAATATGAATAGTACTCCCATATCAGACCATTGACTATATATCACACATATAGAAAATGTGAATAGTACTCCAATATCAGACCATTGACTATATATCACACATATAGAAAATGTGAATAGTACTCCCATATCAGACCATTGACTATGTATCACACATATAGAAAATGTGAATGGTACTCCCATATCAGACCATTGACTATATATCACACATATAGAAATGTGAATGGTACTCCAATATCAGACCATTGACTATATATCACACATATAGAAAATGTGAATCAGACCATTGACTATATATCACACATATAGAAAATGTGAATGGTACTCCCATATCAGACCATTGACTATATATCACACATATAGAAAATGTGAATAGTACTCCAATATCAGACCATTGACTATATATCATACATATAGAAAATGTGAATGGTACTCCCATATCAGACCATTGACTATATATCACACATATAGAAAATGTGAATAGTACTCCCATATCAGACCATTGACTATATATCACACATATAGAAAATATGAATAGTACTCCCGTATTAGACCATTGACTATATATCACACATATAGAAAATGTGTATGGTACTCCCATATCAGACCATTGACTATATATCACACATATAGAAAATGTGAATGGTACTCCCATATCAGACCATTGACTATATATCACACATATAGAAATGTGAATGGTACTCCCATATCAGACCATTGACTATATATCACACATGTAGAAAATGTGAATAGTACTCCCATATCAGACCATTGACTATATATCACACATATAGAAAATGTGAATGGTACTCCCGTATTAGACCATTGACTATATATCACACATATAGAAAATGTGAATGGTACTCCCATATCAGACCATTGACTATATATCACACATGTAGAAAATGTGAATAGTACTCCCATATCAGACCATTGACTATATATCACACATGTAGGAAATGTGAATAGTACTCCCATATCAGACCATTGACTAGATATTTCTAGACTGATTCAGACTGTGACTAAAATAGACACATTTCTTTCATATCTTTCTTTCCGCTACTGACAAGATGATCTGAACATAACCAAGGATAAGCATAGCTCATCTTCCCCCACCTCCCACCCCCACCCCCGCCTTTTCTACGACGCAGACTGACCTAGTCTTAGATCACATTAATAGAAAATCGCATCTTGATATCCATCTATAAAAGAGTGTGTTGTAGGATATATACATTTTCAGAATTAGGGGAAAGACAAAAATGTTTTAGACCAAGAAACATAGGTTAAAAAAATGTTTATATATTAAGTCTAATATCTTTCAATTTACTCATGACATTAAATGTATCTAGTTCACAAAATGTACACGCAATTACTGTACAGGAATTTAGGTCCTCCATTTTCAACCAGAGAGAGAGAGAGAGAGAGAGAGAGAGAGAGAGAGAGAGAGTTCAACGACCTTGTCAGTTGTTATTGATCTTCGTACTCAGGTTAGGTAAGAATGCAGATGAAATTGTGAAACTACAATATTCAGTGCAAACAGAGGCATAAGCAATGTTGTTGTAATGATACCCACCCATTAGAAATGTTAGACAATGCCAGATACTCATATATTTCTAGATGTCCCGGTTAAAATAAACCCCAAACATAACCCTAACCTTAAAGCTAGCAGATTCTCTGTAGTTTGTGTTATAGCACGTTTAATCGACAGAAATCTTCTATTTGATAAAAGCAGCATGACATAATGTTTTTCTTTTCTTTTCCGTTCATTCTTTCGCAGAAATATTAAAGTCAGTTGTGGAGGACGTTTGTTAGATAAAATACGGCTCACCGTGATATGTTCGATGATGTCAAGGCAAAGTGATTTGCCATCGCCGCCCGCGGCCATCAATATATAAGGTAAAGACATAATAAATGCAATTTTCTGTCGAATCATCTCCAAGTGAACATGAGACTATTAGTATATTGTGTCTAAAATCACAAATACATCAAGCCTATATATACAGCAAGTCAGAGAAACTGGCCAAGCGATTTCCAGATCTACTGATCACTTTTTCACGGCGTACAACAAAAACGAGAAACGCCTTACAAACACAGAAAAGTATACAAAATATGTGTTTTACATACTGTTTTGTTATGAAAAAAAGATAAATTACAGAATCTAATCTGAATATGTCAGGAAAAACGCAGAAAACTATACTTTTAACTATTTACAGTGTGTGTGTGTGTACTCTGCATATATAACATATCCATGTTCTATATGCCTTTCTGATCGTTCAGAAATCTGTACGTGTATACCTTCAAATGTGAATAAGGAAAATGGCAACAACAAAAAAAAACCAATATAATCTGAAATGCTACAACGCTTGAACGTTAGGGCTAATCATGAAAATTGACGATTTGATACCAACAAACTGCAACAAATACACTCAAATAATAGGATGGAGCACGAATAAAATAAACTAAAGTCTACTAATGTCTAAAAGCATTTTATAGATTGCCGATCTGCACGACTTTCAATCATTTAACACTTAAGTTATTCGTTACATTCCAAAGAGCATGAATCCCTGTGTATTGACCCAATTGTATGTAAGAGATCCCAGGTGGCTCACTTCGTAGCGCGTCTGACTCGTAATCCAAGAATCGCTGGTTCGATACCCGCCCAGGCCAGCCGGGGTTGGCTGCCTCGGTGTGTCCTTGGGAAAGGGACTTAGCTCTCATTTTTTCGGCATGATATTGTCAATAATGTGTTGAAAGTGCCGTGAAACCAGCAAAGTAAAATAATTAAAAAATGAAAGGTGCCAAGTGTGGACATTTGAATGGAATACCTCTAGTGCAATGAGGAAAACAAGAAGACCATGTCTCGTGTTTTTTGCACCCTTTCAATGCCAAAGGTCCGTATTGAAAGAGAGCATCAAATGGAATACTGTATTAACCCTTGTATGACCCTCGCCAAACTGCGAACTGTATAGACCAAAATATGACGACGTATAATGCGCCAGGAAATCAGTCTTCAATGTTCGCTTAAATTCATAAGTAGAACGAAATAGCGAAGACTGTGATCTAAAGACGAACGAAGCGCCGACGGATCTGGGTTTACGCCCTTCACAGTTGGGCGTGTGTTGTAGCAGCATATAAGATACCAATCGGTACGCCTTTCATTCTAACATGATCATTGCAGATGCTACTTCATCGTTTTATCAGTATACAGCGTGAACCAGTAATAGAAAGAAGGATATAGGGACTAATATGGAGACAAGACTTCTTACTGTGTACATGAACGGTACCCTGCTCGGTGAATCCTAAATCTCACAAAAAGTTTCACAAGGAAAGTCCTATTTTGCCATAATACATTTATTCACAAATGATTTCTTTTCAATTGCACATCATTCCACTCGTCACTATAACCTAAACCCAGTTTCCAGGTCGATTTGTTTTCCTGAAAATTTCCCATCGGTCCAGCCTTGCCCAAACAATACATGCACAGGAAGTGCGAATAGCGCACGTCCATGTAGCATGTGATCATTGTATTTAGTGCCTTACTGCATGACTTTCACCCTTAAAGGTCGAAAAGGTGTCAACTGCTAGAATCGTATACAACATGTCTTCAGGTTCTAACTGAAAGTTTCTCAAAAATGTGTTAGTAGTAAATGTACCATATCTTAGATATCAGATGAGTTGCCTAGTCAATTTTGAGTGTGAAAAGGCTCCAGCATGATTCAACTTTTAGCTTTCTCCGTCAGCTACTTTATATTCACTTTTCATTGTGTGTATACTATATTAATAGAGGTTATACATTTGGCAATAAACCAGACTACCATGTGGGCCTCAGATTATTTACATATACACAACAACAGTGCTGAATATGTACAGTGCACATAATATTATATATCAACAGGATGCCCCCTCGTCCCTTCCTCTGTCACCATGACATTTAAATAATAAAAAGCGACAATGTAGAATGTGACTAGTTCGAGAATGAATCACACGCAGTCGCCCTTTTACTATGTACCTAATTCCCGAAGAGCATCATTTGCACATAAAATGGACAATTTCTCAGCAATGTCTTTCCAAATTGTTTAAATACCGGCGTGAAATTGATTAATGGATAATAATTAAACAAAATACCAGCTGAGATATTTAAAAAAATCCTCTTTCAGATCCTTTTTCTTTTAAAGAGCACGATCTTAGGTCCTCATTTGAGTGTATCAATTTGCGAAAAATGTATAGTGATTTTAAATTTGTTTCAATATCGCTCTTTGCAGCACGATGTTCCAGGAGCTGCGAGGCGACAGTGAAATAAAATAGATACATATAAATTTCCTGATATTATGATCGTGAGTAGATAATGCATACGAAAGTTGTTTGTATGTATATATGTAAAATACCACATCTTCCTACTTATTTACCAGTGTATATATGTATACATGTCAAATACCACATCTTCCTACTTATTTACCAGTGTATATATGTATATGTGTAAAATACCACATCTTCCTACTTATTTACCAGTGTATATATGTATATATGTCAAATACCACATCTTCCTACTTATTTACCAGCGTAAAACGTACATCTATGTGCGATGATCCACAGTCGCATACAGTGCGGGCAGATCATGTTTGCGCTGTTCGCTTGAAATCGAAAATACAAAGAACATGACACCTACATTTTTCTTTCTTCTCTGAATTAGAACAAGAAACCGGAGCTCAAGTTCAAAACCATTAATAAAAATCCGAATGTTCTGTGATTCTGGTTTCATTTTTATTAAAGTTATAAATTGTCAAAGTTTAGGGACTTTGAGCTTGAGCTTTGAGTGTCTTGCTTAAAATGTTTGGAGAAAACGGAGTCTGGTTTAGAGATCATAAAACTCTGAGCTAAAGTTTTGAGATCCAGTTTTCACTCTGAGCGAATCAAAAGTGGCGTTACAAAAGTTAAGACTAGCTCAGAAGTTTTTATGATTTCCAGGCCTGATAACTCCATATTAAAATTTTACTTGACTCCAAATCTTACTGAGAAATATTCTGACCAATCAAATGGCTGCATTTATACATTTAGAGTAAGATTCTGACCAATCAAATGGCTGCAATTGCAAGGATGGTGCTCGCTTTAAAAAAGTTGTCGCCAAAAAAATCGCCAACCTCAATATTTTGTCCCCAATTTTCAAAAAATGTCGCCAAGCAAGGAGTTAATATTTTTCCATGTCTAGTAATGTTGAATGCAATGAAAATTGAAAAATATGGGGTATTTATTACTTTATTGACAACAAACAATACAATACCACAATATTACAGAATAATTATAATGTTTTGCACTATTCAAATATTGTTTCATACAAATAATAAAATCGAATGGCACATGAATATGCGTGGTGATTTTACGGCTGCCCACTTGCTGAATGCAGTTTGAGATGCAGAGTTTATTCCTAATGTCAGTTTTGATGATATTCATCTTACTGAACTCACGTTAACAGTCGCTGATAATGTCATTTTTACTTTTACTAATAGCAGCAATCTTAGCTACTTCCATAGTCTTTGCATGACGCTCTATGCAAAGGCATGACTGTTGTCACTTTAAATAAATGCATTATCAAATCTCTCTCTCTCTCTCTCTCTCCGGTTTTCTGCTTTATGATTTATACCTTGTTAATCTGATACTTGTTCAGTGGCAAGTAGAGTCCTACACTATTACATATACGTGTTTGACTTTAATTCCTTAGCATCTTCTTTGTTTTCCCACATTACAACGCTTTGATCGAACCGCGTATTTCACACTTGTTCAGTGCCAAGTAACAGAGAGTGGTTATTTGAACCCCTGTGATCTTGCCGCACAACTGACACCTGTTCAGTTGCATCCTTTAATAGATTTCACAGACTGTATGCTCGAAGTATCGCTTACGGAGTCCAAGCTCAATCTCCACGTAAGCACCCGCATATGAGAGTAAAGACGAGGAATTGGAGTCGGACGATATATACGATGACTAGACGACGATCGAGGATCTCAGCACTATAATTTGTCACTCAGACGATGCGGATGAATTCTTGGGCTTTGTACCAGATGACATTAGACAGTGACCTTTATAGAATACTGTGAATCACAAAAGTGTGGACTTGACTTTCATTGTTTATTTCTGAGACGTGTGGAATTAACATATTACGGGATATTGTGAATCGGATCTTTCTGGGCTACTATTTTTATGCTGGTATGTGACCTATGATAGAATTCATGGATTTAAAATATCAAACGAATTTAAATTGTCAATCATTATATATTTCTATGGAGTTTTATGACACGATGACGAACAAAATGTAAGTTGTCAATTTATGTGACATATTCCACTTGATAATATACATAATTGTATTTTACACTGGTTTTGTCTTTATTATTCCTAACTATCTATCTATCTATCCATCCAGTCTCCTCTAATATATACCTGTAGTCAACAAGAAAACTTAAACAAGTTTAAGTTTAAACCTTGTCCCGTGAATAATTCGCCCCCCCCCCCCCCCCCCCCCCCCCATTCTTCCAGGCTTTTATTGTTTCCTAAATTATACGGATTATACGCGAGTACAGACGGTACTCTTAGGATGCGATGATGAACACGACAAGTTAGGATGCGATGATGAACACGACAACTTACGTTTATCCATGACAGTATATTGTTCAGATTGAGACCGAATTTTTTTTTTCATTTGCTTAGTATTTATACAGAACGATTGGTGCTTCAAAGGTAATAACTTTTCTTTGAATTTCAGCAAAACTATTTTTTTTTCTGGTACATTTAAAAAAAAAAAAAAAAAAAAAAGGATTAGCAGCTCGTTTGGTCGATTGTAGCTAGTTCGGTAGCATGACTATAACAGCATACAGTACTCAGGCCAGATGTCAGCATAAGCGGATTATGATATAAAAATGCACTGGTAAGATGGTTCGTCAATATGAACAAAGGATTTGTTTTTTTTAGTAGTAGATAGATTACAGTGCATTTTATTTCCAAGTTTGCGGCTTCCTTTCATTGTGCCTTTGAATTCCTCCATTCCAAACCCAAGATTGTATATACAAGTTTTAAGAGCCAAAAATGTTGTCTCAAAAAAATCGCCAGATGGTATATTTTGCCAATTAGGAACAAAAATCGCAATTTGCGACATTGGCGAAGCCCAGCGCGATCCCTGCTGATTTGTACATTTGGAGAAAAATTCTGACCAATCAAATGGCTGCATTTGTACATTTCGAGTAAGATTTTGGAATGTGGAGTAGCATTCCTTACTCAAAATGTTGAGTAAAATTTCATAACGGTGAAACGAGGTCATCTGTATTCAACATTTCGAATAGTAAATGTTACTAAAGACTTGGAAATCTTACTTGATATGTACAAAAATCAGCCTCTTTGATTGGTCAAAATAGTTTCGAGTAAAATTTTGAGTTGAGTAAAATGTTATGAAAGAGGGACCTGTATTTAACACAATTAGCAAAACAAGAAAGTATGAATATGAGGAAGGCTAACAAAGTTTTATTTGACATGGAATGTTTTAATTCTGATAATTTCAATGCAAAAATTTCAATACTAATATTTTTAAAAAACGAACGCATTTGCTTCATATTCAAGAAGTTATCATAACATACAACAAAAAAATCCCTCTTAGTTCCCCGAGTCTTGTCGCAGACTCGTAATGTTGTAAGAGACTTTACAGATATTTATAATAGTTTTTGGAAAATCGTATTTTGAGAAGTCTAAAATAGAAAAAGTATGTAGTGTTTATTTTAGCAACTACAGAACAAAAACAAATAAAGTGCGGTTTAATAATGTTGGCATGAGTATAAGAACTACGAAGATCAATTAGTATTTTATCGTAAAACTATGAGAGAAACGGATATGTCACTGATCTTTGATAAAAGTGAATTTATAGGAAATGTGTAAGAAAAGACCAAGTTCCAATACAAAATAATAATAATAATAATTATCATCATAATCATCATCATCATCACCACATGAGTTATGTATTACAAAACTTTCTAATACGAAGAAATTTTGGAATTTTTTTAAGACAAATACAAAAATGTGACTTCTGCTGAGTGTTTCGCCTGAACAATTCCTGAACTGTTTTTTCCAATATTTTAGGCACTTGAGGAGATGAAGGAGTTAATAAAAAAAACTACATGAAATTGATTTGTTGGGTTATGGAATAATTTTAGAAAAACTAGATAAAGAAAAGAAGATGAAATGACAAATTAGCGATAGGAAATCTCAAAACCTCAAATCTTCCCATTTTGCACATTTTAAAGAACTAACCAAAGAAAAAGTGGTGAGCAGATTGAATCAAATTTGTACATTTTTTTAAAGTGACACGTAAAAAAAGAAACATGTTTTATTTAATTGGACAATTACATGTGTCGTCTGCATTATATATCTCACTCACGCACAACAGAGGTTCCACTCGCGGTTTTCTCATTTTAGCATTATACGGTGCATGAGTGAGGTTGGGACCGCTTTGTGTTAAAGGACGTGTGTATTACAATAACCTAACATCGCTTTTACAGTCATTACGTTCCAACACTTTGAACTAAATGCAACAATGCAACAAAATAATAAACCAAATATGTCGGTATTAATCAGTAGAGAAGGCTCTTGCAGACCAAAGATGTCAATACACATTCATAAAAGGTGACATCTAGCTCCAAGGCATTTATAATGAACTCATTATCAAGGGGAGATAATAGGCTTGCCATACTGACTGTAGTATGAGAAAGGTTAAGTACGCAATGTCGTTGTCCGATAAATCATCCTCTGCCGTCAATCCCCCCAAACCTGTGTTGATACTGATGGACGATATTTGGGTAACCTGTTCATTTAAAATGTGCAATTTTGCTGCATACAAATCTGTCCGAAACACACCAGCGTACAGTTTAGACACTTACCGGTATTTGGTAACAGCCGTATGTAGCCGCGACATTCAAAATGGCCACATGACATAGGGTTGTGTTATTCCAAGTGGATTTACAAGTCGTCAAACAAAGAATTTGATCCGGAAGTGTTCTGTACATATTGCCAAAAGGATCCTTCAAACGACGGTAGCTCAAGAGACGCGAAAAATACCGGTAAGTGTCTAAAATGTACGCCGATGTGTTGCGGACAGATCTGCAAACATTCCTCGATTTTATGAATACCCTCAAATCGTCCATCTGTATCAACACAGGTTGGGCGGGAGAGGGGGGGGGGGGTAATTTAGGACTAGCAATGTCGTACCTAGCGCATTATTTCCCTCGCAGTTTCTGACTAGAAGTTTACAAATACAGTTGGTTGGTTGTGTGGTTTGTTGGTTTTTAATGGCACTTCCAGCTCTTTATTTGGCTATATCATACCGAGTCAATCGGATTTAAGTGACTTTCATAATGACGCACTGAGGCAATCGACAAGGACTGGACTAGGCAGGTATCGAACCCGTGACCTTTGGATTACGAGTCCGACGCTCCACCAGCTGAGCTACCGCGGCTCCATTACAAGTGCAAGCAAGGCATTTCTTTTTTAGTGCAACATTTAGTTAAATTATGATTATAAAATCTTAACTTCTTGAGTTTTATCTTAACTTTTGAATGGTCGGAGAAAAACAAAATTATGCCGCTATTCTAATTTAGAAATGAGCCAGTTATAAATTATACCTTTATGCCTATGTTCTAATTTAGAAATGAGCCAATAACAAACTACACACACACACACACATACGCACTGACGTGTGTGTGGTGACACAAAAATTTATAACGGCGCATATACATAACAGTTTCCCAACGTTTCGAGCTAAACAAGCTCTTCCGCTCTTCGTCATGGGAAGAAACAACTTATATCCACAAAACAAACATGACACACAAAAGCAAAGAGAAATTCTTGACTTCTTCATGTTTGAATGACAGGGGGAAATCTGCAAACAAGAGATTAAAATAGAAGAAAGAAAGAAGAATTTTTTTATATAAAAAAAACGGTCTTAAAACGTGTAAACTACATGTCTATTTTTGCAGCACAATAAAGTTGTATAACACAAATCAATGAAGGGAGTATCGTGTCTATCGCACAGAAAACAAAAAGTGTTTTGACCTAATTCAAGGCTGGGGACAAAGGACGGAAACCACGCATGGGGAAAAATCAACGCCATCTACAGAATGTACAAAAAAAAATTATATTCCGGTAAAGTTATATGATAAAAATATCGAACATCAAAAGAATAAAATAAAATCAATTATGACCAAGCGCGAAAAATATTTAATCAAACATTGCGGGTAAAATGTATCTTTACATCAAATGGAGAAAAACTGGTAAATACGATTACAGCAGTTGATTTTATACGTGAAGAATTAATTGACAGTGAAAGCACTTTCTATTTAAACAAACCAAAAGCTATCAAGGTCGCGAGACTCGGAGAATAATTTCAAATTCTGCCATATTCATCAGATAGAAATTTACGGTGAGCTATAATTAGATTTTCTTTTCTTTAAATTATTCGAAGACTTGGAAAATGTTCAGTGATATTGATTAAATTATTTCATTTTGCAATCAGCTTAAAATTTAAAATATTAAAACAGGCTTGTTGTCCGATATGTACGCAGAAACTATACTTGTCTAGAACAATGGGAAATGTGGGACTATTGTGTAGTTGTCATAAATATACCGCATCACAACTTGTTCTCATTATATAAAGGTGTTTGGCAACTGCTGTCAAATATCTATTACAGCACACAACGTGCCATAATAGCATAATAAATTAATAAAACCTGTCTCGTTTGCACTCTAAGACAGTGTCATCCCTAAGTCTGAAATACCTAAAACTGGCAAGCGTGAATGTAAAAGTCGCGAGGATTTGGATGAACGTGAGAAACATGCGGGAAAGTACTACTAGTACTATTGCTACTAATGGCACTGTTAACAGTACTTCTGCTACTGCATCTTCCGTGTTGTTTTACTATTACAACACACACTGTGACATCTACTGAAGAGTCATGAAGCAAGAAATTATAGTAATGATTAAGTACTGCTGCAACGGACACAATCTATCGTGGAGGTTACTCATACAAGAGAAACAAAAACATTTTTTCGCATCTTGCAATTACATATCTGTATGATGACACAGCTCGAAATGATGGCGAAATTGAACACAGTAAACCAAATGAATGTATAGCCAATAATACAGCCCGAAATGATGGCGAAATGTTTTCACAGTAAACCAAATGAATGTATTATGTAGCCAATTCATGTTGTGATAGATGTCTGTATAAAGAATCAACCTACGTATAATTCGGCATGATTTCCATCAACAAAAGTAGTACCCAGAAAATCAGAATATGAATCAAGCACGATAAATGAAAATAAACTTTAATTTGATATTTTTAAAGTCAGACGTGAGAGCAGGAGATTGCTAAAATAAAGAACCGATTTGAAGTTTGAGGCTAAAATACATCAGTTTATTCATGCGCAGTATACATTTATTGCCAATGACTCAAAAACAGTAATAAATAGTAATTGCTAATGACTAAAGAAAACAGTAATAAACAGTAATTGCCAATGACAAAAGTGGGCCCCAGGTGGCCGAGTGGTCTAAGGTGCTCGCCTTTACAGATCACTGACATCTCACCTTTGTCCGCGTGGGTACGAGTCTCGGGCTCGGCCAACGTGGGTAAGTGAGAAAGCTTGCCAGTAGCTTCCAGTGGGTCGGTGGTTCCGGGGTTTTCTCGGGTTCTTACCCCACCAGATTTACTGGCCGCCATGTATAGCCTATCATACGAAAAATGGCGTTAAACCCATAACAACCAACCAACAGCCAATGACAAACGATAATGAAACGATAGTACATGTCTTATTTGCAATACAGTAAGTGAATATTGGTGAATATTATTGATAAAGGTTTGTGTTTAACTTGTACTTCATTACCGATTCAACTTTCCAGTTTTGAAAATGACATTGTACGCCTATGTGAACATGATATTGTGTATTCAGTGTAAGCTCACTATGCAGATGGCTGCTTTTGTATCCTTTCAAGACATGATATTGTGTATTCAGTTTAAGCTCAATATGCAAATGACTGCTTTTGTATCCTTTCAAGACATGATATTGTGTATTCAGTGTTAGCTCAATATGCAAATGACTGCTCTTGTATCCTTTCAAGACATGATATTGCGTATTCAGTGTAAGCTCAATATGCAAATGACTGCTTTTGTATCCTTTCAAGACATGATATTGTGTATTCAGTGTTAGCTCAATATGCAAATGACTGCTCTTGTATCCTTTCAAGACATGATATTGTGTATTCAGTGTAAGCTCAATATGCAAATGACTGCTCTTGTATCCTTTCAAGACATGATATTGTGTATTCAGTGTAAGCTCAATATGCAAATGACTGCTATCCTTCAAGACATGATATTGTGTATTCAGTGTAAGCTCAATATGCAAATGGATGCTCTTGTATCCTTTCAAGACATGATATTGTGTATTCAGTGTAAGCTCAATATGCAAATGGCTGCTCTTGTATTCTTTCAAGACATGATTGCAACAATCATTGAATCAGGTTTATACATCTCTACAGGCAACACAAGTACATAATTTTTGTATTTATTTTAAGTCTGCATTGGAACTCGATTGGTATTAAATTTCTTCTTTATAAAAATTGGCATTGCTATCGGGGCGAACTAATAAAAGTATAATATTGTACTAGTTTTACCGATAATGCCTTGCAGAATACTACCCACAATGACTTTAAAAAAAGGCCGGTTAATACATGAATTGGTGTATCTACAGTCATAAATTATACTTTGAACTAAAATTGGCAGTCATTTACCTGCTCAAAATAACCGAGCTTTCGTATTGTCAAGGTTTGTCTTTATCATTTTTAATTTGGTGAAGTATTTTATTTCAGAAAACAGGAAGGGGTATAATAATTAGAC
The DNA here is from genome assembly GCA_029931535.1 of Margaritifera margaritifera. NCBI lineage: Eukaryota > Metazoa > Mollusca > Bivalvia > Unionida > Margaritiferidae > Margaritifera > Margaritifera margaritifera. Next base: position 7,107,664 of record JAQPZY010001681.1, read on the forward strand.
CGTGCTAAATATACTTTAGATGTGAAAACAACATACAGTCTTTCTAAAGATGATTGTTCTTCTACTTTGTCCCGAAACGAACTTTGTTTCAGTGTTCAGTATGTGTAGTAAGTAAGTAAGTACCTAATAGTAGGCTAATAAGAATTAAGGACCCACAAAGATTCCTTAGAAGAAGATCTTATGACTTTTTGGAAGTCAGACGAGAGTGGTCTCCCCTTAGATAGATGGCTTGGCATGTTGCAGATGTTTATGTTCTTTTAATTAATAATTATGTCCTGAGAGAAAGTTGTAATTAGGCTGTATTCATCGGAATGTGAATATTTATTATAGATACTGTAACTTAAACCTTGTTAGTTATATCATAGAATAGTCTAGTCTTATTATTTCTTTGTGGATTGTTCCCATTCCCGACATTATGAACATAAAATGCACTTTTTTTTTTGTGAGGTCTCAATAAAAGATTTCCAATGACGTTGACATTACATCGTGGGTAGAGATTGATTAGGGCTGCATGGATCTATAAAAGAGCTATGCTTAACCAATCTTCAGTCCAATTACGACAAAAGAGGTCATGAATTGCTTGCGACTAATGCACAACCAACTGGGGAACAGTGTAGAACTCGATATGATGTCAAGCAATGCCTATATCTTCCAGCGTAGTATGCGTCGGTGGATCAGGGTCTCTGCAATCCGCAGTTATATGGTGATTATACATGTGCAAATACGGTATATAAAGGAAAGACTGCTCATTCTCACCATTCTAGTATTACCATCGGCTTCCTTTTTATACCTCAGATACGCAATCCGAGGTACGAAGGGTAAGCAACAAGAATGTTTCTCACAAGATGATTAGGAGGTATAGGTACATGTGTACTATATGAATCACGTGCATTTCATTTGACATCTGTTTGACATTTCATTTGACATCTGTTTGACATTTCATTTAACATCTGTTTGACATTTCATTTGACATCTGTTTGATATTTCATTTGACATTTGATCTGGAATCTGTTTTGACTCGCAAATAGCGACCTAATAATACAATTTTTAAAACATATAGTTAATTTGATATAATTTCCTGTTCTATTATTGAATATTACAGAAATATAAGAAAGCCTCTTAGCTGTATACAAGATGCAGCCATAGATTAAATACCAGATTAGTAAAAAGAAAAATCATATGGTAAGGTAACTACTACTAGATTATGATGATAGTAACATAGGTAACTACTACTAGATTATGATGATAGTAACATATTTCCGGCTAAGATTTCATACAGCTTTGTTATAGAAATCAAATCAAGACAAATTCTGTCATTTTCTTTGCTTGAATCACATGTAAGTTAAAACAGTATACGCCTGCAGGATCCATTTCGACATCATTTTTTTCCCCATTCATAATTTATTTTTACATCCCACGAAAGCATACATGCACAAATGGTACACCATTCAGAAAAACCCTATTTGGAAAGGCCTACACAGGAATTAATCGTTTCCACCACTTGTATATATATTGTTTTAGATAATCCAACATTGTGCAAGCTTGTACAAATCGGTAATGAACGAGCAAGTGCCAGATCTTTTAGGTAAAACCTGGTGAAATGAAGAGAAAAAAATATAGCCTGTAAAAGCAACCCTCAAAATACTTGCTCTTAAAAAGGTGTCAGGAAATGTTATCTTTCTTGGGAATCGCATGATTAGCGCAATGTCCCACAAGCCAAAAACGTCCCATCACAGACTTCATTGCTTTTAAAAAATCTTTTTTAATGTTATATCTTTGCAATAGATAAGATTTTATTGTGAGATTTTAAGCAATTTCAAAAGGTACTCGAGAATTGGATGATATCAGTGTTGACACAATATACGAACATTGTTAAATGTAAAACAATTTTTACTGAATGCCTTTTATAAATATTTCAAAGAGATCATTCACAAATACTTGAATCTAAATGTTACTGTCGTAATTGACGACGTCAATAGCATTTGACCTTAGGGTATATTCTTCACACAGCATTGGACCCTAGGGTATGTTCTTCACACAAAATGTGACCCTGGGGTATATTCTTCACACAGCAATTGACAATGGGGAATATTCTTCAACGTTTACTCCCCAAAAAGAAATATGACTAAATTCTGACTAAATTGTGTTACTTAAAAGTCACTATCTCCTTAAGGACATCAGATAGTTTTTTAATATCAAGGATATTCAATTGTATATGTCCTAAATACGTACTGGATAAATAGCACAGCTACTGATAATTTAGCTCTTGGGTTTGTACTTTAGACACTACAAGATTCTTTTACTGTTACGTTTGGAAGACGTGTCGTGTACCAGAAGAACCAGGTCCCCGACAGCTCAAAGCTAATATTCTCGTTTAAAAATGCAGATATAGGTAAAGACCATTGCAAACATCAGCATATTTTTATATAATTTAGACTCTATAAAACCCCCACCAACCCATGCCTCACCCCACCACAGGGCTACATTTACAATCTGAAACTTTTGTTTTTATCGACTCATCCTCAGGAAACATTTCACTCAATATGATCACCCTGTCTCTCAATATGTGTTAACTGAGTTCAGATTACAAGAAACGCCGACTGACGCTCGCACTGACAGACGTGTGGACGGACACGATCTATCACGATATACCCGCAAAAGTGCGAACAGAATTAGTGAAATAATTTGTCAGATTAAAATGCTGTGAACAATGAATGACCAATTCCCTGTACAAATGTGGCAAAACATATTACAAAAACTAAACACGGCAATATAATCATTCAAATCACTTCAAAGTAGATGACTTGTGAAAAGATCATAAAGAATTTCAGATAAGATCAATTTGAAACAGATTTATTATTCATAAGGATTTGTTCCCAAAAATAAATGGTCTCGCTCACTGATAAAAGAAACTGGGAAAATGTTGCCTTATATGTTTTATTTAGAACTAGTTGCTATGGCGACAATATGTTTAGACCCATCTCGACCATATTTAATATCTCAAGAGCTATGATCGCAACTTGTGCTTAATGCCATTGCCCTAAATTAAACTTTGCAAGATTTTTTTTACTAAGCAGTAGATAAACATTTATAAAATGCACAGACTTTGTTTTAGCAACTGGATCCATATAAACAGTACATACATTCATTCCTTTTTTTTGCAAACACCTATTGCCGAGTGAATTAGTGAGACGAACAAGAAAGGTCAGCTGTGGAGTCTAAAACGTGGGTTAAATGTGTTTATTTTCCCAGGCCTTATTTAAAAATCGATAACTAAGGTCAACAACAACAAACGGATCAATACTTTGTTCCTTTAGATCTGACTCCATTGGCAACATATATCCATTATTGTGTTGACATGCTGTTAAACCCTAAACCAAATCAAACAATTAGGCCTACGGAGCCGAAAGAAAAAGTGGTAGTCAAAATGGTTGAGATAATAGTCCCTACCAAAATAATTCAATCAATAGAACTAGATTCAGACAGTTCTAAGGTGACATTGATTTGGTGTTAGAATATAAGTGCAAAACTGGTTCACTGAACTTTGCAATGCATGCATATCGGCGGGAAAAAAATGATGCATTGTTTTCTACAAGAGATATGACTTAAAATTCAAACTTGCAGTCACGGAACATCTTGTTAAGTAAAAAATATATTCTTTATATTCCTCAGTTTGAAACCTTTAATTCAGTCTTTAGCTGGTCAAAAACATAAAAATACCAACCTCATAATTAAGATCAACGTGACACTTTTGGACAAGAAAACTTCTATCTTTTATAAGTTAAGAAACAAAATAACATTTACCTTGATAGAAAAGTAAAAGTGCCTCTAAGGCACGCCAACAGGAATAAGTAACAGCCTTGCAAAAATGAGATCAAAGTCGATATAAAACGTAACAACGAAAGCACCGACAATGATAGAAATCAAAGTAAGAGGCAGTCGTACTGTTAATAACCATAGTCTTATTACAAATTACACAATACATGTATACTGTTGGCTTTTGGTGCAAATTGGTAAACTTATTATCGTGATACAAATAAAGCTGATATTCCAAAAGGTATTTTTCTTTCAAAATTATTGTGGTGAATCATTGGCTATTAGAATGTAGCTATCTGGAAAAGGTTGCAATTCTAACGTTGTATTTGAATACAAATTATTTTTTATTCGTATTAGGCAGATTAAGGGTATGAAGCTGCAATGCTTCCAAAGTCTGAGACAAAAATATCAGGTGATGTTGATTAAAATATTTAATATCAAGTGATTTAATTTAAAAGGAAATATTGACGTACATACTGTTACGGAATCATACCTTTTTACCTTTTTATAATGATTTAATTTACTAATTTATGATTTCTGTTTTAGTCTGAATAGGGGTTAGCATATCAGTATAGATACGACTAATGCTCGATCAATAAGTGGTCACATGATCAATTGCGCGGGAAATGAAGTCGACCTGGCTTTGTACTTTTTAGAAATCAACATTGAAAGGTCACATTCCATACTACACAATAACATTATGTTTACTCTTTAAGATTTTTAGTACACTAGACCTTTGGGTAAATGACGCGTAACCTAGTTCCTGATTGGTTCTTAGAGGGTTGTGTTATTTTGAAATACCATGTTATTAAAGACGGAGAAAGGATATTCCCTTTTAATTCTACGCACTTAGTAAAGATATATAGGGAATAGTCTTTGGAATTATCATTCTTTACAGTTGCTTGATCGAGGAGAGGTTATTGAAATTATTCAGTTCTGTGTGGAATTTATTTAATTAGTAATTCATCTGAATTACTATACAGCTCCGTGGAATTATCGGACATTATTCTAAAACTTGTGAGATTCCAGACTTGCAAGGATTATTTTGGATTACATCAGAACTTATCAGTTTCAGCACATTACAGGCTTTTTCATTCGGAATACCACATCCGGATTATTCTGATTAACAACAGGAAGTGAACTTTAAAACATTTTAGGACTTTTTAGGATATTCTATACTGTAAGTTATTTTAATTCTTTCACTTTGATTGTTTGTTGAATTATTTTAATTCTTTTAATATTTTAGGAAATTAAAGTTTTGCATTTTAATCTTGAAAGCTTGTTTGTGTCTTTTATTCTGTTACATTACCCCTAGAGTCGTAACAGGATAAATCGGGGGCTCGTATTACGGGATTAGCAATTAGAATAATTTCGGGATCCGAATTTAAATATTTTGAAATTTAGATTTAATTAAATATTTTCGAAGTTTTAATATTTCAGAGATTTTGATACTTCGGAAAGTTTTCTTTTTGGGATTTGAATTTCATTGTTTGAAATTTTAGTGGTTTTTTGATTTCCAGATTAAGAAATAAAGAGAAACTAACAGGCTTTCATAATGACATCCAGAGTAGAGAGTTTCTTAGCTGATCCTACCCAGGAGAAATTTGAGTCCTTAAAGAAGGACGAATTACTTGAAATTGCTCAACATTATAGTCTTACTGAAGCGAAGGCTTCCATGTTGAAGCAGGATATTAGAAGTATCTTGATTCAATATTTGGTACAATCAGGTATTTTTGAAGAGGGGGTTTCAAGTGTTAAGAAAAAATCTCCGTCTGGTTTGGGAAAGAAATTACAGATAGCTAAGGACATAGAGATTGAAAAGATCAAACTTCAATGGGAACAGATGCAGATGCAGGAAAGAAGGGAAGACAAAGAAAGGGAAATACAAAGGGAAGAAAGAAGGGAAGATAAAATAAGAGAGGGAGAAATTCAGAAGGAATTAAGAGAAAGAGAAATTCAGAAGGAATTAAGAGATAGGGAGGATAAAGTAAGAGATAATGAGATACAAATACAAGAGAGGGATAAACAAAGGGGAATAGAGAAGGAATTAAGAGAAAGAGAAGATAAATTAAGAGATAATGAGGAAAGAGAGAGAGACAAAGTTAGAGAATTCAGATTAAGGGAATTAGAATTGACCAGCAAAGGGCACTCTCATGGCAATCAGGGTTCATACTTTGATTTGGCCAAACATTTGAGACAGGTTCCCCCTTTTAGAGAAAAGGAGATAGACAAATATTTTCTCAGTTTTGAGAAAATTGCCGAGAATCTAGAATGGCCAAAAGAGAAGTGGACCTCATTATTGCAGAGTGTGTTAACTGGCAAAGCTAGTGATGTTTATACTGCACTCTCATCTGAACAATCTGCTGATTATGATGTGGTCAAAGAATACATTTTAAGAGCTTATGAGTTGGTACCTGAAACTCATCGTCAAAACTTTAGAGAATGTAAAAAGGAAACAAATCAAACTCATGTAGAATTTGCTTGGGAAAAGAAACGTTTGTTTACAAGATGGTGTACATCTAAGAAGGTTGAAGGCAATTATGATAATCTTGAACAACTGGTATTGATTGAAGATTTCAAGAATTGTGTCAGTGATGATATTAAGGTGTATCTTAATGAGAAAGGAGTTGAGACTTTAGAAAAGGCAGCCATCACAGCTGATGAATATTCTTCAATACACAAGGTTCCATTGATAACTAAAACTTTTCCTCAACAACCTTATGTTAAGAAATTATTTCAAACTCGTTCAGGAAATTTCAGACCTCAGGGTGATGTGATTGTAAAGAATCAAAATTCTGATAGGGAATATCAGAAAACCTTATCTCTGCCCACGTGTTCATATTGTAAGATGAAGGGACACGTTATTTCTGATTGCTTAAAGTTGCAATTTAGGCCTCAGAATTATAATAGAGCAGTTCCAAATGCTCTAGTTATCAAGAAGTCAAGGTCAGGGTCATTTATCAATGAGAATGATATTTGTTTGGAGGCTAGCTTACCTCAGTCTGATTTTACAATGAAGAATTATGAACCATTCATGTCGAAGGGTTCTGTGTCACTTGTTGGTGACTTGGATAAGGCTACTCCTATTAAGATATTAAGAGATACAGGAGCTTCTCAGAGTCTATTGTTAGATAGTACTTTGCCATTTTCTGAGAAGTCTTCCACTAGTGAAAGTATATTAATACAGGGGGTAGATTGTGGATATGTTAGTGTCCCTCTTCATTGTGTTAATTTGTCATCAGACTTAGTTTCGGGACCTGTGACCATAGGAGCAGTGGCTTCTTTGCCTATTAAGGGCATCCATTTATTACTAGGTAATGACCTAGTTAAAGATAAGGTCGTGGTTAATCCACTTTTAACTAACAAGCTTAGTATGGATCAAAGAGTTGATCATATTGAAGTAGAAATCCCTGGTTTAAGTCCAGCTTGTGAAGTTACTAGAGCTATGGCAAAGCGTGCTCTTGAGAATGTTGTTGTTGAACAGGATGAATTTCCTTTAGCGGACACCTTTTTGGGTCAGGCTTTTCATGAGGTCACTTCTGCTCCTCAATCTAGTATTGATAGTGATACTCTTTCAACTACTATGTCTCATAAAAATAGTCAGGGTGTAATAAGACAAGCACTAGATGTCTTACAACAGGGAGGTTCGGATATCTCCTGTTTGTTTCAGGGGGCTATGACTGAAACTGAAGCCACGCAAGAAGGTACTTGTTACTTCTTGACGAGTGAAGTCCTTGAACGGAAACAGAGATTGCTTAGGGTAATTGCTGGTGATGAGTGGTCAGTTGGTAAAATAGTAGTTCCTAGATACTATCGTCAGGAATTACTTAGTGTAGTCCATGAAACGTCGTTGTCTGGTCGTTTAGGAATAAATGAGACGATGTTAGGCAACCAATACTTGTCGGCGAAGTGTGCGTCTACAAGTTTTATAAAAGCTATTCCTTTGTGGAATATTAAAACTGAGACCATAGTGAGAGTTTTGGTCGGGTTCTTCACACTGTTTGGTCTTCTGAAGCTGATACTATATCAGGCTTTAGAACGAATTATTGTAACATATTGTTATGAGATGGTATATAATTGGGAATTGTTGTGGAACAGGAAGGGAGTAGGTTGAAGGTCTCCAATTATTGTTGTTTGCTGCGAGGGTTCAGTGTAGGAGTTTTTTTTAGTCAGATAATAGAGTATTAGTTTTGCTACCTATACCCCAAAAATCCTCTTTAGGTTAAGTATTTTGGTCCTTATACTACTGACAAAAAGTTAGGGAATTTAAATTATTATTAATACTTCTGGGAGGAGAAAGCAGAAACAACGTTATCATGTTAGAATGTTGGAATAATATGAAGATAGAAATAGCCATATAAATTATCGATTACTTTAGTAGTACTTGTCTCACACATTGAAGATTTGAATGAAGATGAGAAATCCGATAGGATGATTTGAAGTCGCTACTCTTCGCATATACTGCCGCCTGAAATTTACGAACTGAAATAGTTGATAGAAGAAAATGAATATTTATTTACAGACATTCTACACGAACCAAATAAAAGTGACTGGAGTTTACCATGTTTCAGTGCCGAAACAAAATAACACTTTCCGTATATGTGTAAAGTATAGAAAGGACAGGATTGGAAATGACTAATACGTCGCAAGATATTGACCTATTGAAGAGATTCTACCAAATTTCACTTACGGAGAGAAAGAAAAATTTGCATTCATGACTCCAGAACTTGACCAATACAAAGTCGTATCATTTGGGATGAAGGTTCCCCAAGTTTCCAACGTCTGATGAAAATAATAACATCCGAATAGAAATTGCGATGCATACATCGATGATGTCATCATCTGCAACGACATGTGGCAAGATTTAATAGAACCATTCTTCAAGAGATTCAGCGAAGCGAACCTGATCATCAATATTAAAGTGACTTTTATCGTGCCTGTGTTACCTTTTCAGGGCATGATTGTGAGACATGGACAAATAAAATCAATAGAAGCTAAGGTTACGGCTATTTCTTAGTAAAATTTAATCGATGATGTATTTTCATGTGTATAATACAACCGTTACACTGTTTTGCATACATGACTGTATCATGTATTCATTTATTTTCTTTTTTATTTAATTACTTGTATGTTGGAAGTACATATTAAAAAAATAAGTTTTTATTGCATAAATCCTTATTTTTTCCGTGATGGTTGAGGGTCTTATGGAATCATACCTTTTTACCTTTTTATAATGATTTAATTTACTAATTTATGATTTCTGTTTTAGTCTGAATAGGGGTTAGCATATCAGTATAGATACGACTAATGCTCGATCAATAAGTGGTCACATGATCAATTGCGCGGGAAATGAAGTCGACCTGGCTTTGTACTTTTTAGAAATCAACATTGAAAGGTCACATTCCATACTACACAATAACATTATGTTTACTCTTTAAGATTTTTAGTACACTAGACCTTTGGGTAAATGACGCGTAACCTAGTTCCTGATTGGTTCTTAGAGGGTTGTGTTATTTTGAAATACCATGTTATTAAAGACGGAGAAAGGATATTCCCTTTTAATTCTACGCACTTAGTAAAGATATATAGGGAATAGTCTTTGGAATTATCATTCTTTACAGTTGCTTGATCGAGGAGAGGTTATTGAAATTATTCAGTTCTGTGTGGAATTTATTTAATTAGTAATTCATCTGAATTACTATACAGCTCCGTGGAATTATCGGACATTATTCTAAAACTTGTGAGATTCCAGACTTGCAAGGATTATTTTGGATTACATCAGAACTTATCAGTTTCAGCACATTACAGGCTTTTTCATTCGGAATACCACATCCGGATTATTCTGATTAACAACAGGAAGTGAACTTTAAAACATTTTAGGACTTTTTAGGATATTCTATACTGTAAGTTATTTTAATTCTTTCACTTTGATTGTTTGTTGAATTATTTTAATTCTTTTAATATTTTAGGAAATTAAAGTTTTGCATTTTAATCTTGAAAGCTTGTTTGTGTCTTTTATTCTGTTACATTACCCCTAGAGTCGTAACAATACGGTCATGCCTGGGAATATTCTGCATCACCATGAACTTAGTGTTGCGACTTGGTCTATACGGATGATGTGTGATGATTTAGTGACCGTACTGTGTGTCTCTCACCATAAACTGTCGTTCATGCACAATGGCTATCTATTGTAGTGGTCCCTGGGAACTTCTAATAATATCAATAAGATCGCACGAGGTGCCATAATAAATCAATAAACCAGTCAAAGGTCTTTGCTCTAGCGAAATATAACAGAGGTCAGTAACCAGAGTAGGTATGTCTGAGTGTAAAGATAAATATCTATATGTAAGTACATACAGAAGGCTACAAGAAACTAATACTTCTGCTGCTGAGTTTGCTTGTTGTGGTAGTACTACAATTACTCTTACTGCTAATATTACTATAACGTAAGTACTCATTATAACTTATATCATAGACGTACGCGGTTATATACTGTAAATCCGCAAATTTTGCTTTCGTCGTCCCCAGACCCTCTACCCTTCCATCTCTAGGAATACATTCGGGATCTGAAACCTTCCTTGTCATTTGCTCATCTTCGTGAAACATCATGCCCAATATGATTAACAACCCTGACTCAGTGTTTCATGGAGTTACCGTTACTATGACGAGTTCATATCACCTATGAACATATAACCTTTGACCTCCCACCCAATTCCTCCCCCGGGTGCTGCATCCAGGATCCGAAACATACTACTCATCCTAGCGAAACATCAAAGCAAATATGAGCGCCCTCCTCAATCGGTGTAGAAGGAGATCAAGTTATAAAGAGAACATGGACGGACGGACACAAAAATGCAAAACATCAAGGGACTCCGATTGGTTCAATAATTTGTTCAACGATCTGGTCTTCACTCTTGAGAGTTCTTTTCTCTCTAATACACGAATAACTTAATGTGCTATGGGTTATTCAACCTGTTCGATGTACATTTTTATGTTGCACTGGCGTCACCTTACCATGTATTACCATGCTCTAAATTGCTTAAAATTGTACCGTCTGAAAGGACAAAAGACAAATTATTATGTATACATCGTGTATTACGATCAGGTTTCAATGTTTGATGAATATAGTCATGAGTTAGGATTGTACACTAATTGTAGTATTTTGTTTCTCGCCTAGACAGTTGGCATGCTGAGTTTTTGTAACACCTTTCAATACCTCAGTACCATATAGTTCCTCTTACAAAGACACATGTCTATACATTTATATCTGTAACGTTAAAGATTTAACTTATATCCTGATCATTATAATGAGTTTCCTTCGTACATTATATACGATCTACTGATAGATATCCTCCATACATTATACATGATCTATTGATAGATATCCTTCGTATATTATATACGATCTATTGATAGATATCCTTCGTACATTATATATGATCTACTGATAGATATCCTTCGTACATTATATACGATCTATTGATAGATATCCTTCGTACATTATATACGATCTATTGATAGATATCCTTCGTACATTATATACGATCTATTGATAGATATCCTTCGTACATTATATATGATCTATTGATAGATATCCTTCGTATATTATATACGATCTATTGATAGATATCCTTCGTACATTATATACAATCTACTGATAGATATCCTATAAACCCGCGAAGATCTTTGTGACGAATGTATTCCATTTTTCTACTGCTAGGATCAATGAATAGTTTTGTTCAAGCGCCTGCTATATCAACCTGTTGATTTATAAAATAGCGCAAAATTATACATTGTAATACACAATTTGCTATCATTAAGTCAAAGATGTTTTGTCCAGCCTTTTGTTCTATATTCTTACCTTTTTTGCAAAAGAAGTCAATCATTTAAAACGATAAACGCATGGACTTACTATTTGATCATCCCCATATGTTCACCTTTATATGGTGTGTAATGTCGCTGAGTTGGTACAAGACCTACCCAACTGTCTTACACTTTTTATCTATCCTTAGTGTGGTATTTGGTGGGTGGACATAATGGGAAGGAATATGTAAATAAGATAAACCTGCGCTCGATTCTAATAACTATCCTATATATTGTTTGTAAGTGGATCGTATGTGTATCTACATGAAATACATTGACAAAGGGATTTATGTTAATATAAAATAAAGGTAAGTCATTCTAAAATTAAATACAAAATTGTATCAATACTCTCCCTTGTAATACCGTGCTGTATAAATGTAGATTTCACTAATGCAAGACACCATTTAGGAGACTATCTTCTGAAACACCCATCTCGAGCTGTTAACAAGATCAGTCATATGATAGGTGATTGATATCCAAGACAAATTCTTTATTTTATCAGATAAAGGTACTTGTATTGATACACAAAATCTACAAATTGTGATAGGTAATTAAACGACTAAAAGGTAACAACAAAGGCTAGGCATGTATATAATTTATAATCTTGTAATGTATATACCCTATTATAGCAATACACATCTCTGTGTTCGATGTATGTGAAGACCGACATCAACAGTTTATTTTGAATTTCAAGGCGAACAAAACGCAGTGTTATCTTCAGAAATAAAGGTTTTGTTTTAAAAATTTTAAATTAATGCAAAATTCTTTCAAAAGTCCTTGAATCCCACCACAATAGCTGTGTTGATTAAGTGCTCGATTAGAAAACGATATATATATATATATATATATATACCACAAATTAAATAAAACTAAAAACCTCTCTATTTTCCGTCAAGGTAGTCTTCAGCCTTTAATTTATCTAAAAGAACAAAGTGTGCCCTGTACAATACGAACATCTTTTGAAAATGTACATGTACGATGCCAAATTCTTTCAAGGTAAAGCGGCGATTGCCAACATTTGATATGTTGTACTTGTAGCTGAATTTGATTCACGAAGGTTTTAGCTAAAACGATACAGTCAATACATGACAGAGCGATTTTTCTGGAAAGCTGGCTCACTTCCAACAGAGGTAGAATGAAAAAAAGAGATTATATCTAGAAAATGGACTGTTTGAGCTCATGTTTGATATGGCATATTAAAGCGTCTAGATTCAAAGTGAGAACATTTCAGTAAACATTGGTATTATATCAAAGGATTATGGCAAAATTTGTTTAGTCTCTTTATTGCGTTTTGGTTGCCTTTACTTTATAATATAAATTCTGTCTCTCTGCCAGACACAAAATTAAATTCCTTTAAATGGTATGTACGAAACGGCTTGCTGAAACATTAAAAGTGATATTGTATCTGATGCAAACACTAAATTATTAAAATTGATTTTCGCAGCAGAAAATTATTAATATAGAGCACAAATATTTAATTACACACGTCGATTCGAAATCTAAATGTATGTTGACCTTTTAAACTGACTCGAAATCTAAATGTATGTTGACCTGTTTAAATTGACATGAAATCTAAATGTATGTTGACCTGTTAAAATTGACTCGAAATGTAAATGTATGTTGACCTGTTTAAATTGACTCGAAATGTAAATGTATGTTGACCTGTTTAAATTGCTCGAACTGTAAATGTATGTTGACCTGTTTAAATTGACAAGGTTCTTAGTCTTGAATGGTTAAGTGACCATAGGATATATTCTTAGATGTGTATTCTACAATGTTAACACTTTCTCGTTTAATTACGTTATTGAAACAAAACAACATTACATAGATATAAATATTAGACTCTGGTTAACCCAGGCAGTATAATCTATTATAATGTCACTATTTAACATTTAACATCTTTTGAAGTATGTCAATGACCATGTATATTATACTGGCTTATTGGTATATATGTCTGATTTCCTTTTAAAGTTATATATGGATATGAATTTCTAAGTTCTGTTGTTTACATCCCTGTTACTAATATGCAATATCTCTTGTACAATTATTTGTAAAATAGCTCATAATTGTCAAAGTATCCACAACAGTACAATGTTCATATATGTAGCCACAACAGTACAATGTTCATATCTGTATCCACAACAGTACAATGTTCATATCTGTATCCACAACAGTACAATGTTCATATCTGTATCCACAACAGTACAATGTTCATATCTGTATCCTCAACAGCAGAATGTTCATATATGTATCCGCAACATTTTAATGTTCATATATGTATCAGCAACAGTACAATGTTCATATCCATATCCGCAACAGTACAATGTTTATATCTGTATCCGCAAAGGTACAATGTTCATATATGTAACTATTACTCCGTAATTTTCCGTATTCTCGGTCTCACTCCTCTTATTACCGGTGACTGTATTAATCGCAAACAATTTAGAGGCTTACCATTGCGTGAAAATAGATTGAATATATAATACTATTTCAAGTAGAGAGTGGTGGCGCGAGGATTTGAGGTGCCCGGGGGCAATGTTCACTAGTGGCGCCCCCTACTTCGCCACAGAGAAAAGTTTTTATGTCAGTTGACAGCCTCCAACAACCTCCCCCTCCCCCCCCCCAACAAATCTACGCCCCGGTTACAGATGCAAAAAAAAATAAAAAATCCGCCGACTCCACTCTCTCGCCGCCACTGCAAGTATATGGCCTGTTCATGAGCTACAGAACCAGCCTATACATGGTGGTATATTAAATACAGCATTTAAAAGCATGAATGTCGCTAATTGGCTGAAAATAATTACCGAAAAGAAGCCTGCACATGAGTCGACTGTACTCACCTGTAGGATGGAACATAAAACGATTTTATTTCATCTCTGTCGCCGCACCGGTACTACGGTGAGATTTCATCGGATTGTTATAGTAGGCAGCTACATGGAAATCTTTATTAAAAACTAACTTCACAGCATATCATTTTCATCATTTTAAAAGTTTCCTCTTGGATCCATTGTTCTTCGGATGTAAGCGTGTTTTGCCGGTCTTACCATGAACTTATAGTACTCTGGTTAAACATTAACATTAGGGTTTATGCCTATGGGATTTGAATTAGTTGTCTGTGTCCATGTACAGTGCAGTGCTTATTTCTTCACAATATTATAAAAATCTATTATCCTCGTCGAATAACCAAGAATAGTTATATATATATATATATATATATATATATATATATATATATATATATATATATATATATATATATATATATATATTTGTCTACGGAAGGATTGGTTGGTTGATTTGGTGTTCAACGGCACAGCAACACAAGTAGGTTATTTAGAGCCAAGACAATTGGAGTAAAGTGCATTGTCCAAGGACACACTACCGTAGCCGACCCAGGCTGATCCTCTCGGTCGCAAGTCCAGCACGCTAACCAATGAGCGACCTCGCCTCCGCTCAACGGAGGGAATTTGATGAATTAAATTATATAAAAACCTTAATTATTTTTACCTAATTGTTCAAATTAGTATATGTATTTGTGTATATGAAAAATGTGACATAACCATCTTGTCTCGACGGGCGCGCGTATACATTTATTCTTGTGTTTGTTTTGTTTTGTAAATGTAATGATTTTTTGAACAGTTATAATCAATACATTTCAATACATGAACTTATGTCTGGAACTATTGCCATAAAGGTATCCAGTTTTACCGCAGCTGAGAAAGATAACTCAGTATATATCGGTTCTATCTACTGAACATCTAAAAAGTAAAACGAATCGAGTTTATAGTTCAATACATTTTAGGCATACAAAAATCGATAATTGTGTCAGGTAGAGTGCTATGAAATGCGTAAGATTTTAATCAGATATACAGCCAACTTGTAGGTACTTATGTAAATTTTAAACTTTTTCTCCGATGTTCTCAAGACCCAAAGCTCTTCTCTCTCTCTCTCTCTCTCTCTCTCTCTCTCTCTCTCTCTCTCTCTCTCTCTCTCTCTGTGGAACAATGGCTACACTCTTAAACTTTAAGAACTTACCTATATCATACGTCCCATTGTAGGAATACAAAATCTGCTTTAGCAAGTTCAGTCAAAAGAATACACAGACGTTTCCTGCAAAACAAGTACCACAAGAGAGGTACTTTAATCACAACACACAACATAAGAAAATCAATGTAATCCAGAATGAAGCCACTTACTGAGTGAACTTACAGTGGCGGCTTCAGCTCTTAAATCCAGGTAAGTACTGGTGTATTGTAATGTAAGAACCCAGGTAAGAAAACATACAGCTTTACACATCCTCGGATTGGTGGGCCATGCTTTGTTTTCTATTGAAAGCACATGGTCTTGTCAAGCTATAAATGGAAAGAAAAAACGTATTAAACCCGGAAAACGAAGTAGTCTTTTGTATTTTCGTATAATTATTTACCTACATACACTTGTGATTTATCTTTAAACTGAGATGATGAGGAGAAAAGTGAATAGTTACTTACTTACCTGATCGCTTCATTTCACTTTCTGTATCTAATTAACACATTACCTTTCCTCTTATTTGCTCCTTTTCCAACACTCAGTTAGACATAAGTTTTAGTGATGAAGTTTTATTGATTGTATAACACATTTATTAGCCCAAAAACAACAACACTCCAGCCATGGCTCGAAACCAGTCATGGTTAGTGGGGCTCGAAATTTCAAAAGACATATTTCCAATCCAAATGGTGGGTTTGAGTCCCCCCCCCCCCCCCCCCCCCCAGGCTCCAATCTTCGTCTGATAATCACATAATCACACAGAAAGGAATTAAAATATCGTTAGTTTCTAACTGGTAATTTGGTCATTAGGAGAATCAGAAATTCATTCTAAACACTTTTGCAGTTTATTTCGTTTTTCGTTCATTTTCATACCAGCGTCTTTTTTTATCCCCGTCTAAAAAAAGTAATTAAAACTTCTGCTGCTGTGAGGCTTCAGCTGACCTATCGACAGCACATATATAACCACGCCTACTGTCGCCGGAGCGTAGATAACCACGCCTACTCATTAGCATAATTTGTTTCCTTTGAGAAATACACCAGTATGAAGTGGTATCAATACTAAGTATATTTTCTGACAATTTCATACAAATTGGTTGAAAAACGATGACGATATGTATAAATTTGTGTATGTTACATAGTTTCAATCATCTAGGTGACGGACAAGAAATCGTAATGTCCGTCAAGTTTACCCTTGTGCCCGTCATAATGTAATGCTTAATAACTTTTCAAGCGATAGTATTGGTCAGCAGTCTATGGGTATCTGCACGTATTTGAATTTGATTGACATTCGTCAATAGTTTCATTGACGCAGGGAAAAATAATACTAATTTCGCATAAATGTGTGGTCAGAGGGACCAGTTGCATTTCAAGACTAATGACTTCGAAGATAATAACCTAATAAATATGAATGATAAGGAATTCATATATACACATTTTAATCTCTACATTTTGTATACACATATAAAGTAGAAAAATAGAAAAATGGTTACTTTGTTTCTAGAATTAAAAGACTATTTCTTAAATGAGTCGAGAAAAATGCTACAACAGCGTCGTAGGTGAACTTTTTCTTGATTGCATATAAAAGCCAATGGCTCTTCGCAAATAAATATTGTAAATACAACAGCTATAAAGAGTAACCAGCAAGAGTGTACAAACCAGAAAATGCACGTAAATACGTCGTTTTTATTCATTTTTTATGAAACAAAATATGGAAAATGACATTATGACCAGTACTTTTAATATATTTAAACAAAATTAAAATAATAATAATGTGAAATGAATAATAGAGTCGAGATTACAATGAGACAATGTTGAGTTAAGTGATCTGCTATTTATAATGAGACAATGCTGAGTTAAGTAAACTTCTATTTACAATGAGTCAACGGGGAGTTAGGTGAACCGCTATATACAATGAGACAATGGGGAGTTATGTGAACAGCTATTTACAATTAGACAATGGGGAATTAAGTGAACCTCTATTTAAAATTAACTAGGTGTCATAATGACATATGACTCATGTCATTTTATGACTGAAATATTAAAAATAAGAAGAAGAAAAAGAAGAAGCAGAAAAGCGGAACGGAAGAATAAACTTATTTTGGGCAGTTTTACCACTAACAAAATACATTCGCACAAAATGCAATACATTCTTAATTTTCTCTCTCTCTCTCTCTCTCTCTCTCTCTCTCTCTCTCTCTCTCTCTCTCTCTCTCTCTCTCATATTGGCTGACAGAGTAGATGCTAAGAACCAAGAACTGAAATCAGATTGGGTACTGGGTGCTTCCATGGAAGATCCCAGCTGAATAAAAGAAACAGACAATGAAAAGATAGTTTTGCTGCATTGGGCCAACCGAACCTAGCGAAACATAATCAAAATATCGTCGTTCATTTCAGTTCGTTATTTGCTCGCAACCATATACACGATTATAGAGAAGATAATTTGTTAGAACGAGCTCTTACTTACTCCAGGGTTCCGTATAAAGTGAAACAGTCCTTCAAAATAAACAAGACGCACTTATTTTTCCTTTTTGGAGAAATGGACACTATCAACAATGTTTACAATGCCAAAATCTAAACCCTTTTTGTGGAGTAAGTGGCATGTTCATTCATATGCGTTATTTACTTTACCTTTATCATATATCAGGGAATATACAACTCAACAATAGATATGGATAATGAGGAAGATAAAACATCAAGAACATTATATGTGGATTTTTTTGCAATTATAGTTAATTGGTACGAAATGCTGGTGCACTACAAGTCTCTTGCACATTGCCTGTCTTTATTGTTACATTTTTATTTCAGGGATTCAAATCAGAGACACAAAATATAATTTCACACTACCTGAGCTAATATATATATATATATATATATATATATATATATATATATATGCAGAGCGAGAGAGAGAGAGAGAGAGTGAGAGATGGAGAGTGAGAGGAAGAGGAAGAGAGAGAGATCGAGAGATCAATAAAACAAAATATGGCATGTTTCATGCGCACGAAATTTACACATTGTAGGTGCGATCTAAATCACACTAGCTGGTCTCCAGGTTTGTCCTCGGATATTTGAATCATTCTCAATCCAAATAGTGAAGACCCAATTAAATAATCAAGAGAATTGTACCAAAATACATATCCTAGGTTTTAACAAAATGAGAACGACGAAGATTTTTCATTAAACTGGTGCTTAAGTACCGATTGTGCTCAATTTATACTCGAATTCATGTAGATTGAAGAGTAAAAAAAAAATGCAAGGGACGAGAGTGTTCAAATTGTTCACAATCATGCATTTATAATTACTGTAAACCTCCAAATATCAAAAGACTTCGTCCATCTCTTCGCCAGCAAGTTTGAGATCATTTATGTGTGTGTGTCTCTGTATCTCTGTGTGTGTGTGTGTGTGAATTCCGAGCTATATCGTTCCATAAAGGAAGGAAATGTGTGATCTTAAGTTTTACTGTTTTGAACCGCACTCGCCAGGAATTTTTTATTGTCATGTTAACAATAAACCATCTAGCCAAAAATGTGTGGACTGAATGAAGTAGGTAAAACTTGGTGGCGAACAAATGGACGAAAACTTTGGACATTTGGAAATGTATACTGAATCATAGAGGGTGATGTTTTAGTACGTATTTAGACAAACATTGAAATGACAGTAACAGTGACCGTGTATAGGTCAGTGTCTCCAAGTGTCCTTTATCTAATGCGACTTTGATTTGAAATATATAGCGCATGTTGGGTAAAGGCGGAAGAGATTGCACCAGAAGTGTTTGTTTTCTAGACGTCACATAGACTTGTGTGAAGGCAATATTTTTGGTAATAATAATAATAATAATAATAATTAATAATAATAATGGCTTAGTACAGCGCCTAATCTTTAAAAGCTCTAAACACTTAACAATATTAGTTACCATATATATATATATATATATATATATATATATATATATATATATATATATATATATATATATATATATATATATATATATATATATATATATATATTACAAACAAAAAACATGCTGAAAATAATTAAGGGTAAGGAAACATAGTTAAGTTTTAAGTTTGTTCTTGCAGTCGAAATAGATGAGTTTTAAGAGCACTCTTGAATTAGATCACATTGTCATTGTGTCTAAGTTCAACAGGGCAATTCAGATTTTGTGTTTGATTCTGAAGCGAACGGGTAGCCAGTGGAGGGTACAGAGCAGGGGGTGAGGAATGCTCGGTTCTTGGTATTCTAAGGACGATTGGAGCAGCTGTGTTTTGAACTTTTTGAAGTTTCTGTAATAGATATTGAGACGAACCAGACAGAAGAGAATTACAATAGCAAAGTCTAGAAAGTACTAAAGAGCACACAAGTGTTTTAGTGGCATCAACAGAAAGAAAATTGCGAATGGAGCTGATGCGTCTCAGCTCCAGATATGCAGCCTTGCATATGTTCATGACATGTTGGTGTAATGAGAGAATACTGTCGAGAGTGACACCTAGGTTTCGTACTGATTGTGTGAATTTAATGTTGTTGTTGCTGATACTTATTGTTTGAGTGTTTGAAGTAAAGGATAAAAACGGGAAAGTCTTTGTGTGGTGATCAGAATGGCTTCAGTTTCATTATCATTAATCTGCAGCTTGTTACATGTCATCCATGACTTCGCTTTGGAAATGCGCCTCTCTACGCCTTTGATGGTAACATCAACTTCAGTTAGGTGACTAGATTTTTATATTTGGGTGTCATCTTACAATTGGTAAGACACCGGTTGAAGAGAACTGTTCCAAGAACAGAACCCTGTGGAACACCAAAACATAAATACACTAGGCTGGAATGTTTTCCATGTACTGACACAATTTGTGTCCTGTCAACTAAGTATGACTTGAACCATAGTAAGGCTGTATCGCGAATGCCAAATACATGCTGGAGACGGTGAAGTAATACATGATGGTCTATTGTGTCAAATGCTGCAGATAAGTCAATGAGGGTGAGGACTGTAATCTTTCCACTATCAAAAGCAGAGAGAAGGTCATTAACTACTTTCAGAAGGGCAGTTTCGGTACTGTGGCGAGGGCAATATGTAGACTTTAAATTGCTAAAAAAAAACTATTTAAATTCAGATGAGATACCAGCTGGGACAAAACAACTTTTTCAAAGATCTTTGACATTAATAGGAGTACAGTTTGAACCAAATCTTTGACATGTATCTATTAGATAAACACCTATAAGCCGGGTCTAAACGTTGTTTTCTGTATCATAATAGCTCTTTAATTGAGCGTTCTTTGCCATGAACCTTCCTCGGATTCCATGTAATAACTACGGCTGGAAATTTGACCAGTTTACCGCTTCTTAGCAAGTTTATTAGGAATGTAAATTAACCATAGATGCATGGCTATTGTGTTCGTTAAACATCTCTAATACCTGAACGCATACACTAAGCCGTAAATCTAGTGGTATCTTACTGTAACAGAAATTTTAGCAAGTTCAAAAAGAAGACATTTGAATAAAGCTTCAAATTTGTAATAATTTTTCTCTGTTTAAACCCTGTGTAAGTGAATATGTCGGAAATACTATATTCGAACTTAAGTTTTGTACTTACACATTTTAAATACGAATTCTAATGGAATATCTCAAAAAACAAAAACATGCAGTCGGCTGAGCAAATTGTGCGTAAGTATTTTCGAAACTGCTTAGGCATAAAACTCAAATTAAAACTCAAATTTTAAAAATACAAGCAGTTAATAACTTTAGTCAGACTAATGATACAACCTTGAGGAGTTTTTTCACTTTGGTACCTCTCCTTATTTACCTCATTTCAGTGACATTAATATACACCATGTATCCTATATTGTTTAGGGAATAAAAGCTTGAATTACAGCTTGGCGCTAAAAAAAAAAAGGTTTGAGAAGGTGAGGTGCAAGACAGCCTGCAATATATGAGTACGATCCGTATTCATTTCTTCCTGAATGTAAATCTACTCGAACTTTTTAATAATATTCTTGAAAAGTCAAAACTTATCTTCAAAACTTAACGCAGCTCCTGTTGAAATAGTTTCTAACGCATAGTCACATTAACGTAGTTAGTATCATTTACTAAATTGTTTTTTTTTTATTCTCCGCATGTAACAAATATTGTTTTTATATATCTATGGTTGGATACTATAGTGTTACCTATCCGTCACAAATTTAGTTTTCCGCTCAATTAAGGGCTTATAATGGATTAAAATAAAATTTGGTATGAGTCTATGCATTAAAAAGACCTAGATCAGGTTTGATTTTAACGGAGTTATATCCCTTGTTTGGCTTAAACTTGGCCTTTCAATTTTGTTTCAGCTTAAGAACATGTGAAGGACCTCATGGATTGCACTCAAATTTGAAGGACCTCATGGATTGCACTCAAATTTGAAGGACCTCATGGATTGCACTCAAATTTGAAGGACCTCATGGATTACACTCAAATTTGAAGGACCTCATGGATTACACTCAAATTTGAAGGACTTCTTGGATTGCACTCCAATTCGAAGGACCTCATGGATTGCCCTCAAATTTAAAGGACCTCATGGATTGCACTCACATTCAAAGGACCTCATTGATTGCACTCAAATTTGAAGGACCTCATGGATGCACTCACATTTGAAGAACATCGTGGATTGCACTCAAATTTAAAGGACCTCGTGGATTACACTCAAATTCAAAGGACCTCATGGATTACACTCAAATTCAAAGGACCTCATAGATTGTACTCAAATTCAAAGGACCTCATGGATTGTACTCAAATTCAAAGGACCTCATGGATTGCACTCAAATTCGAAGGACCTCATGGATTGTACTCAAATTCGAAGGACCTCATGGATTGTACTCAAATTCGAAGGACCTCATGGATTGTACTCAAATTCGAAGGACCTCATGGATTGTACTCAAATTCGAAGGACCTCATGGATTGTACTCAAATTCGAAGGACCTCATGGATTGCACTCAAATTCGAAGGACCTCATGGATTGTACTCAAATTCGAAGGACTTCATGGATTATACACAAATTCGAAGGACCTCATGGATTGTACTCAAATTCAAAGGACCTCATGGATTGTACTCTAATTCGAAGGACCTCATGGATTACACTCAAATTCGAAGGACCTCATGGATTGTACTCAAATTCGAAGGACCTCATGGATTGTACTCAAATTCAAAGGACCTCATGGATTGTACTCAAATTCAAAGGACCTCATGGATTGTACTCAAATTCGAAGGACCTCATGGATTGTACTCAAATTCAAAGGACCTCATGGATTGTACTCAAATTCAAAGGACCTCATGGATTGTACTCAGATTTGAAGGAACTCATGGATTACACTCAGATTTGAAGGAACTCATGGATTACACTCAGATTTGAAGGAACTCATGGATTGTACTCAGATTTGAAGGACCTCATGGATTGCACTCAGATTTGAAGTAACTCATGGATTGTACTCAGATTTGAAGTAACTCATGGATTGTACTCAGATTTGAAGTAACTCATGGATTGTACTCAATTTCGAAGTAACTCATGGATTGTACTCAAATTCGAAGAAACTCATGGATTGTACTCAGATTTGAAGGAACTCATGGATTGTACTCAGATTTGAAGGAACTCATGGATTACACTCAGATTTGAAGGAACTCATGGATTACACTGAGATTTGAAGGAACTCATGGATTGTACTCAGATTTGAAGGAACTCATGGATTGTACTCAGATTTGAAGGAACTCATGGATTACACTCAGATTTGAAGGAACTCATGGATTACACTCAGATTTGAAGGAACTCATGGATTGTACTCAGATTTGAAGGAACTCATGGATTACACTCAGATTTGAAGGAACTCATGGATTGTACTCAGATTTGAAGGAACTCATGGATTACACTCAGATTTGAAGGAACTCATGGATTACACTCAGATTTGAAGGAACTCATGGATTGTACTCAGATTTGAAGGAACTCATGGATTGTACTCAGATTTGAAGGAACTCATGGATTACACTCAGATTTGAAGGAACTCATGGATTACACTCAGATTTGAAGGAACTCATGGATTACACTCAGATTTGAAGGAACTCATGGATTACACTCAGATTTGAAGGAACTCATGGATTGTACTCAGATTTGAAGGAACTCATGGATTGTACTCAGATTTGAAGGAACTCATGGATTGTACTCAATTTCGAAGTAACTCATGGATTGTACTCAAATTCGAAGGAACTCATGGATTGTACTCAGATTTGAAGGAACTCATGGATTGTACTCAGATTTGAAGGAACTCATGGATTGTACTCAGATTTGAAGGAACTCATGGATTACACTCAGATTTGAAGGAACTCATGGATTGCCCTCAAATTTAAAGGACCTCATGGATTGTAC
The DNA here is from genome assembly GCA_029931535.1 of Margaritifera margaritifera. NCBI lineage: Eukaryota > Metazoa > Mollusca > Bivalvia > Unionida > Margaritiferidae > Margaritifera > Margaritifera margaritifera. Next base: position 7,131,755 of record JAQPZY010001681.1, read on the forward strand.
TCAGATTTGAAGTAACTCATGGATTGTACTCAGATTTGAAGTAACTCATGGATTGTACTCAGATTTGAAGTAACTCATGGATTGTACTCAATTTCGAAGTAACTCATGGATTGTACTCAAATTCGAAGGAACTCATGGATTGTACTCAGATTTGAAGGAACTCATGGATTACACTCAGATTTGAAGGAACTCGTGGATTACACTCAGATTTGAAGAAACTCATGGATTACACTCAGATTTGAAGGAACTCATGGATTGTACTCAGATTTGAAGGAACTCATGGATTGTACTCAGATTTGAATGTCATGGATTAAACTCAAATTTAGTACTAGGCTTTACACGAAGAATACTTAGGTCAAGTTCGATTTTCAACTTTTTCCGGCAAAAGTTTATATAATTATCGTCATCTGTTTGACTTAAAACTTTGCAGTTCAAATTTCCACTCAATAACTTTTCCAGGACTTCATCGACTGAAGCAAAATTTGATATGAGTCTTTGTATTAAGAACACTTAGGTCTAGTAACTATTTTGTTTTTAATATTTTATGGCACAAGCTCATGGAATTATGGCCCCTGTTTAACTTAGAACTTGACCCTTTAATCGCATCATACTGGCGGGTGCATCAGTGGTGTATGGACATATTTCTAGTCTATGTGTATAAGTGGTAGGTCGCTCTCTTATTACCATAGGTAATGCAGTATGAAAACCTGATATAAATTGTTAGGGTACAAAGTTTGTCATGGAAAAGATGAAATCGGGCATTGCCTTATCTAAAACAGATAACTGTGTTATATACACTTTAATGAATTCCAAGACTTGCATTGAATGGTAAGCTCCGATTTCCAGTAGTTTTCTTCAGGTAAATTTGACATACTGTTAGCATTCGCAAATTATTCGCAGGTCAAAGGTGAAAAGAACCGATCATGCATACGACTGTCAAATAGCTATAACCGCATCGATCGGCTAGACTATACAAGTAATCATAAAACTGCTGGATTCACTGAATGGATGGCAAATCTGAATTCAGATGACATAAACAAGATTAGAAATTATTTATAGTACACTTCAGCTTTATGGTACCTACAGGCTTTATCTATTGATCATGTATGAAGACTGCCGATAATTTTTATTATGATATAGGTTCTTGGTGCATGCATGTGCAAATTAAAAGGGACACACACACACACACACACACACACACACACACACATATATATATATATATACATATATATATATATATATATATATATATATATATATATATATATATATATATATATATATATAATTTGCTTTCCAATAAATTAATGACCTCATGTGCAGTTCAAATAAATATCACCTCAAATACAATTATTCTTGGTTTGTTCTTAAGTTTTGCAACTAGTTCAATGGGTACAGCTGTTTATTTTCATGTTAATTATCTTGAATTACGCCGCATTCTGTCAATAGAAGTCACGTTCTGGTAGGTAACAAATTGCAGGGTGGGCCAATTTACATAATTCTGCTCTACCGTGCACACTGTAACACCTCAGTTGTAGATTTGGATATAAACAATTTACATTAGGAATTCTGAACACTCATCGTGAAATCAAATACACCTTTAAGTAATGGGGTTTTTAATGTTGTATATTTAAGTCAAACACACCTTTAAGTAATGGGTTTTTAATGTTGTATATTTAAGTCAAATATACCTTTAAGTAATGGGTTTTTAATGATGTTGTAGATTTAAGTGAAATATACCTATAAATAATGGGGTTTTTAGAGTTGTATATTTAAGTAAAATACACCTTTAAAAAATGGGGGTTTTAATATTGTATATTTGAGTCAAATACACCTTTAAGTAATGTGGTTTTTAATGTTGTATATTTAAGTCAAATACACTTTTAAATAATGGGGTTTTTAATGTTGTATATTTGAGTCAAATACACCTTTAAGTAATGGGGTTTTCAATGTTGTATAATTAAGTAAAATACACCTTTAAATAATGGGGTTTTAATACACCTTTAAGTAATGGGATTTATAATGTTATATATTTAATGTTTATTTGTCGTTGCTTCACTGTTCGAAATTTCTTTTAGAATTAAGGAGCAGATTTAGCTGAGTGGTTAGCGTGCCGGACTCGCAACCAGAATAGTGGGGGTTCGAAACCTACCATCGGATTGGTGTGGGTCGGCTGCCGTGGTTGTTCCTAGGCAAAGCATTTTACTGCATTTGCCTCTGCACTAATGACTTTCTAGTGTTGCTGTGCCGTAAAACACAAAAACCAAACAAAATCTATTCGTCGTGTTAGAAGATTTTATTCAAAATAAATCTTGTAGGCACTGGCAACGTGATGATGGTGGAGTTGTAATCTTTTTCTTGCAATTGTTTGCACCTTAATAGTTGTCCTGAATAACAACATCCTGAAAATCCTTTTCATACACAAAGACACAAATGCTACTGCAGGATATGCTTTGTATGGTAGACTACGCGCAAATTTTGGGAGCGCAGAGGCATCAGTCTGCAAACAAAACTGAATGTCTACAAGGCCATTATGTTACCGACCCTGCTGTATGCATGCGAAACCTGGACGGTGTACAAACGCCATGCCATGAGGCTAAGGATGACAGGACAGGATCCCAGATACTGAGGTTCTCACACGGGCAAGCATTCCAAGCATCCACACTCTGCTGATGAAATCACAAATGAGATGGGCAGGCCATGTCACCAGGATGTCAAAAGAGCGACTACCAAAGAAGATCTTCTACGGCGAGCCGAAGGAAGGAAAGCGATTTCATGGTGGTCAGAAGAAACGCTTTAAAGATTCCATCAAGTCATCCTAGAAACACTTCAACATTGACCATGATTCTTGGGAAGATTTCGTGCAGGATCGCTCCACTTGGACCAGTCTCATCCATACTGGAGCTACAAACTTTGAACTGAGGAGAATTGTAGAGGCAGTGCAGAAGCGCTAGCAGCGTAAATCTCAGAACTGCAGTACATTTTCTATTGATCAAACAACCCCAAGCGGCATCTCCTGTCTAGTATGCTACAAACAGTTTAGAGCACAAAAAGGCCTGATTAGCCACTTACGTACTCACAGAAACCAAACCAATTAGTAATGTCATAGTCATCTTCGAACTCGAAGAACGAACAACAATATGTATATATATATTTTTGAGAGACAGTGGGCATGCTCAGTTACAGGACTTTGGATTTTGTAAGTTGTCTCCTGATTATATGTTTTCGTAAACATTGCAAATGTAAAATCAATAGATCTATTGACAACTGTCAATCAAAAACTGTTTGTTGGTGATTTTCCAGTGCAGCTCTGACCAATTAGATTGTGAGGCAACTGACCGTTGTTACGCAATTAACTCTGTGCTGCTTGCTGGTCCGTGTCCTCGCCGATTGAATTCTGACACCTAGATATATCTGCCTATATAACTTGTTCAAATTTATCTTTTCTAATTTTTGACACATTTAGACAAAACTTTCAGTAGTGTACGAAAATATTCACAACAAGATATTTAATTTTGAAAGAAGATGATATGCGAAGCAAAGTCAAGAGGTCAATTATAGAGCCAGCAAAGCCCCAGTTTGTCTTTCGTATCGATAGATTTAAATTCTTTTCGATTGCAATAAGAAATAAAGATGCATTGTGACTGTAACATGAGAATGAATTTAGAGTCAATAGTAGAATATTTTGAAAAAGGTATACGAGAATTTTGTATTTCGTTATGCAAGCTCTTCGACTTTTGTGCAATAGCAACTTTCCGTGCTTTCCTGCATATAACACGTAAGAGTTCCATTCATATCGTGTATCTGTGTGGAAAGTTACACGTCTTTAAGTATTCATACCGTGTATCCGTGTGAAAAGTTACATGTCTTTAAGGATTTATATTGTGTATCCGTGTGAAACGTTACATGTCTTTAAGTATTCATATCGTGTATCTGTGTGAAAAGTTACATGTCTCTAAGTATTCATACCGTGTATCTGTGTGAAAAGTTACATGTCTTTAAGTATTCATACCGTGTATCAGTGTGAAACGTTACATGTCTTTAAGTATTCATACCGTGTATCCCTGTGCAAAGTTACATGTCTTTAAGTATTCATACCGTGTATCCGTGTGAAATGTTACATGTCTTTTTTAAGTATTCATACCGTGTATCCGTGTGCAGATACATGTCTTTAATTATTCATACCGTGTATCCGTGTGGAAAGTTACACGTCTTTAAGTATTCATACCATGTATCCGAGTACAAAGTTACTTGTCTTTAAGTATTCATACCGCGTATCTGTGTGGAAAGTTACATGTCTTTAAGTATTCATACCGTGTATCCGTGTGCAAAGTTACGTGAAGAATTGGAAATATAAGCCAAATGCATTTATTATTTTGTTAAAGTAAGAAAAAGTCTCACAGATCAAATTCACATGTCAAATCCTTTTTAAAAGAATTCACACAATATTTCGTAGGAAGACAGTTTGATTGTGATTAATTTCGGAAAAGGAAAATAAAATAAAGTGTCTTTAATTTCGAGATTTCATTCTTTTGAAGAGTGGTTATTCCAAGAATATTTTAGTCACTTCGCAACAATCGTATTCGAATCAATAATTGTTGACATGTGTCTTTGATTCGGGAACTATTCTACTGCCACAGACTTGTCTAGTTTCATAATCGTATTACTTTTGCTTCACACGCAGTTTAATATATATATATATATATATATATATATATATATATATATATATATATATATATATATATATATTAATAATAGACAGAAAATTTTGAAATATAGAAAAGAACGAAGTATGGTTATTATTTGTAGAACAGCAGCAAGTTAAACCATTTTCTTTGATCGTGTATTTTAATAACAATTTGCTATGAACAAATGTTCCCACATAATGTTCTTGAAATGCATTGAAAATGGTGTTTTGAAAATAGTGATCAAGAACCTTTGGTTATTGACGATAAAGACAATGGCTCTACTGAGGTCAAAGGTAGACGATATTTGTAAGCGTTTTGAACTTACTGAACTTGAAGTGATGTATCAGCGTTACTAAGGTCTCTTCGGATATAGAAGGACGATTTTTAGGTCGAAACAATGAAACCCAGATTACCTAATAAATCGTAAAAGGTAACGATTGTATCAATCATGGATGTCGTAAAACGTTTGAACTAAATGACACAGACATCTACAGGAAACTCAGTTATTACAAATCATGGTTCCCCAAAAACATAAGATTTAATTATTTGCAGCTGCTTTTTAAAGAAGCAGAATAGCCAAATTTGAAATTTCCATGCTATATCCATCCATAATAGCTTCATACTGCCAGGTATCAGCACTCCGATGCATACAATCTTTCACGCGTTCTTGCGTACCTGAAGAGATGTAATCAATGATAAGCATGAATTTCCCCTTATATAACCATGAGAAAGACAGCGAAAGGGGCGCAAATAATTTAACGTCCATAAGTTTTAACATACAATATAAAGCAAAAACAAAACATAATGGTGATCAAATTATTTTGGGAAAGATGTTTCTCTATCTCTCTCTCTCTCTCTCTCTCTCTCTCTCTCTCTCTCTCTCTCTCTCTCTCACTTTATATATATATATATATATATATATATATATATATATATATATATATATATATATATATATATATATATATATATTCCTTAGGAGTATACATCTGTTCCTTTGATCAGTTTCATTTCATTTGTTGTGTTCGCAACATTAATGTTTGTTTCCCCAGAGAACGTATTATACGGTTATCACAATCAGAGAGCTAACAGCATTTTGACGTGCATGCGCAAGTTTTCATCGTCACGATAGGAATCTGCTAAATGAAATTCTTTGCACTTTGCGCCAAATACACTGGCTAAGATAGAAAAAAAAACACAAAAAAAAACAAAAAAAAAAAACAACAACAACATCCAGCAATAACGTACTCCCATCCAAATTATTACGATCTTTACGAACCCGATAGCCATCACGTAAAATATGCTCTTTCTGCTTCTGCGATTCGGTTTTTTTCCATGACTTCAAATGTTTAGTCCTAAACATATTTGTGCTATTTATATAGTTTCGGGTACGCAACTAGCTTTGGAGAATGACTCCTCAAATAATATTTGGAGCTTAGAAATTATCTCACTTACTATTTCATGTCTACTTCTACTCTGCGCTCTTTTGTCTTTGCGCGCTTTTGTTGAGGGCTTTATGATGCGCTCTTTTGTCAGCGCGTTTTTGTCTTTGCGCGCTTTTGTCGGCTCGTTTTTGTCCTGCGCGCTTTTGTCGGGACACCATTTTGATAGTATATTGAGGCGCCAATTTCATTTTTCTGAGATAAAATTAATTTTTCTCAACATAGAGGTTTTCTGAATGGAAAGTTCTAAATTCTTCAAGAAAAAGTCTAAGCCCCTGACAATCGAATCAAACATCCGCAGGTAAGATTTGCGAGCTGATCCGTAAACAATCGAACCACAGTCAAGCTGTGATCTTACCGGTATAACCGAAGTAAGACCTTCAGGTCTGCTGCCTAATATGTGTTTTCCTCGACTAGTATGAATCTGGGGCTTTTTCACATTTGTCCCTGAGGTATATAATATGTGAAAGGAATGTTATTTTATGATTAAAAAAAATAATAAGTCCTAAAAATGTGGACTTTTCCACAAAAGGGACAAGAAGACTGTTCAGATACAGTGTTGGTTCATCACGAAGATTATGCAATTGGCATAAGTGCATATAGAAAGTTTTAGATGTCGTAAATTTGAACGCGTTATTTTCTGACCGTTTCTGAGCTCTGTTTGAACATATCTCTAGTTGACGTTCAATAATATACATACTTTTGGATCTATATCAGATAAAACAGTCGTCGACATATAATGAGCAGTAAGCTCCTGGATTAAGGCCTTTTACTGTGTTGTTAATTTTGTTGTTGAAACTATTACTGACAATATGCTGCCGTAAGGATACTCTGAGGATATCTTTTAGTAAGGGTGGTACGTACGTCAACACTGAAATATCTATCTTTCAAAAAATTGGATACAAAATAGGTAGATGTCCCCTTAGACCTAGGTATGACTATTTTGCTTTGATCCATGTTATATACAGATATAACAGCATGGATTTGTTCCATCTCCTTGCATTTTATTGCAAGAAACATGGGTAACTGCCAAAAAATGACACAGTTTTGCGTTTTACTATTTGGTAGATGACCTCATCTTCATTAAGATCCCTGTCGTGTATTGTTAGGTTGTAGCATGTTGATTCAAGCAAAGACAATACAAGGCTGTAACATACAAGAGAGAGGGCAGATACAAAACACTAACTCTAATCATCCTAATCAATAAACAAGGTGTTAATTACAGGTGTTTAGAAGATGTTAAATGTCATGTGTAATTGATAGATGTCCATTAGAAAAGGAATGCACCATCATTCCATAACAGACTAGATACCCCTATTTCCGGTGAAAACATTTGGTTCACTCGGGTATTATCCTTTTTTTTGCTTTAATATTTCCCTATTCTTTTATCATAGAATGTCTGAAAATTAATATTGGAAAATCTTTGAATTAAATATAAAATGCTATTTGCAATAAATATTTGGTCCTGAAACAAACATTGCAGTCTAGAAGTATTTTATTCACCACAAAGTCAAAGCCATCAACGGATACAAACCAAGTCAATCACCTCCTCGAATGAGTCTTATAGTTGTTTCAGACTGGTTGAATGCCAGTGATGACTTGAGAGCATAATCATGGTTAAACTGACGTCGTTATATTCCCGAAAGATAGGGTACATATTTTATTCTCCCGACATCACCATCATACACAGCCTTATGAAGCCAAACCAAACATACTGCCCCCCCCCCCCAAAAAAAAAAAAAAAAGAAACAGAAACGCAATATTTATTTTAAGTAGCAACTTTTCGGGCATAGTTTCAAAAGTTTATAGTAAAATAAATGTATTACCATTTGTAAGTCTATGTATTACCATTTGTAAGTCTTTCTGAAAGAGCTGGTGTTTTTCACTATCAGCCGTAGGCGGGTCAATACCAGCACAATAAAGCTTTACAGCAAATTCATTGTGGTAGAAAAAATAGATTTTCCAAAATGATGCGTTACTTGCGTTATCAGTATTTTTAACATCTACAATTTTGTGACTCCTTTCTACAGACTTTTGAAAAGTAGATAGACTCTCAAGATGAATGCAGTAAAATATTTCATTATTTAAACTTATTTGGACTACTAGTATGTCAATAGTGACGAGAAATGTGTTCCAAATGAAACCACAACTTTTCTTCCCCCCCCCCCTCCCCAATTGCTTCCGATTCTCCATAATTACCCTTGGTACTGTTTTAGTATTACCTGGAATTTTATCATAACTTTTCCTTCATCAAATTTAAAAGACATCATTAATTTAATAGTGTATTTCCATGCCCAGGAAGTTTCATCCAAACTTGAGTGGTGTACAAACTATTCGCTGTTTATTTATTTTTTCCTACCGGCTTGTATAGGGCCAAAGGTTTATATTTTTTTCCTTCCGGCTTGTATAGGGCCAAAGGTTTATATTTTTTTCCTACCGGCTTGCATAGGGCCAAAGGTTTATATATTTTTTCCTACCGGCTTGTATAGGGCCAAAGGTTTATATTTTTTTGCCTACCGACTTGTACAGGGCCAAAGGTTTATATTTTTTTTTCCTACTGGCTTGTACAGGGCCAAAGTTTTTTGTTTTTTTTTTCCTACCGGCTTGTACAGGGCCAATGGAGTCATGTAGATTCTAAATATACCTTGGACATTTATTGCCTTTGACAGTTGTAACAATGCAGGTGTTTGTGTTGGCACACCCAGTATTTATTTAATCAAGGCAGATGTTTTCACCTTGAAGACCGCTAAGTAATGTCGCTCGATAGGGAAACTATGACCAGGTAGGCGGGTTTAAATACGAAAAAAATGAATATACAATAAGTATAATGATTGAATAAAATACATGTGCATAACAACGAATAGAAATACAAATGTAATATAATTTCATAACTGTCAAACATAAAAAATACTACTCTTTGTATAACATGAAGATTATAATTTTAAGTTTGCATGTTTATAAGGATTCAAGCTAGCATGCAGATAGAAAGACTGACAAAATCATTAATTATTCGTCAATCAATAGTTGGTGATTAACTCTAAGCTCTCTAGTTCTATGATTGAAAACACCATTCAATGCACCATCTGTACTCACGAAAGCAATGCTGTCAAAAAGTCTCATTTCAGCCAATGTATAATTAAGTTTAGAGGCACGTGACATATACAGGAATGAAGAAGAAACTGAAGCAAATAAGATAAAATAAAAGTGTAAATTAAAAGTATCAGCTACTAATACCCTGTATCATCAACGTAGTTACTCGTATATTCGATTATTTGGCCTATGAATGGATATATATATATATATATATATATATATATATATATATATATATATATATATATATATATATATATATATATATGCTGTTTATGCCTGAATCCTGACATCATGACCGATCACATTGTACAGTTTTAAAGTCGATAGAGATGTCCGAGGTTTATATGAGGGTAAAGGCCAGGGTTTGTGTTTTATTATCGTCTTCTGCTAAAGAGTCGAATAATAGCCCACAAAAAACCAACTAACTGAGAATACCCAATCTACCCCTCTCATGTTAGATACATTAACTACATAAAGAACGCAATGACAATACCTATCTAATACCACTATAAAAACAAACGATTTTCCCCTTACCTTCTAAAAAAGTATTTATGTATATAAAAAAACTGGGAGAATGTTAATACTTTGAAGAAATAAAAAATAAATTAGATCGTTTTTCCTTGGAAAGAATTTATAAATCATATATACTTCCATTATTTGACTATGCCGATTATATCTGAGATAAATGTACCATGCAAGAAAAAAAATCATTCAATAGCAAAATTAAAAATTATGAGAATAGTAGTTGGTGTCACCAAGAGTGTGTCCCTGACACTACTATACGAGGAAACTGTGTGGGAGAGCTTGATTTCTCGACATTGCAAGCATAAATTAATTCAGCTGTTTAAAATGTACCATTGTCTTCCTCAAAAATACTTACAAGATGTAATTCGACCCTCTGTTGTCAACAATGAGTCCTACACCACTCTATCATCAGGTACTATTAGACCCCCTTTGTGTAATACAACCTTGTAGCAAAATTAATTTCTGCCTTCTACAATTCAAATGAAGAACACTTTCCCAATAGAAATAATAAGCAAGTCATCTATTGAAACTATGAAAGCTTACCTAAGTCGGGATAAACATATAACTCTTTCATATTATTACGTTGGTGTTCGGGTGGTACAAGCCCAGCATACGCGAGTGAGAACCAAATATAGTGGTTTAAATAACGATTTATTCTTATAACGTATTTCCAACAATAGGCACTATACATGCGGACATATTGAAACAACTGAACACTTTCTATCAGAATATAAAAAATATACAGCTTTAAGACATCACGTTCTTTTCACATTACCATACCGACTTACAATTAAGACGGTATTATTTGGCAGTTTCCTGTACCCTGATATAATTAGTACACATATTTTTGGTAGCGCATATCTTCATAAGATTATCAAAATGCTTTTCAGACTAATACATGGCTCATAACCACATCTATATTTTAGTATTAAATAGTTCTCTGCAATTATTACACATACTAGAATTGAGTGTGTGTGTGTGTATATATATATATATATATATATATATATATATATATATATATATATATATATATATATATATATATATATATATATATATATTAGCGATCTTTCAACTTTAAGTCGGTAGACAAATATTGATTTTGCTAGAATTTCTTTGTAATTGGGGAAATAGTTTAATAAGCTTTTTTCTATACTCAATCTATAGATGTTGCATTGTTTTAAATTATATGTGAAGATGTTTTCTTTAACTAAACAAGAATCTAATATTAAACGGTTGAAATTATCAAATTCACACCTGAGTATGGAATATTATTTTTCTGTTCTACAAGAGTGTAGTTTTGAATCTATCTGTATGCAACTGACCTTGAATTCGTGAAGTTAAAAGATTGCGACTGAGTTGTTTACTCGAATCTTTGAATGAAATATTTTCAGAGCTATGGATGATACAAATATGAAATGACCATCTCTAGCTAATTTTTTCAAAATAAAGTCATTCTGCAAAGTTCGAAAGCTTATGCTTGAATATAATGATGATTTCTAAGAATTAGTCTTTGGGTAAAAGGTCGAATCTCTTACTTGAAATGTTGCATGAATTCCAGACCTGAACAGACTGTGAATAAAAAAAAGTCAACATTTTGGATTGAAAAATTCTTATATTGCTCCTTTGGTAGTGTTGACATTTTGTTTATAAATAAAGAGTCACAACGAAGAGCAAAATCAACGTTTCTTTCCGCATAAAATGCACACAAGTATAGCAACTTTAAAACAATAAACACTTGCCAGACCAACTTCAAATCAAAAAAACACTTGCCAGACCAACTTCAAATCAATAAACACTTGCCAGATCAACTTCAAATCAATAAACACTTGCCAGATCAACTTCAAATCAATAAACACTTGACAGACCAACTTCAAATCAATAAACACTTGCAGATCAACTTCAAATCAATAAACACTTGCCAGACCAACTTTAAATCAATAAACACTTGCCAGACCAACTTCAAATCAATAAACACTTGCCAGATCAACTTCAAATCAATAAACACTTGCCAGCAGACCAATTTCAAAACAATAATCGACTTGCCAGACCAACTTCAAATCAATAAACACTTGCCAGACCAACTTCAAAACAATAAACACTTGCCAGATCAACTTCAAATCAATAAACACTTGCCAGATCAACTTCAAATCAATAAACACTTGACAGACCAACTTCAAATCAATAAAAACTTGCAGATCAACTTCAAATCAATAAACACTTGCTAGACCAACTTCAAATCAATAAACACTTGCCAGACCAACTTCAAATCAATAAACACTTGCCAGATCAACTTCAAATCAATAAACACTTGCCAGCAGACCAATTTCAAAACAATAATCGACTTGCCAGACCAACTTCAAATCAATAAACACTTGCCAGACCAACTTCAAAGCAATAAACACTTGCCAGATCACCAATTTCAACACAATAATCGACTTGCCAGATCAACTTCAAATCAATAAACACTTGCCAGACCAACTTCAAAACAATAAACACTTGCCAGATCAACTTCAAATCAATAAACACTTGCCAGATCAACTTCAAATCAATAAACACTTGCCAGATCAACTTCAAATCAATAAACACTTGCCAGACCAAATTCATATCAATAAACACTTGCCAGACCAACTTCAAATCAATAAACACTTGCCAGACCAACTTCATATCAATAAACACTTGCCAGACCAACTTCAAATCAATAAACACTTGCCAGATCAACTTCAAATCAATAAACACTTGCCAGATCAACTTCAAATCAATAAACACTTGCCAGATCAAATATTTTTAGCTTAATTGCCTCATGTTGCCATGACATTCGAGGTTACATTAGTCATTAACATGTTGCGATGGCATTCGAGGTTACATTAGTCATTAACATGGCGTTTATGTGTAAAGGGTTGATAATGGAGGTGATGAAAACCCGTGATTCCTACGGTCTTATTAAATAGCAACCTCAGGCATTTAATGTTAATTATAATAATTTTAAGATGCATCGACCCATGTCCAACTTTATGAAACATGAATAAATGATACATTTCATCTAAATTTAAATGATGAAGAGTCATATGTTTTTCAGTTGTTATGACTTTTGAAAAAGAATTTTTGACCTTCTGTGACTGAACTGTATGTCGGATGTAGTTGCAAAATACCCAGACTAAACAAAGGGTTTTACATACAGCTACAGATGTTGGAGCTGAAAGATAAATTACCATTAGAATATATAATGGGATACAGAAATGGCACCCTTGATTATATAAAAGAGACGAAAAGAACTTTTAAATGTCGGACAACTATGTTCGTGAATTAAATTGTAAAGTTTCGGGGAAAACATCATACACTAGACAGGTGCTTGCAGTTACTGTACAATCCAAATATAAATATATTGTTATTACCCAGATGATTTTCTATTAAGAGCTGAATTTCTTGATAGACTCTCAGGACCGCTGCCAGCATTTGAGAATGAAAGGAACGAAAAAAGGTAAATAAAGTGGAGGAGACACGCCATAATATCTTAGATGTGAATTGCTTATAAAATTTTAGATGTGAATTTCTTGTAACATTTTAGATGTGAATTGCGTGTAACATCTTAGATGTGAATTGCTTGTAATATCTTAGATGTGAATTGCTTGTAACATCTTAGATGTGAAGTGCTTGTAACATTTAGATGTGAATTGCTTGTAACATTTTAGATGTGAATTGCTTGTAACATATTAGATATGAAGTGCTTTTAACATCTTAGATGCGAATTGCTGGTAACATTTTCGATGCGACTTGCTTGTAACATCTTCCATTCGACTTGCTTGTAACATTTTAGATGTGAATTGCTTGTAACATTAGAGATGTGAATTGCTTGTAATATTTTAGATGTGAATTGCTTGTAACATCTTAGAAGTGAATTGCTTGTAACATTTGAGATGTGAATTGCTTGTAACATTTTAGATGTGAATTACTTGTAACATCTTTCTTTTGCAGATACATGTTTGATATAGGCAGAAGCATGATGATATTTTCTACTCTCTCCGTTGTTTTGTTAATGTACAAGATATATATTTTGACACTATGCTTGGAAAAGTTTACTTAGTTGAAGAAAATAAATTGGAGATTAGATGAGAGTTACAAAATCCAATGCCTCTTGACTGAGATATTGGTGAATGGATCAGAAAAATTAGAGAAACAGGTTTATACTAAAACTTAAGGCTGTGGACGTAGATGATACATATACTATAGCCAAGAGTAGTTTACTTTGAAATAAGAACAATAGAAGTTGATATGGGAAGAATAGAAGTTGATATGGGAAGAATAGAAGTTTGATATGGGAACAATAGAAGTTGATATGGGAAGAATAGAAGTATGATATGGGAAGAATAGAAGTCTGATAAGGGAAGAATAGATGTTTGATAAGTAATCAGTTTTGACATTCTTAGTTTGGGTTTTGTGACCAAATGAGATTAGAAGAATTCTTAAACATGGCATTTTTCGATGTCAATGTCTTTTTAAAGTTTTGAGAGCTGCAAAATATATGGCCAAAGATATCTGAAATACAAAACTCATGAGATTTTATTGCTTAATATCAAATGTTTATTTCCTCTACTCTGTACCTGTCAACCATTTAACTTATATCGCTGGAATTTAATACAGGTTGAAGGACACATGAAATAAACTCGTAAATCACTATCATGTGTCAGAAAACTATACAGAAGGTTTCACAAGCTGGATCTATTTTCCAATTAAGTTTGGCAACAACAGGTTGCAGATATTGAGATATAATTTTAAAAAAAAATTTTTAAAGGTCATTTTGTTTATTTGTTTAAGAATTTCCTTGATAATGATCAAATACGACATGAAACAACAAAGTGCACAAGATATCACAGAAAAAAAATTACATTTTCCTACTATTTTTAATAATAATTTACTATAACGCAATCGTCTCAACCGATGTTTTATTGTTTCGTTCTCTGCAAAAGAAAGTAAAACAAAGAAAAAATAAAACAATTGAAAACAATTACTGCGGTATTAGCAGTAAGGAAGATTTTCTCTGACGAAGGCATGAGAGATTTTTCCGTTAATACTATGGTCCCAATGAATGTTTTCTGTTAATAGTATGGTCCCAATGAATGTTTTCCGTTAATACTATGGTCCCATTGAATGTTTTCCGTTAATACTATGGTCCCAATGAATGTTTTCCGTTAATACTATGGTCCCAATGAATGTTTTCCGTTAATACTATGGTCCAAAGGAATGTTTTCTGTTAATACTATGGTCCCAATGAATGTTTTGTTAATAGTATGGTCTCAATGAATGTTTTCCGCGTCTGTCATACACCAATATCTATTCTAAGACAAATATTGCTTTAATGTTATTTCGTACGCAAGGATAGATCTATATGGTAAAAAAAGATGATAAATTTTGTGTGCTTTTTAAAATATCAAATAATAGTTATAGTAAATCACATTTCCATAGGAAGCTGCAAAAATTACCTTTTTCAGCCGCAAAATTATATTAACCGAAGCTTCGTTATACTTATAATTATCAGCATATTGGAGATTAGAAAAGTATATATCTGAAAATTGTCCTAATGAGGCGTAATGCTACCCTTGACCATACACGAAATTCAAACACCATACTGTCGAATGTACAAGGAAGAAGAATGTGTCAGTTTTAAATTGTTTCGTGACTTATACAATACAAATTGTATTTAATTAATCCTGAAATTCAATACCACCCTTTCTCCGGGCGCTAAGTTTATCGCATATCCGGGTGTGTTAGAACGGTGTATTCTTCGCTCATATATATGACCCAAAGAACATTACTTAAATACCTGGCATGTAATATTAAGTCTATGCACATACAAACGAAATATGATTACACAAACTTGGAAGATATCTCTGATTTATGCACCCTTGTCTAGACGACAATAAACATGCACCGTACTTTCATATTGGTGGTGATAAAAGACATTGTTACGAAGTCTCTTATGTGACATGCATACAAAACATTTTTCATTTCGTTATAATGAAACATATTTCTAGGAAACGATATCTTACTTAATTTTTTCGAAATATTATTTCGTTAAACTAAATAATATTTCTATCAAATAAGGTGTTAGTTCGTTATTTCAAAATTTTAATTCCTTATTTAAAAATATTATTTTGTTTGAACGAAATATTATTATAAAATCCGAGGGCACTGACTTAAATTACATGGGCTAACAAGAGTACCACTAACGACACATGATACGTTCGTCTTGTGACATTTCCTTTGCAATGATTTGATCTTTGAGCTAGCGCCCTTACTGTCACGTATGCGATATCTTTGAACTAGTGCCCTTATTGTCACGTATGCGACATCTTTGAACTAGTGCCTTTATTGTCACGTATGCGACATCTTTGAACTAGTACTCTTACTGTCACGTATGCGACATCTTTGAACTAGTACCCTTATTGTCACGTATGCGACATCTTTAAACTAGTACCCTTACTGTCACGTATGCGACATCTTTGAGTTAGTACCCTTATTGTCACGTATGCGACATCTTTGAACTAGTACCCTTATTGTCACGTACGCGACATCTTTGAGTTAGTGCCCTTATTGTCAGGTATGCGACATCTTTGAACTAGTACTCTTACTGTCACGTATGCGATATCTTTGAACTAGTACCCTTATTGTCACGTATGCGACATCTTTGAACTAGTACCCTTATTGTCACGTATGCGACATCTTTGAACTAGTACCCTTATTGTCACGTATGCGACATCTTTGAACTAGTACTCTTACTGTCACGTATGCGACATCTTTGAACTAGTACCCTTACTGTCACGTATGCGACATCTTTGAGTTAGTGCCCTTACTGTCACGTATGCGACATATTATCTAGTTATGATATATGTCTATGTATAGTTTAGTTAAAATATCTAAGGTGACTCAAAAGTTAAAGACCAGACATGCAAAAGTGGTAGCACAGAAACAGGTCAAAAAGTTCAACTTTCCTTTGTTCTGACTTTGACCCTGGAGTTAGCAGGGCGTGACTGTGACATATCTAGCCATGATTTATACCTGAGTAAATTATCATGCACGTATTGTTAAGTGCTTTAAAAATTTACAGCCCAGTCAAGGAAACGGGTCACAGAGTTAAAAGTTTCTTTACCGTGACGTTGACCTCTGACTATTGACCTGACAATGGTAGGCAACACACCGATTAGTCATGATGCATATTTTGGTAAAGGCACTCGTAGAGATTTCCCCAAATGTTTGCTTTTAAAAATGTGCAGGTGAATGACCACATCAATGTCGGCTCAGCATTCCTCCAACTATACTCCCCACACCAGACAGGAACTGTCACTATTCATTAATAGGTGCCAGCATGTATACTATTGGCTTTTGGAGCAAATTGGACAATACATGTATAATACTGGCTTTTGGAGCAAATTGGACAACACACGTATAATATTAGCTTTTGGAGCAAATTGGACAATACATGTACACTATTGACTTTTGGAGCAAATTGGTAAATTATTATCATGATACAAATGTATTTGATATTACAAAAGGTATTCCAATTTAAAAAAAATAATGCAAAACTAAGCTAAAGATGGAAACTGTCCCAAATATCAATTTTATGTTTTCGTCCCCCACCCACCCCACCCCACCTCGACCATGCCTCTCCCCCTCCATCCATGAGGCTGCTCTCGGGGTCTGTAACCTTTGATTTCATCTACTCACCTTCTTGAAGCATCATACCCAATATGATCACCGTATTACCTATTGACATGTAACCTTTGATTCCCCCCTTCCGCCGCAGGGGGCTATATCCAAGATCTGAAAGCCAGTTCATATTACTAGGAAGATTCTCTCTGATCAGTGTCAGGAATTGATCTGATGGTTGAACTTCTCCTCCCTTTAGAACAAGGAGCAATATATATAGAATCGAAAATCTTTGTCTCAGTGATTAGAAAATGATGGTTGTGGACATGTTTTCCGTGTTATCGATTGGTTAATTGGCCTGGTTACTTACCACAGTAACCAAAGTTTGAAACTAAAGGTTTTACTTGCACACTTGGACTCGTGACGACTACAACAACCGAACGTTTTCACTAAAAATGCAAATAAATCTATGTAACAGTGCATTTGTTTCGAATAAAGACATTTGAATATTCATTTGAGTGTAAAAAGTTCTAAAATACGAAAAAAGCATTGCAATCGTACAAAAATTGCAAATGATTATATCAGCAGAAATACTAAACTAGCTCATACATTTCCTGAAATTGACTCATGCATACTTTTCAGACATTATAACAAAAACATCGGCTGTTTTGCTCGAGAGTAAAATTTGACATTTTTTTTACGCCGTTTCCAAATCCACCGATTTTAATATAATTACGACAACAAACATTATGACCGTGCGAGGATATATATGGCTGAGAAGAAAGCACATTAATAGTTCTGATGCATTCGTTTTTGCACAAAAATGAAAACATAATTGCGTCAAAGATATCTGTGTCTCACGTGTAGTCAATTGTGTAGGAAGACACCACTATTCGTCAGTTTCAGAAATTGCAATGTGCAAGATAAGAATTAAGGTCAACATCTGATCTTTTAAGAACAAATAAAAACACATTTTCTTGCATATACATGTTTTAGGTAACTAGAGATTTGTAATACTATATTGCTCTTCTGTGTGTGTAGATCATCATCAATGCCATTGCTATGGCAATATGCCGGTAATTGTGTTTGTAGATCAGCATTAATGCCATTGCTATGGCAATATGCCGGTAATTGTGTTTGTAGATCATCATCAATGCCATTGCTATGGCAATATGCCGGTAATTGTGTTTGTAGATCAGCATTAATGCCATTGCTATGGCAATATGCCGGTAATTGCAAAATTACCGTCTCATAGCAAGCATTATGACTGCATAATACACATATCGTCAACACTATTGTATGAAAACTGTCGTACGTCAGTAAAAATAGAAGCCAGTGCAGTTTTTGTAGGCATTGTCTAAATTTGAATCTTACAAAGAACCCCAAAAACTAGATATCCCTACGCGCGGAGCCCGTCTAAACTTATACGAATTTCTTTAGAGCAAGTATTTTTTTGTACATTCGACAAGTGCTTCTTCACAAGCCACTTGCCCTTGGCCTTTATGTGGCAAAATGTTTCTGGAGTATTGCAAGTAAATGCTTCTTGTGTGCATCTTCTGTGGGATAAAGATATGCTGCAGGTGTGCTTGTATTGGTAGCAAGAATAAATCTTAATTCCACTAACTGTCGAATATCTCTCTATACGTCGTGTATTATACAATTCCAACTTTATCTGCATGTTAAACTTGTAAAAGTGCACCAGTGGTGTCGCATTCTGTTAATTGTATACGTCTGGATGACTCTTGCATGCTTTGCTTCCCTGCTTTTCAGCCCTGGTCTTAATCGGGATGAATTTCTCTCGATTGGTTTGCTTCTTCCTTGGTGGACATCCTGCAGGACTATTTCTTGTGTTAGCTGTTTTTTGCTGAAGTAATACTGTAACAATAGCATAACAAGGATATTAGTGTCAGTGCAACGAATAACCAACCTGCTGACTGCAATGTGAATAAATCAATAGTATGCAGAAGCATTCATGTATCAACTGCTTCTTGCCTGGTGTATCAGTTAGACAAGTCTTCAAGGTGTGTTGCCTGGTGTGTCAGTTAGACAAGTCTTCATGGTGTGTTGCCTGGTGTGTCAGTTAGACAAGTCTTCAATGTGTGTTGCATACTTTTCTGATGAGTTTGCCATCTTTGGAAACACCTGCCAGTACATTAGATGTTCCGCTGGGAAGCAGACTGGATTGAATTTGATTTAATCTATTTGTTAACAAATGCTGCAAGATCTGCTTTATTTTCAGAACACGTTAGAAAACGTTTGTAATTTGCACAGTTAATGTTCCTGAAACTGTTTACATCAGTTGTTACCTGGTAACATCGGATCTTGCATGTCGTTGTCTGAATAAGCTTAACCGAAACGGTGTCGTCTTTCTACGGAAAATGACCATGGCCTCAGTGATGTATATTTTGATACACAACTTTGATATCAATCGATTCGACACAAGCTCTGTGCAACCATCATATGTCATGAAAAGTGTTTCATTAAGTGACTGGAAGTAAGCCATTTCATCGAAAATACACGCTGCTGTTTTCCAGAAACATTTGTGGATATCAGATATACAGCTAGATTGCAACATATTGATTAATGCAGATTTCTTGATTTTTCTCGTTGATCCATCATCGTGAAAAAGAGACAGATGTATAATTGCAATTCGCGTTCAAGTACCATGTCTTGTGTCACAAGGCGATGGTTTGCTAAAGCTGGCAAACGCGGGAAAAGAACTTCTGAATCGAAACAGTTTGGACTTCTTACCCATGAACAGTTTGTGCACATTTACAAATGTTGGCATGTTCGCTCTAGTCTCTGGATCCCAGAAAATGATGGAACGACTGCTGCCATTACCATGAACTTGATGGCTACTGCTGTCCATTTTCATGATGGTTTAAAAGTGATATGTTCCTTGGACACAACGAAGCCAGTAACAATGCTGATCAGATGGCTAGGGACACATTTAAGCTCAAATGGATTCTAATACTTGTATTTTATAATATTCTGGACTTACTCATTTCCACACGCTGATTTTATTTAACCTGTTTTCCAATACAGAGAATTGAATGCCTCAACATTATCAGCACTAATGTGATGGGCCTTTAGGCACCTGGTAAGTGTGCTTTTTTTGGTGGGTGAAACCAATAAAGCCTCTTCGACTTTAACACTTCTAGTAATGGTCTGTTCCATTGTTTGACGTGTGTTGACAGAACTGAACCTGTGCTAAGCCGTTCAGAATACGCCATGAGCCGTTCAGAATATACCATGGCCGTTCATAAACGCCATGAGCCGTTCAGAATACGCCATGATCCGTTCAGAATACGCCAAAAATCAACATTTGTAGATGGTTATACGCCTCTGGATAATTTTCTTGGAGTACAGCCAGTATAGAAGAAAATCTGGTGGAATGTTCTTATTTATTTTCTTTTTTTTTTCTTCCAGCTACCTGGAATCAGCTGATAGTCTCTGACAGCCGTAACATGGAGGTTAAAATCAGTCTCACGTTCTCCTCTCTGCAATTGCAGAAGGGCATTTGTTGCATTAAGGTAGCTTAACCCAGGATGGATATGTTGCTGCTTGGGAAAGAGCATCGAATTTCTGTGTGATTTGAGCGGCTATATACTGCTCATTTGACAGTTGCTGATACAATGTTCAAGTTGAAACTCTGTCTTTGGACTTAAATGCATACTGCAAATCTTTAGGCATGAATGTAAAGTCATCGGTCAGTAATTTGGCTGCTTGGTTCACTCCTTCTGAAGTATGGCCTTAACTGCTTCAAGCAACATCCTATAAAAGGCCCCTGTAGCCACTTCAATGCTTCGTATACCTCTAGCCAAGATCTTGCCTTAGAGAACAGGGCAACCACTAACCACTGACTCACACCAAAGTCATCGAAAATTGACAAAATCCCCAATCACTAACAGTTTATCGATTGAGAACAAAAAGTGTTATCATCAGGTGCATGCCTCCAAGTTCTTGCCAGTGAATTGCCCCGGTTGGGCCCATACAATTACCCGGTTGGGCACATACAATTACCCGGTTGTACAAAGAGTTATGCACAAAGAGTTAGCTCCGTTGTTTGTGTCATAGTTAGGTCTATATTTCTGGCCAATCAGTTTGAACTTTCAGATATATTACTTTGCAATTTCGGTTGAAAATTCAAGTTGCTGTCATCGTTTTAAGCCCAAGCGTTTAAGAATTGGTTACTATGGTAACCAGGCGGATTAAGCAGTCAATAACATGAAAACAAATTCACAACCATAATTTTCTGATTGCTGAAACACTTTTCTTTCTTATGGCATATGTTGTATAATGTTCTAAAGTGTGGAGGGATATATCCTTAACTAGAGGCATTTAAAGTCTTGACCACCGCTCTACCTATCACGCACAAAAAATGTGACATTTGACCCTACCCCTCCTCCCTGAGGGGATGCGATGTTATCCACACATCCTAGTGAAACATCAACTCAAATATAATCAGTCTACTGAATCAGTACAGATGGAGTTCAGGCTACAAGAAAAACAGTGACAGACGGACGGACAATAGTAAAACACAAAAGGTCCTAATTCATTCAATACTTTGTCGAAAGATCGGGTCGTCAGTTTTCTCGTTTTATCTCTCCAATACACGCCTATCTATATCAACAACAGTGTTGGTTATTAAACCTGTTCGAAGTACATTTTTTTATTTTTTTATTTTTATTTTTTTGTGCTAGTGGTTTCAATTCAAGTTGCGTTTCCACCATATAAATTGTTTAAAATTGTACCATCTGAAAGGACAAAAGATACATTATAATTTATACATCGTGTATTACTATAAGGTTTCCATGTTCGATGTATACAAGCCGTAAACTAGGATTGTGCAATAATTGTAGTGTATTATTTGTAGAATAAGGACCGCACATATTGACATTTTGAGCTACCTTCCAATCCCGTCATATCGTTCTTTATGCAATGAACATAGTACAGTCTATTCGTGTCTGTTGTATGCATTCCTATATGTAATGTTGAAGCTTAACGCTCAAGGCTCTTTATGATCATTTCATATATCTATCCTGCATTTAACTTTGAAATCGTATACATGTATAATGTTTGTCGATATAGACATTCTGCAGGTTGAGAATTGAATGCAGGTTTAGCTTTTAACGTTCTACAGATAGCCTTTATTAGCTTTTAACGTTCTACAGATAGCCTTTAACCAGAAATTATATTTGCAACGAATACAACTTATTTATAATGCGAGACTCTTTAATTTATTTTAGGCGCGTGCCACATGAACCCGCTGATTTATACCATATAGCAAAATACATGTTAATATACAATTTTATGTCACTATGTATAAATGATGTTTTGGCTATCCTTAACACCACCATCACCCCCCCCCCCCAACCCATATATTCAAATTTCTCTTTTGGTGAAAAAATCACAAGGGCAATTATTAAAGTTCTCGTGCTTTGTGGAAAAGAATCTGTGGCTATGCTATTCTCCCCGTATGTCAATTCTTACATCCATGATCTCGTGCTTTGTGGAAAAGAATCTATGTGACTATGCTATTCTCCCCGTATGTCAATTCTTACATCCATGATCTCGTGCTTTGTGGAAAAGAATCTATGTGGCTATGCTATTCTCCCCGTATGTTAATTCTTACATCCATGATCTCGTGCTTTGTGGAAAAGAATCTGTGCGGCTATGCTATTCTCCCCGTATGTCAATTCTTACATCCATGATCTCGTGCTCTGTGGAAAAAAATCTGTGTGACTATGCTATTCTCCCCGTATGTCAATTCTTACATCCATGATCTCGTGCTTTGTGGAAAAAATCTGTGTGGCTAAGTTATTCTCCCCGTGTATCAATTCTTAAATCCATGATCTCGTGAGTGAGAAAAGTGACGCAACTCCTTTTACACCGTTTAAGATAGATGGTAAAAACACTTAGATTTAATTTGTTGTTAATTACATTCCGAAAACCAAATGCTTGTTCCCGCGTTTCGTTTCTATTGACAACATTTTCAATAAGCCAAATTATTCAACTCAAAGGATTATGTCTCAAAAGTTTTATTACAGTTTGACAAGAAATTAAATTGTGTAAACTGGTATGTACGAAGCACCTAATTCAAACTAAAAAGTGGTATTGTATTTGCTGCAAACACTAAATTATTCAAATTGATTTTAAAAGCGACAATTGACTAATGGCGCCCCCAAATCGTCAATTATAGACGTTCTTTCTAAATCTAAATGTATGTTGACCTGAAATAATTGACATAGTCTTTAGTCTTGTATAGAATTTGACCTTATGGAATGTTTTCCACTGTGTATTGTACAATATGTATATATTCTACAATTTCAATATTTTATCGCTTAAGTACGTTATTATGAAGTCATTACCTCTTTGAAATATTAGACTTTTTAAACATCAGGGGTATCATGTATACTGTACTTCTATACGTTTTACCATTTATTTATTTATTCGTCATAAATTTCGATACATAGAAAATGAATGGTTTGCTCTCTGATTGTAGTTTCTTCAATGTTATGAGTCATGCCGATTATATTTCTGTTAATAAAACTAGATTGCTCAAACCTTGTACTTTATCCTGATATTGCTGATAATTTCACAGTATTCGTAATAGAACAATCTTCAAATCCGCAAAGCTACCGTGAATTAACGATTAGTCTTGGTGGACGAAGTTTCGAGGATTTTGTGGACACACAAAAGATTTAAAGATCCAACGAAACACTGTGAAGACCATAGAACCCCTTCCCAATAAGAGTCATGTCCAGTAGGTTACGTACCAGAGAAAGTGTTATTTTCTGTTAAACGACAAAATATGATGCCTTCGAAAAGAAATGAATTCACAATAATATTCCGCGCTTGTTAGTACTCTCGTTTATCTGATTATTTGTTACTGTGTTTCTTTGAGGATTACTATCTGATTATTTGTTATTATGTTTCTTTGAGGATTACTATCTGATTATTTGTTATTGTGTTTCTTTGAGGATTACTATCTGATTATTTGTTATTGTGTTCTTTGAGGATTACTATCTGCTTATTTGTTATTGTGTTTCTTTGAGGATTACTATTATGCGAAAATAGATCGAATATATCTAGATGGAAAATTGGTCATGACGTCATGTAATACGCCAGCAATGGACCTTTTCCAATACAAAAGAGAATCACGGGAGTGTATCCCATAATAACTCAGCGTCACTTTGGTGTTGCTGTTATCTTTAATGTGTAAGTCAGACCACTGATGAGACATTGTATTGGGAACACCTTTCTCAGATTCAATACCATGTTATAAATGTATATTATGAAATTCGGCATATACAGAATCACTTGATTTGTAAATAATCTCTCCACCTTTACAAGCAAGCACACACACACAGACACACACACACAGACACACACACACAGACACACACACAGAGTTATATAGTATACAATATTGCTTTGTTAAGATCTAGAGATCTAATACATTTTATTCGAGACCATCGGCTCTTTTCCTACGCTTAACTATATCCCGATTTGCACGACAAACTTCCAGTTGACGAAAATGTTTCAGCGCATACAATATATAAACTGTGTATGAGATATCATAAAAAGCTCGCTTTGCACCGCTCGAGCTGCGCTTGCTGTTAGTTTTACGTCATAACACAAATATATGTATTACCCGTGACGTATACAGTACACCACAATCCCTGACCAATAGATTCCTTATCTAATGATGTCCTCGATGGTCGTATCGGTTGACATCTAATAAATTTTATGATTGATTCTGCTGTTACGTGTGAAACATGGATTAAATTTCTTTACAACTGAATAATATGAAACATGCATAAATAAAAAAGAAAAGAAAGCTTTCTGTCAGAGTCTACGTTCGTAATTTTGTACACTCATATGGCTCCAGCATATCTTGAGAAAAAGTACATATTTATATTAGACCAGCTGTCAGATTGTCCACCATACAAGTAAATTTATGACCAGTGAGCTTTGTAATCGCCTGCTAAGGACCTTACTGAAAAGGGTATATAGGTAAACTTATCATACCAATGCCTGCTATTGATGAAATATATCAACCACTTAAATAGTGAGTGTAATGTCGCCTGAGAACACAATGTCTTATTGCATGTTTAATAAATTGTATGAACCTTTTTATTACACTATATACCCATTTCATACCTCCTTGGCCATGTAAAACAGCTTATTACACTATATACTCATTTCATACCCCCTAGGCCATGTAAAACAGCTTATTACACTATATACCCATTTCATACCCCCTAGGCCATGTAAAACAGCTTATTACATTATATACCCATTTCATACCCCCTAGGCCATGTAAAACAGCTTTTTCTCAGACTTCCTTTGATAGAATGCGCATTTGAATTGAAGAGAGAGACACTTCACGAGCGCACATAATCGTGCTTCCAACATGCGGTAAAATTATATCTATTTGATTGATAAGTACAGTGACCCTAGACACTCGTCAAAAGTATTCGATCATCTCAGCATGTAATCCAATAAGACTGTAAATATGGGAATTAAGTATTCTAGACATGATTTGAGAGACAGTTTTGTAATAATAACTGTAAGTTACGTCAGACAGAGGCTGAAATTCCAAGACTCTCTGTGAGTTTGAATAGTGATAAACTTGATGCTGTACATGTCGGTCTTCGTAATTTCAACTAAGGCACGTGCTCATATTTCTATATAAATGTCCATCTTCGTTTTATTTGTAAGCAAAAATGCGAGAAATGGTAATATGAGCAAACCTTTCAAATATATTTTCTGATTTGTCACCTGAAATATCGACCGTGCAAGCGCTGCTGTCAATGTATTCCCAAACTTTAGGTGAACGTTATTGTACACCAATAAAAGCAGCATCTTTCCAACACAATATTATGAAAATCTATTACCTCCATGGGATTTTCCTGAAAGTGTACTTATTTTGTCTATGCGAGCAATTTACGTAATTAATTTCAGACAGTATTAAGAAAAAACTTTATCATCTTCACCTATTTGTCCAAATTTATATCTAATTGTGTATGCTTGTATTTTAACTAAACCCTTTGTATTTGTGTGTCTTTTCTTATGTGTATGTCACAGTGTGTGTGTTTTGTGTGGTGTGTGTGTGTGTGTGTGTGTGCGTGTGTGCGTGCGTGCGCGCGCGCGTGTGTGTGTGTGTGTGTGTGTGTGTGTGTGTGTGTGTGTGTGTGTGTGTGTGTGTGTGTGTGTAAACGTATTGTGTATGGTTCATTTATGTTTGTACAAATACTTGAATACACGGCTGTAACCATTGCTGCCAAACAGTTGCTAATGATATCCAATATTCATTACTGAATATAGATCAGTTAAATCTACTAAGCATTTCAGAATGTAATGATACATCTTGACAGTTCATTA
This sequence comes from Margaritifera margaritifera, assembly GCA_029931535.1. NCBI lineage: Eukaryota > Metazoa > Mollusca > Bivalvia > Unionida > Margaritiferidae > Margaritifera > Margaritifera margaritifera. The sequence continues at coordinate 7,158,549 of JAQPZY010001681.1, forward strand.
CACTAAATGCAGATTGTATTGGTGGATTGCTTCAAGTAAACTGCTATGATACATCTTGACAGATCATTACACTAAAGGCAGATTGTATTGGTGGATTGCTTCAGGTTAACCGCTACACAAAGAGTACCAAATTTGAATCAGATTTACAATTAGTATGTATGAACATATGTATATGTGGGCTTTTTTCCCGGTGTGTTTTTATGACTCAATACTTCTCTCTGACACACATACACACACACACATATATGAACGCACACATATAGTGTAGGTGTGGAACTCGGAGAAACTTGACCAAAAGTTCTCGTAGGTACCCCAACCTGCATCAATGGAGTTCATGATAAACAACATGGAAAAATACAGCTGTTATTGTTTTAAACAGATGATGCTCTCTCTCTCTCTCTCTCTCTCTCTCTCTCTCTCTCTCTCTCTCTCTCTCTCTCTCTCTCTCTCTCTCTGCATAACTTACCTATTTAATATTTCCCACTGACAGCAAGTCCCGTTGACAGAATACATGGACAAATAAGTATCCCTCAAGACAAGTACCACGAGTGAAGAACTTTCATCACAACACTAAAAAAAATCAATGTAATCCAGAGCGGACCCACTTACTGAATGAACCTACTGTTTCGGCTTCAACTCTCAAATCCAGGTAAATACAGGTGTATTGTCAGATAAGTACCCAGGTAAGAAAACACACATAAATAAACATAGGTAAGGATTGGTGAGGCATGCTCTATTGGTCTTCCATTTAACACAGAGTGTCTTTTCTAGCTGTAAAAGGGATGAGAAAAAAAATCTCACTACAAACCGAAAAATAAAATCATCTTTTGTATTTTTCGTATAATTACTTAACTACATACACCTATGATTCACACCTTTAAACAGAGGGTGAACACAAAAGTAGAACGTTACTCATATATACTTATTTACCTGAGCGCTTCATTCGACTTTTTACAACTGATGAATACATTATCAGTTTTTTTTCTGTTTCTTTTTCCAACACTCAGTGAAACATGAATTTCGATGATGAAGTTTTACTGATTGCTTTATACATATACAGGCCTAAAACAATTAAAATTGTACAATATTCCAGCCACGGATCAAAATCAATTGTGGCTGGACGGGGTCGAAATCTCAACCAAAAAAAATGTTTCCAATACAGGAATGGCTCAAATAAATATACAAAAAAAAATTAAAATTGACAATCAAAACTGGTGGGGTTTGAATCCAAAAGCCACCATCCCACCCGAATTTATCAATAAAAATCTGCTATGGCGTTAAGAATCTTTTGTGAAAGAGAAATCTTTTTTCAAAAACAAAAGCAACCCGATTTAAGTTTACATGGTATTTCTGAAGATGTGAATAAGTGTTCCACGATTTATCGAGATAAATTTGTTCTTGCATATGTTAAATGTAAGTTTTAGCTTACCACGGTCAGTTTTTTTCCTATGCCAGGCTGAATATGGAGTTATGTTGTGGGATATGAACGGAAAGTTTTTATTTCGATGGAACTAACAAATGTATATCGATATTATAAGCATGTATATACAAACATATTTTCTCAATATTTTACACCTGCACTCTTTGTTTCCTATTCCTATCATTGACACCTATTTCATATATGTTTTATTAATTTCATTTCGACGCCTGTTATCTTTCCGTACGAGCAAGTATTTTGCAACTTCAGCGTGAAACTGGGCTCCAATCTTGTGTTCAAGTGCTTCCCAACGACAGAATTAATCGACTAAACTTACTACGGACTTTTCTCTTTTTCTGTCAAATTCCTGCGTCAGTAATTTATTCTCTTGCACTGTAGTATTAGCAGGTCTACCATTCTTTTCACAGAAAATTGCGTCACTCTTCCGGTGCTCCTGAGACGGCCGATAACTACCATCCTTCATATTTAGTGAAATTACGGAATCTTTATACTTTTTTCCCATGATTCACTGCGCCTACGTGATGCTACCAACCAATCACTGCAGTTCAGGGGGAAGTTTCCAAACTAGCTGTTATGGACATGACGTCACTTTGGTGCGAATGACGTCACTGATTAACTAATGAGGAGACACATAATTAATTTTCACCGGCCTATGATACTGGCCTGCCAATTTAGGATGGATACCAGCGAAACATTCTTTCCATTCATTGGAAAAGTCACGTATACCAGGTAGTGGGAAGCATATTGCAGGTGCGCCGTATGAAGTAAAAAATTATGGAAACGAAATAACGAAAAATTCTATTCGGATATAATAAGAATGAAGTCATATTTTTGCAGTCCGAATTTATTAAACCGTTTACTTTTTTTCTTTCTAATAACGTCCAAAGTTAGACATTATATTACGCGCAAGAGAAAGACAGTATTCAAAAGTTTCTTTTCCGTTGGTCGAAAAATACGGATAATGCCTCAATAAATTGTCGCCTCTCGGGATGTAAATAATTGAACTCAACTCTATACATTCATTGTACACCGTATTATCTAGCTTGTTCGAGATAAAATCAGATAACTTTGTCATGTACCCGAAGGAATTACAAATACTGGTCTTATTGCCAATAATTTTGCCATGTACACACAAGGAATTACAAATACTGGTCTTATTGCCAATAATTTTGTTATGTACACACAAGGAATTGCAAATACTGGTCTTATTAGGTAACTTTGTCATGTACCCACAAGGTATTTCAAATACTGGTCTTATTACCAATAAGTTTGTTATGTACCTACAAGGTATTACAAATACTGGTCTTATTGCCAATAACTTTGTCATGTACCCACAAGGTATTTCAAATACTTGTCTTATTACCAACAACTTTGTCATGTACACACAAGGTATTACAAATACTGGTCTTATTAGGTAACTTTGTCATGTACACACAAGGTATTACAAATACTGGTCTTATTAGGTAACTTTGTCATGTGCCCACAAGGTATTTCAAATACTGGTCTTATTGCCAATAACTTTGTCATGTACACACAAGTTATTTCAAATACTGGCCTTATTACTAATAAGTTTGTTATGTACACACAAGGTATTACAAATACTGGTCTTATTAGGTAACTTTGTCATGTACACACAAGGTATTTCAAATACTGGTCTTATTGCCAATAACTTTGTTATGTACACACAAGGTATTACAAATACTGGTCTTATTAGGTAACTTTGTCATGTACACACAAGTTATTTCAAATACTGGTCTTATTACCAATAAGTTTGTCATGTACACACAAGGTATTACAAATACTGGTCTTATTAGGTAACTTTGTCATGTACACACAAGGTATTACAAATACTGGTCTTATTGCCAATAACTTTGTCATGTACACACAAGGTATTACAAATACTGGTCTTATTACCAATAAGTTTGTCATGTACACACAAGGTATTTCAAATACTGGTCTTATTGCCAATAACTTTGTCATGTACACACAAGGTATTTCAAATACTGGTCTTATTGCCAATAACTTTGTTATGTACACACAAGGTATTTCAAATACTGGTCTTATTGACAATAACTTTGTTATGTACACACAAGGTATTTCAAATACTGGTCTTATTGCCAATAACTTTGTCATGTACACACAAGGTATTACAAATACTGGTCTTATTACCAACAACTTTGTCATGTACACACAAGGTATTTCAAATACTGGTCTTATTGCCAATAACTTTGTTATGTACACACAAGGTATTACAAATACTGGTCTTATTGCCAATAACTTTGTCATGTACACACAAGGTATTACAAATACTGGTCTTATTAGGTAACTTTGTCATGTACACACAAGGTATTTCAAATACTGGTCTTATTGCCAATAACTTTGTCATGTACACACAAGGTATTACAAATACTGGTCTTATTACCAACAACTTTGTCATGTACACACAAGGTATTTCAAATACTGGTCTTATTGCCAATAACTTTGTTATGTACACACAAGGTATTACAAATACTGGTCTTATTGACAATATGTTTTGTAGGGTGACTTTTATACAGTTAAATCTCACAAGTAATTCATATATATATATAACAACATCAATCATCTATAAAATAATTATAAAATCTCAAGTATTCAATGAATGAGAGGCAAAAGCCTAACTAAGTGTGACATAAATAAGAGTGGAAGGTATTTACAGCAAGCTTTAACTTTGTGATCTACATGGGTTATACAACTGATCTATTGATCATGTAAGGAGTCAGTAAATATCTCTTATCAAACGCTCACCTCTTTTACTGTGGCATAACACTTAGCGACATCACATAGCAACGTTATTAAGCAACGGAGAGTTCTTAACTTTATGTAATAAATAACATCTTCAGCTCGTGTTTATTTGACTTCACATTGATGAAACTAGCTGAATAATACAATATGCCATCAGCTGAAAACAGCTCGTGGCATGTACTATTATTTATCCAACTCCTAAATTTTATATCCAATGAACACTTAGGTACAATCATGTATGTATGTATGTATGTATGTATGTATGTATGTATGTATGTATGTATGTATGTATGTATGTATGTATGTATGTATGTATGTATGTATGTATGTATGTATGTATGTATGTATGTATGTATGTATGTGTGTGTGTGTGTGTGTGTGTGTGTGTGTGTGTGTGTGTGTGTGACAGACTGATTTACTTTATTTCCTCTTTAACAGAGATTACATCAGGTTTATCATGTTCAGGATAATACATGTTCTTGAAACACAACAAAGAATCAAATTATACACTAAAAGAAAAATGCTGCGTCAGCTAAAGCATTTGCAAAATGGAATATCTAATTAAGTACAACCATATAAATATGTCTTAAAAAACATCCGAACTGATATTGTGAGTTTAGTATAACACTGTCGTTCTATAAACATTTGCCTAATAGTAGTAATGATATAGTATAAAATGCAAGTACATGTGGTATATGTTGTTAAATGATAAACACTAACTTTAACATAGAAAAAGAAAAGGATTTTTTTATGTTTTGGAATAAATCTGAGCTTATTGCTATCATTATTCATACTGCTATCATTATTCATACTGCAATCATTATTCATACTGCTATCATGTTTCATACTGAAATCATTATTCATACTGCTATCATTATTCATGCTGTTATCATTCTTCATACTGCAATCATTATTCATACTGCAATCATTATTAATACTGTTATCATTATTCATACTGCTATCATTATTCGTGCTGCTATCATTATTGATACTGCCATCATTATCGATACTGCTATCATTATTCGTACTGCTATCATTATTAATACTGTTATCATTATTCATACTGCTATCATTATTCATACTGCTATCATTACTGATTCTGCTTTCATTATTGATACTGCAATCATTATTAATACTGCTATCATTATTGATACTGCTATCATTATTCGTACTCTTATCATTATTCGTAATGCAATCATTATTCGTGCTGCTATCATTATTGATTCTGCTATCATTATTCGTGCTGCTATCAGTATTGATACTGCTATCATTATTCGTACTGCAGACAACTGATACGTAGAGGCAATAATAAACGTAACTAGCATTGAAACATTTTAGAAAAAAATGGAAAATGTACACGATGGTAACAGTATGTGTCATTCTTACTAGAGGATAAATGTTGATATGTATCAATATGATTTAATTTGTAATAGAAATATGTTTCTTCTATAATATACATACTTATCAGCATGTATATAAAGTGTCAAAATGATTTAATTTGTAATAGAAATATGCTTCTTCTATAATAAACATACTTATCAACATGTATATAATGTGTCAAAATTATTTAATTTGTAATCGAAATATGTTTTTTCTATAATATACATATTTACCAGCATGCATATAACTCTTCAAACAAATATACATGTAATATTAAAGGAAGCTTTAGAAAAAATGAACACTTTCCTTATGCTCATAATCTATGCATGTATGTTCATATGTTCATGTTTATGTATGTATGTATGTATGTATGTATGTATGTATGTATGTATGTATGTATGTATGTATGTATGTATGTATGTATGTATGTATGTATGTATGTATGTATGTATGTATGTATGTATGTATGTATGTATGTATGTATTGAACTGTTTGTCTATATGTCTGTCAGTATGTATGTATGTAGTATGTATGTATGCATGTATTTGATTGAAGGCATGTATCCATTTATTTTCACATAGTGTATATGTATCTATGAATGGATGTTCAATATACGTCATTCAGGATGGATAAAAGTTACATTAAAGGCAGTATTTTGTCAAAGTCAAAATAACCTGAGAAAATTTTTTTTGGGACGAAATACTACCTTTAATATATATCTATATGCTTATATATCTGTTGATCTATCCACACACACACACACACACACACACACACACACACACACAGACAGACAGACAGACACACACATACATACACACGCACTTATATATATATATATATATATATATATATATATATATATATATATATATATATATATATATATATATATATATATAATTTGTACACCTTGCATTTCTCAATAGAAATCCATTGTGTGCATATAGCTGAGTGTTAAATTCCGGTTGCCTATCGAGTGAGTTCTCATTCATCTCGAGTCCTTACCTTCGACCTTGTTCCACCCTTTCTTGGGGATGAGCGCGAGGTGGTGTGGATTTGGGCGTTGGTGGATAAAAGCTAGGCGATAATTCCCGTTACTCGCGGCATGGGTTCGATTCCTGCTTAGAACGAATTATACTTCTCTAACCTGTATTCTTTGTACGCTTGAAGTTCTTCTCTTTGGATGGGAAATAAGGATGTATTTTTTACGAAATGAAGACTTACTTGAAGTTCTTCTCTTTGGATGGGAAATAAGGATGTATTTTTTTACGAAATGAAGACTTACTTGAAGTTCATCTCTTTGGATGGGAAATAAAGATGTATTTTTTACGACATGAAGACTTACTTGAAGTTCTTCTCTTTGGATGGGAAATAAGGATGTATTTTTTACGAAATGAAGACTTACTTGAAGTTCATCTCTTTGGATGGGAAATAAGAATGTATTTTTTACGAAATGAAGACTTACTTGAAGTAAATCTCTTTGGATGGGAAATAAGGATGTATTTTTTACGAAATGAAGACTTACTTGAAGTTCTTCTCTTTGGATGGGAAAGAAGGATTTTTTTTTTACGAAATGAATACTTACTTGAAGTTCATCTCTTTGGATGGGAAATAAGGATGTATTTTTACGACATTAGGATTTACTTGTAGTTCAGGGTAAACATGATCTTTTAGCCAAAAAAAAAATAAAAAAATAAAAAAATAAAAAAAATAAATAATAATAAAAAAAAAATAATACACAATAAATATGTATTCTATGGGATCAATTTTGCAACTTTTGTGCCATCGCAACATTACGTATTTTTTTCTGTCTTTATATAAAAGTGTTTATGTACATGTTCCAAATGGGGACCTTTATCTTTGAGGGAAATTAAATGTCTTCACGTATCAAACACCAGATAATTTCTCCTCAATGCTACCAAGTATATGCTTTTACATGACCTTATGATTTTTTTGATTTTGTTTTTTAATTTATTTATTTATTTTTTTTTTTTTTTGGTATTCAATAGAGGCCTTCATTTCAGAGTTTGTCTGGCCTCCAATTAACATTTGGCGTATTCATTGATTTTGTTAAAGAGAGAATTGTAAATATATATGTCAAATGTGTTTGCATTTTCAACATGCATTACAATGAGTGTTAAACTGAGAAAAAAGTATCACAGATCGACTTGTCATGTTAAGTATTTCTTAAAAAGAAGAGACGCAAAAATATTCGAAAGAAAACCGTTTTATCGTTACTAGTTTTGGAAAAGGAAAAAATCAAGTAACTTCTCTTATGCTTCTAATGAGAGGTTAATTCCTAGAATAGTGTTGGTGCCGCAACAATCATGTTCTAATTAATGAGCGTCGAAATTTCTACTCGATTTGAAAACCAGCCAACTGCAGCAAATACACTAGTCTGATTTTCATTATTACTGCCACAAAGTAGTGTATTGATCAACTATTGAATAGCCGTAGATCATTCCAATGCATTTTTATTGAAATTAAATTTAGACTAGTTTTACAGTAAATTCCAGTGCTGGTATCTAAAGAATTTGTTCTATAAACATACACACATACAAACTGAAGCTGGCCATGACCTATATGTCGAGCCTGCCCCCAAGCTATATTCCAAATCCAAAGAAGGTGGGATAAAATAGAATTTAAATAAGAGGAAAGTATATACCTTGCATTTACAAATAGGATTTCATGCTAAATAAAAATCTAGTGGGCTTGTTTGTGCGTTAATTTTCGGTTACCTAGCGATTATAATTTCTTGTACATCTCGGGTTCTTTCCTTCGACCTTGTGTCATCCTTTTTTTTTTTTTTTTTTTTTGGAATAAGCGCATGGCTGAGTGAGTTAAGGCGCTGGTTAACGATAGCTAGACCAGTGGTTCTCAAACTTTTTTGTATGCGGACCACTTGACTATTAAAGACAATGTTTCATATAAGATATGAATGGACTTTGAGTTTGAGAACCTCTGAGCTAGACGATAGGTGCCGTTACTTGCTGCACGGCTCGATTCCTGCTTGTGGGTTTCTATGCCCCTTTTAACACATTACTGGCTATATCATGCCGTGGAAATGGGAGCAGAGTACACTCCAAGGCAACCGACCAAGGCTGACCTGACCTGGGCGGGTATCGAACCTGTGACCGAGCTACCGCTGCAAAAAGCTAAATTACTGTTGTTATTTACAACTTATTTCAATCAGAGGAAGCGTGACATTTCCCTCTTGCTACCATGTATGAATGACTTATTATTTATCCTCATCACCTGAAAGCTCCAGTTACATTCTTGAAATAGGAAACCGAATTATTTATCCTCATCACCTGAAAGCTCCAGTTACATTCTTGAAATAGGAAACCGAATTATTTATCCTCATCACGTATAAGCTCCCATTACTTCCTTGAACCGAAAATGTGATTTAATGAGATGTTACATAAACGCTATGTACATATTGTGTCATATTTGTATACATAAACGCTATGTACATATTGTGTCATATTTGTATACATAAACGCTATGTACATATTGTGTCATATTTGTATACATAAACGCTATGTACATATTGTGTCATATTTGTATACATAAACGCTATGTACATATTGTGTCATATTTGTATACATAAACGCTATGTACATATTGTGTCATATTTGTATACATAAACGCTATGTACATATTGTGTCATATTTGTATACGCATACTTTGACCGATTTGCCTTTCATCCTGTCATTGACTAAAATCCACACAGTTCATATAGATTTACCTGTAGTATCGGATAAATGATGACTAAAGGCCCTTATTTTCCAGGTGTTATGAACTTATGTTAAGTAATACATACATAAATGTTGCTATCTTCTCATTGGACATCACTAGTTGCAAGGAGAATAATTGATGCATGCGTATTATTAAACTTAGATATACTGATAGTAAAAGGCAGAATAACAAATGGCACCCAATATCAACTCTCTAAAGTATTCATAATCGTTCATGGTTTCTTGTATAAATTACGACACGAAGTCTATGATAAACATGAGTTTTCATCTTTTCACCACCCATGAAAACAGCGAAAGCGCCCCCCAACAACAACAACAAAACTACCCCCCCCCCCCTAAAAAAAAAAAAAATCCGGCGCAAAACTTTTAATGTCAATAATAATGCAGACATATATCCATACAAGTTTACGTCTGTATATTACTAAGACGTGTGTGTCTCTGCCTGAATCAATTTGATTTAATACATATTAGCACTAAGTCTGTACATGACTTTTGTATGTTTTCACCGTCAGCTTTGTACACAATAGTTACTTTGTATCACCTTACTTGCGTTCAATTGACCATTACAGTGCGACTTTAGATTTAGACTATGATTGCTATAGTTCATTCAGCGAGTTCAATTGACCATTACGGTACTGTTTTTGATTTGGATTACAATCGCATAGTTTGAATAAACTTATCTGCGGTCAGCTGACCATTACGGTACATTTTTGACTTGTATTACAATAGCACAGTCAGCATATTTTGTATAAACATTCCTGTGTTCAAGTGACCATTAACGTACTGCTTTTGACTTGAATTACAGACCAGAACAAAACAAATCTCTATTTACGACAAATCGCTCAGGCCACACACAGGTGGGATATGAAAGCACCCGAAATGGTTATTAAATTTAAATGTGACATTACTAATAAACAGTGATTTATGAGTTGAAAAGGGTGCTGTTGGTCTGATTATAATCAGTACAAGTTTTAGTTCAAGTATCATAATTGGAAAAAAAGAAGAATGTTTGTAGCGATGTTTGCATAAGTGGATATAGTACAACTTTGAAAAAGGTAAACAATACACTCCGTACATAATCAGGGGTTGGATGGATATGATTAGCGCAGTGTCGGCGCGAGGGTAAGAGGCGCCCGGGGCAATATTCATTAGTGGCGCCCATACTTTGCCACAGAGAACAGTTTGTATATCAGTTGCCAACCTCCACATACACACCCCTTACCCATCTACACCCCGGTTACAACTGCAAAAGAAAAAAAAAAAGGTCTCGATGGCGCCCCCTCCTCGCCCGGCGCACGGGGGCAATTGCCCCCCCCCCCAACCCCCTCGCACAGCCTATGAATTAGCGTACAAGAATAACGATCGTAGAGTGTACACAAGTATTTGAAATAACGCGTTGGGAAATCATAGTGTAAAGACCAATCAATAATTAGATGACGTATAATAAAAAATATTGTTTTCATTATAAAAGTTACAAATATTGACAGATTATGAAGAACCGGGCAATTATGCGTAGAAAATATGTTTTGCAATTTTACAATATTGGTTCTGCAGTAGTAGAAGGGTTTAAGAATGCTTACTCTTTCATTTCGAAAAAGATGACAAATAAATATATAATGGTACTCGTCCCCAATATCATTTCATTAAAGTAATGACATTTTTCTTTCCTCGAGTGGTACATTTTCTCATCGATCAGTTTCAGTTGGAATCCTATCATTTCGAAGTCGTAACCTTTATCAGTGGCAGATATACATTTCTCGGAAAATGTAGCATGCAGTCTTAAGAAAAAATTATTATATTATAAAACAAGAATTTTTAGGGGGAATAAATGACATCACATTGTCCGAAAATTCTAGGTGTACACCAGTGCAATTATTTTCAAGAAGATAGCTTTCAAAGTCATTAAAAACATGGAGCATACAATTGGTGAGAGATTTCACTCTGTCTCATCCCCTTATTGCATCGAAATAATCTGGACCGTTCCAATGCAAAACTAACACAGTATTTAATGTTTTGATAAATGTTATATATTATCCTGAAAATCTTCCCATTAACACTGTTGCTTAATATCTTCATCCGCAGCCCTGCCCACCACACAGAGTCAAAGGTTGTACTAAAGTGGATGAAGGCATAAGAAAACTTCACTTTCTTACTTTTTAATATTTCAGAAAGTGCGTGAAGGACAAAAATACGATCTTTTGTTGAATAGCCTGAATGCAGCTTGATTTCAATTTGAGTATCTCATGAAAATAAAGCAAATTGCGATGTCTCTTATCAAGAACGGAATTGAAAATTTGTCACAGCAGCCTAAAATTGTCATTGGTCTATAATTATCGGGTTGACTTGGATTGCCTTTTTGTTTATATATAGGTCTAAATATTCCCTTTAGCCATGCATCTGGAATCAGTTCAGTGTCAAAAATGAAATTTAAAAAAATGAAACATTCAGTGGCATCAATAAGTTAGATGTACGTTTGATATATTGATTTAATAACATTGTCTTGAGATAGAAGTTTGTTATTTTTGAGGCACTTGATGTGTGTAAGAATTTCCAATTCAGTAATGGCTAAATTAGGAATTTCTTCATAGTCATTAAATGTAATATTTATACCATCTTCATTTCATCGTTTTCTTTTCGTTATAGATGTTTTGATTTTAAAAAAAGGCATAAAGAATTTCAATTTTGATATTTGATTAATCATTACATTTCTCTTAACGATTAATAATATCACAATAATCCTAAGGTTTGTTTTGCATTTTAGGTTATGCAAATTATTTTCATAGATTTGTTCTCCTTGTTTATATAAAAATTTATATTTTGTCGTTGTGTACTTTGCTTGTATTAGTAAGATTCATCTATGTCATTTGTGTTGCATTTTGATTACGTATTTTCCTTGTTATATGATATTTGCTATGAATGTCTGGCATTTGGTTCAGAAGCAAGGTTTTATTATTGTCATTACTTCTTTGGTTACAGTAACCTCTTACGAAACATTTTGAGGAAGAAATGTGAAAAATCGATGCAATTGATAAATATATATTTTTTATATGATTCTCAGTAATAGAATCTATGTTGTTCCACGCATCCAAAGTATGCTTTAATATTTCGTGCACTTTACTTCTGTCAATCTTATTAATGAAGTTGGCTTCTCATTTTCTTGCAATCGCGGTTTGTGAGATAAATGTCCATTCTTGGTTAATATAATTTGATTTGGCTTGCACTGAACATTAAGACTGGTAACCATGAAAGAATGACCGTCTCTAAATATTGGGCCAAGTTCAAGTATGCTAAAATCACTGACATATCAAGGCATGACAGGAGACAACTCAATAATCAATCACAGAAGTATTTTTAAACGTCATGACACCGATATTCATATCGTTGACACATCTTCCATTCAGGTACTTTGCTCTCGTTTCTTGTAACAACATCATTGGATGTACTTTTCCTAGGTAAACTGTATTTATCAAGAAATGACGGGATACTATTCTAAAAATCGATTAAGTTATCTTCAAAATCAAAATGCTTGACAAGGAAATCATCAGCTATCAACAATATCATCTATGTTGTTGGTCCCGTCATTAACATCACCCATTAAAAATACATATATATTCGAGATACACATGCTAGTAATTTCTGTTACGAACAGATCAAATTCATTTTTTGTATTGAATCTTGAATAACTCTAAAATAAATATCTTCATCAGTTTGAAAAGCAAGTTTGCTCACTTTAAACCACAAAATATACTCAGAAGCAGATTGACTACTTGATAGATACTGAGAAATGGCATTCGTTACCATAACACCTATCACGCTGTTCTTGTGAATATATATTTGCATGCAAGTTGTATATCCATCCAAATCGGTAATATCAAATTGGTCAACTTTTGTTTCACAAGCACCAAAAATTGAATAGCTTTGAATCAGTTGACATAAATCAGGATGAAGAATTTTACTTTTAAGACCGTACTGATTAGATAAGCACATTTGATAGATTTGATACATAAGTTAGAGTCATGTAAATTTTTAGTGCTAGTGGATTTTGATGATACTATATTACTTTTAACACTGTCATCACCATTAGAAGACTCCGCTCACTCCTATTCCATGTTCACACTAAGATCTCAGATTCCAAACCAGGGTTGTCACCAAAATTATCTATTGATCTATCGGTAGACACTCTTGTCGATGTGGTGGTATTAATCTTGTTAGCTGTTTCAAGTGTATGGATCAAGACGATCTCATCAGAAGGTTCACCGGATGTTGCAACAACAACATTAAGCACAACAGAAGGACTTGTTCATGTACGTGGTCGTCATCCCTCTCGATATCAGACTCCATTACATGAGAGCTGCGTGTGTCTGAATGTAAATTGTGCTCAATCCTACCTTGAAGATCTGGTGTGTCTGAATGCAAATTGTGATCCATCCTACCTTGAAGATCTGGTGTGGGACTACGAAGGCTCTTCCTCATTGTCTTGATCTCGCTCAATCTGTTGCGACGGAGAATTGTATGCCAGTAGGTGAACATGCCTTTGAAGGCTTTTCCGTCTACTACTATCTTGACCGGGAATATAATATTAGCCTTTTTTTGGATACTAGTACTTTGTTTTCAAGTTTTTATGTCGGAAGATAGAGACTTTCGGCCTTCCGCAATTTCTCCTAAAAAGGCAACTTTCGCAAAAACAAAACAAAAATTTTCTAGAGATCATATAATACCGATAAGTCCCAAACGCGGTTTATTCACAGAAGAAGCGAAAAAGAAATAAAAAATAGAACGTTTCGCAGGAAAAAACTTTCGGCAAACCGGAATATCTATACTGTCATAAACCTGTCATCGGTTCAGTTTTCTGATTCTGACATAAGTATTTTCTTCAAGGGCCTCAACTTTTGTTCCCGACCGAAAACGTACAATGTACAGGAATTGAAAGAAGACTTCGCGAGTTTTGCACGAAGAATGAAACTCAATGAAACATTTAGTGACGATGCTGGAGAATCCAATGTCAGTAACGGTCAGCCTCATAGATTCCGCCCAAAAAGCGATTATGTTCCACCCCCTAGTAAAGTTCCAGCTCTAGAGTCATTTTTGTCCGCGGTGGAAAATAACATTAACTCGCACGAACAGAGTCATACCAAAAAGGAATATTTAACCCAACAGGAAAGACAGTTGCTGAAAAAAACACGCGAGAGGGAAGATATTCTTATCAAGCCAACAGACAAGGGATCCTGCGTTGTTGTAATGAATACGTCTGACTACATCACTGAGGCGACCGGACAACTTTCAGACGAGAGATTTTATAAGAAATGTATTCATGACACAACAGTTGAACACGCTGAAATCGTGTGTCAGACATTAAAAGACGTGAATACAAACCAGGAAGATTTTATTTACTCCTTAAAATACACAAAGAAGGGAGCACGGGGAGGCCAATAATTTCCGGAAACAACCATATCGCCGAAAAAATTTCTGAATTCGTTGATTATCACCTTCAGCCTTTCGTGGAAAAACTGCCTTCATATGTCCAAGATACGACGGACTATCTCAACAAAACACCGAAAACTAATCTTCCAGATAACACAGATGGACGTCCGTTTCTTATACACCAACATGCCACACGAGGAAGGTATCACAGTCTGCAAGGATCCATGGAACGGTCGATCTGATCCTTCCCCGCCCACATACTATTTGGTCAAACTCTTAACACATGTTCTTAAATTTAACAATTTTGTATTCAACAACCAAAACTTCCTACAAACTGATGGAACTGCAATGGTCACTAAAATGGCACCTTTGTATGCCAATATTTTTATTGGAAGACTCGAGCAAAAGCTCATCAACGAGGCACCCTATAGACCTCTAAGCTGATGAAAATTATTGACGACAGAATCAAAATGGATCGAAACGGGCGACAATTTCAAAATATTTATTGAATTCGCCAATAACCACTATCCTACGATTAAATTTACGTCAGAGTCATCAAAGATGATACTCAATCTACCCTCCTAAAGGGGAACATAGAAACTGACCTGTATTCTAAGCCAACTGACTCTCACCAGTATCTACTCCCAACCAGGTGCCACCCCCAGCACGTAATATAAAATAGTCCTTACTATATGTACATTCGGACCAAACGCATATGCTCTAATCCTGCTACCTTTAAAAAAGAGACTCGGAGAGCTTAAGGGACACCTTAGACGTAGAGGATACAGAAATAGTTACATCAAGGAGGCTATTAACAAAACTAGACTAAAAGATACAGAAGCATTCCTGAAAAATAAAATCAAGAAAACAAACAAACAGGTCCTATTCGTGGTTACTTTCCACCCCGACACCCCACCATTGCAACAGATATTTCGGAAGCATTGGCACCAGATTGAATCCTCCGAACGTCTGAAGGACATATTTCAAGAAGTTCCTATGGCTGCTTACCGTAGACCTAAAAATCTGAAGGACCATCTGGTACGTGCCAAGGTAACTTCAAGCAAGATCACATATTCAGGCACATATTGCTGAAAGAAAAGCGTTGCCTAATTTGCAAACATATGCCAAGACAAAATCGTTCAGAAGTTCGACGTCAGGAGTTAGCTACACTATCAATCAGAAGTTACGATGTCGAACCAAAAATGTAATCTATCTTCTAACATGCAAGATCTGTGGCACTCAATATGTTGGCGAAACCGTTGATTTCAGAAAACGAATGAATAACCACAAGAGCCACATTCGCAACAAAATCACCGAGAAACTCGCCAACCACTACAACTCGACTGGGCATTCAGTCGAGTCCCTCGAGATGCTACCGATTGATTCTAAACTGGGGTGGACCGATATAGAACGCATACGCAAGGAACGATACTGGATACTACAATTGAAAACTCATGGGGAGTTCAACCTAAATGAAAAAGTCTAACCTTCCTAATGCGATCTTATCAAAATTACAGTCAGACATCAGTTTATCAGACGTACGCAATTTTTGTGATAATATTTACCCAAGTAAATATTCCGTAACTCTTTACATGTATTATTATAATTATTATTATTATTAGTAGTAGTAGTAGTAGTAGTGCTATTATTATCATCATTATTATTATTATTATTATTATTGAAACATGTAGGAGTCAAGAATTTGTCTTGGCTTTTGTGTTTAGTGTTTGTTTTGTGAATGTAAATTGTTTGTTCCCCTGATGAAGAGCTTGTGTAACTCGGAACGTTGGGAATCTGTTTTGTATTTGCGCCGTTATCAAGGTGTGTGTCATTATATATATATATATATATATATATATATATATATATATATATATATATATATATATATATATATATATATATATATATATATATCCTCATTGTCAAAGGCTAAGCTTGTCAGCCAGAGGATCACGCAGGACCGCCAAACAGTCCTCATTTACGTCCTCGGGTATTCCCCAACATATCACATTGTCACGTCTTTGGCGCGCCTTTCAGGATCAATAGATTTGCAAGCAAGTATTGTGATCTGTCATTGTTAATGTTTATGCTCGACGATTGTGATCCTTTCACTTAAATTTTTTATATTCTTGCAAACAAATAAAATTGACTCCTTTTTGTCGTCAATATTAAATGTCTTAAATTGTTCAAGAGTAATAGTTCTGTCAGACGTATGAAAAATAGAATTTTGTGTCCCACTTAGTGAATTTGTGGCCACTCTCTTGCGCTTTTGCACTGGGCGTGATGACTTTCCTGCCATTTCATTGCGCTTTGCTATGTGTTCGTCTCCTTCTAACAACAACATTCCAGCATCATTATTTTCAGCCATTCCAAAGGTCTCTAGCGTCTAACTGATCATTACGGTACTGCTTTTGACTAGGATTATATTAGCACATTCAGTATACATTGTATCTTATTGTGCTCAAAGAGATGTGCATACGAGTGGTATTTAAAACGTTCTGAATATTAATACGCTGTTCAAAAGTTACAAAGTTCCTTATTAGTGAACAGTACGTCAGTGCATACCCTCAAAGTACTCCCCATGAACCACTAAACACTTTCTCAGTTTGATTATTCAATTATTTAATGCCATTTTCTATTAACTTGTTCGTACATTGTTAATACACTGGAAAACTGCACTTCTAATTTGATACCGGGAGTCAGCGAAACATCACTTGGAGCTAAATCAGTGCTGCATGGAGGATTTTCCAAAGTTTGGATGCTGTGCTCCTTCAAGAAATCTGTCACAACGGCGGATTTATGCGCCGGTGCGTTGTCTTCGAGTAGATGCATACCTCAGGTACCGGTGCGCATAAGGGTGGATTAGTAGTGTTCCACAACTTGTGGAAACGCTTTGGAGGCATACAAATGTCCAGTGACACTAGCAGAGTCAGACACAGATACCTGGATGACCTTTGCATCCAAAAATAATGCATATAAAACTCTCTTAATAGTACAATTACCTAGAACGATTTGTGCTTCCTGATCATTTTCTCCGATCCAAACTTTACTATTTTCTCTTGAGTCGGGTTCAAAAAAGTAAATCTATGTTTCATTACCTGTATCAATCTCATTCAAACTTCTCTGGTCACTCCTTTCATATTTGGTGAATAGCTGCTTGGCTATTTCAACCCGGGTATGTTTTTGATCAGCCGTCAACAAATACGGGACCCATATTGCACAACCTTTCTGAGCTTCAAATGATTTATTATATTAAAAGCAGCTGACGAATTATTGCCGGTGATAATAGAAATATATTCCATTGTGTATCGAGCATTTTCATAAATTGCCGTTTCACTGCAGTCACTTCCCGCTGACTAACAGCAGACAACGGTCTACCAGAACTCTGGTCATCTTCGATGGATTCGCGACCATCTTTAAAACGTCGAAACTACCTCAGACCTGTAGGATATGACAGAGAATTATATCCGTCAACTTTATCCCAGTTGGCCTTGATATCAGTCGGAGAGTAACCTAAGAATGCCCGGATTTTATAGTATGCTCTTTGCTCAGTAGCAGAATTGTTCTCCTTCTCCGACATTTTTACGTCACTGTCATTTACCTATTTTACGTCACACGCATATATCTGCAGGTGTCCGTCGTACTGCACGTGCAGCTGGAAATCATTTTATAGAACTTTTTGTTTTTGTCTATCGATCGACAATAAATTTATTGACAGGTTCAAAGTAACAAAAAATTTATAACAAAATATTCAGAACATAGGCCTTTGACCTCTTTCGTGCTTAAGTCCACGATAACACGAAATTTGATATGATTTCAGATTTCTCATATCTTGAAGTCTTCAATATTTCAGATTCGTTAATATATTATGCGCTACTAATAAACTGCACAGCAATGTTCCCTACCTTTTCTTAGCACATCTGCTGTACGAAGAGGTGGTTGGAAGGAGTTTATTTCCCTTGAAAAATATGAAAGCTGCGCGGGATATGAACATAAGATTCGGTTAGTTACGATAACAAAGCTTGACTCGCGGGTTTATTTAGTTGCTCAAAGTCAAATACATACACAATCATTATGTCTTTAAACCGTAGAAACGCTAAGAAATGGTTGTGGAGGATAGGTGTGAAGTTACTTGGTAGTGTGTCTTCTTTGACGATTCTATTGTCTCGGAAACTTCCAGATCTAAAGGATCTAAAATCCGATTCAATTGTATAACATAATGGTCTTTAGCTCTAACGTCTAAGTCCCAAACAAGAGGTCAAAGTTCAGCACTGAGACATCCCATCTAAGATCCATACATTACTAATCGTACTTCATACAAAAATAAAATTTTCCATATCTAGGCACATGGATGAGCTGCGTCTCAAATACATTCTTGACTTTTCTAAATATAGTTATAGCTAAACATGGCAAAAAATTTTGAAACATTGATAGTTTTTGCCGTTCCCATTTCAAAGGACTTCCATTCAACATTTTAAAGGACAATGAGATATTGGACCTCAGATTGAGTTTCATTGAAACTTTTGCTGTGTCTACATAAAAGACCGTTCTCCGTCGAGAAAGATATACTTTTGTTATACTAATGTTTGGTTACGATTTTCAGTCATACAAGACGTTTGATACAAAAGTAATATGACCCGAAACTTAAGTATATTTTGTCATCGTGTCTAGAAGCCACAGTTAATAATGTATAATATATACAAGATATCAGTGTATTCATTTCATCTCCTTGAATGCAAATACAAAAAACATGGACACACGCCAAGATGCCACTGTTGTGCGATTTAGCACATGGGAAATAAAGTAATCTTCTATTCGATTCCAATCGTTCATTATTCAGTTCAAACATGTTGAATCAAGGAGTGACAATACACGACTGTAACAGACAAGACGAGTGAACAAATATGTTGTACCATATCTAATCACCATAAACAATAAGCATAGTGTTACATGTCTAGAAGATGTCAAACGTTAATGTTACATTGACATAATTCCATTGACTAAGTAATGCATTTACAATAAACTGACAGTGTAATACCCTTTAGGGTAGCATAAATGCTTGTTATTTGAGATCATTATCAATGCTGGTGTTTTGGAGACAAACAAAATATTATTATTTTTCAGATGGAATTAATGTGTGACTTATTTCCACCGACTTTCGAAATGTAGGTAAACAATTTACTTAGGATATCTAAGTCGTTTAAATTTATTTGGCCTACATTCTGACTAATATATAAATACAGACCAAGAAATGCATTCATAAATCAAACCATGACTTGACCCTTTAACCAACATTTATACTTTTGGAAGTGTTTCGGTGTTTCTTTGTTTCGTATCATAATACAACTAATAATATGGAAGAAAAAATAAGTACTTAAATTTTATAAAATATAAAAGTCATAAGCATACATGTGTTTTTCCTGGTAAGTTCAGACCTCCTAAAGAAGGGATATTACAGACTATTGGCGATTTTTTTCTTTCAACCCAGAGGAGCTAGGTGTATACGGTGGTCATTAATTGTGTTAGACAGCTGTAACAGTACCGGTGTTTGTGTTGGCCCACCTTAACTGTGTTTAATTACGAAAGATGTTTTCACGTTCTCGAGGTCTGAGTAATGTTGCTCGACAGGAATACTGTGACTAGATAAACAGGTTTAAGATACGAAGAAAAATGAGCTAAATGATTGAAAAATACTGATGCACTACAAAATACATCAGGCAAAGCATAGTAATTTCATATAATTGAACTGTCTCCTTGTGAAAGACACTTAGTTACTATTTCCTCAGCATAATATAGCCGCTAATGTATTAAAACAAACCGTTAAACCCAGCAACAAATAACCACATGATAGAAAAAAGGAACATCGAATAGACAAGGAAGGGACAGACATTCTCAATAAATTTATTATTACGTCATTACTTTGCATTAAACCAATCTTATGTGTCTCAACAAGCAATAATATCTGAGAACATTACCAAAACGCAAACTCTAACCTAAGTATTTACGCCAGACAGACGGACAAACGGATACAAACAATCAATCTATACACCATAATTGCTTTGCAAACCAACCAAATGCAAGCGGAATTTAAATCTTTTGTCATTCAATAATTCATTGCATTTTTTTTTTACTTTCTATTTTTGTCGTATTTGATGATTTGATTTTGTACAAAAAAGAATTTCTTTGTTGAGCTGTTTTTTTTTTTTACTATGTGTTTATCATGTACCCAAATAATAATTCATATTATATATATATATAACTGCAAGATAACACACGGCTGGTTACTTCTCATACATTCATAAGCAGATGGTGATCTCTGAGCTTGTTTATTTTAAACAAAAAGCACTCATAGTACCATCATTTGTACGTTCAAAAGCATTTAGAGAGGATGACTAACTGGGTTCGGATTAAATTCGTGTTCGGACCTTCATGTACGACGGGTTAAGTTGTTTGTACGCACAGCGTACTAATGAATTTCTCAGTATTGTCTTTTGGTGGCCAAGTTTAGAAACGGGCATGTCCGGAAGGCGCAAAGCGGCAGCGGAATCATGAGTTTGAACGCCAGTTATACTCATTTTGTCAAATTCTGGCCATTTTGTTTAAAAGTCGGGCTGTCTCTAACGGCCAATTCTATGTTAGCCACATATTTCAATTGTAATAATGTAACTAGTTACAAATGTATTTATTTAATTTAAGTTTGGAATTTAGTGTAAATAGTGTACTTAATATTTCGTAAAAATATAAACCATTCCGTGGGTATAAGTTACCCTTCAATAATTTCGTGGTCTTGCTTATATTCGAAGTTCACGCTAAAATCATAGCTTAATTTTTAGACGGTGGGTCGAAAGGATCAAATTTTAACTTTTACATAGCTGTAATCTAAGGGGTTTTCAAAAGCCAAACGGAAAACCCCATGCAGTGAGGCAAGTTTGTCAGCAATCTCTGTACAGTAGTCCCTAGTGATTTCCGCTCTTGGGGGCTGGTTGCAGGTGGTTTCACCTCCATCCGCCAGGTTTCTTCTTCAGGCTTGCTGCACGCCCTCCAGCCGCTGCGTCCGGCTATGTTTTGTTGGTCCCCGGTGGCTATCGTCGCTGAAATCCAGTAATCATTTTTAGCCACCTTGCCTGTCCCTTTCTAGTCCTGGACTTCGATGGGGTAGTAGGTCGACTGTTTTCTGCGCCGTGTTGGCTCGCATATGCAGATAGTCCCCTGACTTCCTTATTTGTAGTAGAGTGATCTTATGCTGCACGAACCAACACGTGACAACCTCAGGTAGTCCCCTCCCTTCTTCATCTACAACAGAGGCTCGGCTTCGATGTTTCCTCTCCGACTGCTGGCAGATGACCGGGTGAAATCATTTGAGAGAGGCTATCGAAATGTGTCATTTATACGCTCGAAAGTATTGACATGGACTGTCGAAACTCGTCATTTATACTCTTGAAAGCATTGATAGAGAATGTCGAAACTCGTCATTTATACGCTCGAAAGCATTGACGGAGAATGTCGAAACTCGCTCTAAACATTGATAGGAGCTATAGAAACTCGTCATTCCAATGGAATGAATAATTATTTACAAAAAAAAAAGGAAACCAAACCAAACATAGAATAGAAAACAAAAAGAAAAGGAAAAAAAAATATCTCAAGATCTGCTAGAAGACCCAAAGTAGAAATAAAGTAGAAGAAAGAGAAAATAAAATAAAAATAAATTTAAAGGACAAAAAGTTTTAGTTTATAATACATGCAATCATCAACGTAGTAACTGGACGGACTAGCATTTTAATAGACTTTGGCTTTGTCTGCCTACACCCCGTCGCCGTCACCTGCCACATTGTAAAACTTGCAGATAATAGGTAAAGTTCCGATGATTTTAGCAAGGCTAAAGCTATGGTTGCGTTTTTATTATCGTTATCAGCTCAAGTGTTGAATAATGGCCCACAAAACGTCTAAACAAAGTTGAAGGTACTTGATCTACCTTCTCATGTCAGATTTATCCAGATTAATGAAATCCATAACGTGATAACAAAACTTGCTTAAATTCGCCCTGAAAGAAATGCGCCTCTCCCCAACGCCCAAAAGAAGCTATTAAATACGATTAAATGCTTTCTGCACCTTTTGTCAACAACTCATTCAGACCCTGTAATCTTTAAGCATATTTACACCAGAAGCTCAAACTCACGCTGTAGGAAACAAATACTCTATTTCAAACTCAGGCTGTAGGAAATAAATACTCTCTTTCATACTCAGGCTGTAGGAAACAAATACTATCTTTCAAACTCAAGCTGTAGGAAACAAATACTCTCTTTCAAACTCAGGCTGCAGGAAACAAATACTCTCTTTCACCTTCTTTTGAATAAAGTTGGAAGTGTGAAAGTGTAGGAAGTCTCATCACTTTTTTTTCTTTTCCGTGCATGCTATTTCCAAAATCCTTGAAACTCTACACGTGTATTATGTAATTTGGAGTTTTATTTGACTAACCTTTGTACGTATCAGTTTTTCAATAAGGAAAAACTCTTTTGCAAGACGAATAGCTCAAGTTATGTATTTATGTTGTAATGGTTATTTTGATATCTCTTAGTCTGTACATAAGGACAGTATTGAATATTTATAAAAGTTACACAACTAATGGATACAAACTAGAATTTAATAATAATAATAATAATAATAATAATAATAATAATAATAATAATAATAATAAATTATTATTATTATTATTATTAATATTATTATTATTATGAATTGTCGAAGTTTTTATTATGGCCCTGCAATTAAAACAAATATACATGTAATTAGTAAAAACCACAAATGTTAAGATCGACTGCATAAAAGAATACAAATCTAACAGATGTTAATACAAATAATAAAAGGATTAACGTAGTTATCACATAGATTTATCACAGTTACCATGTACAAATGTTATGCGATCATTAAGTCAGGATTGCTCATTAAAATATTTGTAGAGGTATAATTTCTTACGAGCGGAAACATTCGATACTTGTTTAATATCATGCTGCAAACTGTTCCATAAAACGGCACTGGCATAAGCAAAAGATTCCTTAACATACTATGTCCGAACTTTTGGTATAAATATATAATTGTTTTCACTCGACCGTATAAGCCCTGTGGTAATGTTCCTTGCAATTCACTCGACCGTTTAAACCCTGTGGTAATGTTCCTTGCAATTCACTCGACCGTTTAAACCCTGTGGTAATGTTTCTTGCAATTCACTCGACCGTGTAAACCCTGTGGTAATGTTTCTTGCAATTCATTCGACCGTGTAAACCCCGTGGTAATGTTCATTTCAATCTTAAAAGCATGAGGGCAATAAGATGACATGTTGCTAAAGTTTACTTGGAATGTATGTATGACATCAACAATAACCGCAACTCTTAAGCGTAAAATACTACTCTTCATCCACCATAAACAATTGCGGGATATGATTTTGCATTTTAAATACACGTGAAAAGGAATATTGTCCATTTTGTATCTTAACAATAGTGCAATTTGCTTGTGTGGGTTCCTACACACAATCCATTTTAGACGTGATTAGCATTCTTTGTTTCTTTTCCATAATAATGTTTTAGTTCACGAATCTAAATGATTTTCCATTATTATTACCTTCATCATAATGTCTCAGCAAGGTTCGGGATTTATGGCCATGTTTGGTCAAACGTGACTTGTGAGGTTTGGTTCTCTTTTTACTAATTCAGCTAAATCAACGTTGAAGATGAATACTTGTGCCCTTTTTTACATATAGATTTAGGATGAGAATTAATTTTGTATGTACAGTAAGCGGGAATGAAATGAGACTTTGAACACGACTGGAGCTGTGTTACCATAAGAAAAAAAAAGAGAATGGGAAATAACATACGACGTACATGGTTTGAAGTCTGTTCAAAATATATGTTGCTTATTATATGTCATCGAAGTCAGTCCAGAACTGGAAAAGGTCATTGTCAGAGTACATGTACCAAGAAGTATTTAGATCAGTGTTACACGTGTTTTACATATAGCTACATATGTTTAAATTTGGTGACGGATGAAAAAATATTATTGCCAATTGAGTGATTGGTTGATAATTTTAAATGTAATTATTGGTTTCATCAAATGGATGTCATGTACCTTAGAAGAGCTTTCAAATGATATCTTAGTCGATAGTTATTGCGTTCAGTCACATTTTCGTGTTTCACGTGCAATAGAACAGGTGCATACATTAACTATATTATCTGAATATAAAAGTCTTGGAAATAGCATATATATCAATATTTTGCCAGATGAAATGATAAAAAATTGGTTTTTAAAATTCTGATCAAGCATTTCAGAGGTATTTTCCAGTAGTGTAATGCAGGACAATTGAGGATTTTGAAAACAATCCGGCTTGAGAGAGATACATTGGAAAAAACAGGTTATCTGTTTTTGTTCTGTTTTGTTTTAATGAGTTACATACATAACCTCCGGTGGTTACCTGTAATAGTTCGACATGATTTATTTTGTTCTTCTAACCACCCATAACATAAAACGCTTATTACTCAGTGTGTTATGTCAGTGTGTGTAAAATAAAACGCTTATTACTCAGTGTGTTATGTCAGTGTGTAAAATAAAACGCTTATTACTCAGTGTGTTATGTCAGTGTGTGTAAAATAAAACGCTTATTACTCAGTGTGTTATGTCAGTGTGTGTAAAATAAAACGCTTATTACTCAGTGTGTTATGTCAGTGTGTGTAAAATAAAACGCTTATTACTCAGTGTGTTATGTCAGTGTTTGTAAAATAAAACGCTTATTGCTCAGTGTGTTATGTCAGTGTGTAACATAAAACGCTTATTACTCAGTGTGTTATGTCAGTGTGTGTAAAATAAAACGCTTATTACTCAGTGTGTTATGTCAGTAATACCTTTATAAAGATGGTGACTAACTCAGACATTTTTTTAGCAATAGGAAACACTGTACAAAATGTGAAGGAGATACACTTTAAGTCCAAATCTTCTTGGAAGTGCCATTTATTTTGCAACGTAGACTTAAATGTTTAAAAAAGGACGCATCAGCACGCTGGACTATAAAAATTAATAGAGATCAAGGTAAAACATGGCAGATCACCCATTTTAGCTTCTCTTAGATTTCAATGCGTCCTTTACTTATACCTAGTTATCAACAAATAAGTCATATTAGGACGTCCTTGAGGCATATTCCTACTCATTCACCAAAGGGCCAATGTTGGCGATGTAATATATCCATATCCACCTAGTTCCAGTTCTGATAACTTGTAAAGACTTCCATACAAAAGGAAATAACGGGTGGTGGGTGTTTTTTATTAAGGGAGCTATTGCAAACGGTCACTACATCATTGTAAAGCAACAGACAATTTGATTTTCCACTTGCATGATAAATTGGATAAGTAAAAAATAATTGTCTTCATGACAGGTGTGTAAAGATATTGTCTAATAATAAACTAATGTAGCCAGTGTTGTCTACTTAAGAAATTATTTTATCATCCGAAAAAATTTTATATTATTTGTAAATTATTGAAGATTTTGATTTTTGATACATATACTATTATTTTCCTAACAATAAGTGTTCACATAAACTTCCACTCAAAGGTTTTGTGTGTGAAAGTTCATTTTTTTATATGTAATTATAAAGTTGATATGATCTATTATTTTTAATTCCATTAATGTGTATTCTATGA
Source organism: Margaritifera margaritifera (assembly GCA_029931535.1). Lineage (NCBI taxonomy): Eukaryota > Metazoa > Mollusca > Bivalvia > Unionida > Margaritiferidae > Margaritifera > Margaritifera margaritifera. The sequence continues at coordinate 7,185,014 of JAQPZY010001681.1, forward strand.
TTAAGGTAAGGTAGTGACAAATTTAAGATAAGAAATGCCTATATTGATATTGTACATAAATATAAATACTTAGGCCTTATATTTCACAAGAATGGAAAGTTCTCCAATGCCCTGAACAAATCTAGTATCTATAGCTAATAAAGATATGTATTTACTTAAAAAGCTATACACATCTAGTATCTATTGTTACGACTCTATGGTCTAAGAAAAATGTAACAGAAAGAAAGTGAAACCAACAAATCAAGTAAAAATCAAGAAGCAATTTATTACTAGATAATTAAAATGAAAAATCAAAAAGTCACTTACAGTAATGTGTTTATGTATCCTAATAATCCAATAAGAATGATTGTTCTAATCACAAGTCCTAAATATAGAATGTGTCCTTGAATGTTATTATGTGCCAATGGTCTCCAAAGTCCTGATGTACTAGAAATCTTGATGTGCTGAAGTCAAAATGAAGTAATTCAAAATCTCTGAATAAGTTCACATAAATTCCAAAATTGTCAATCAAAATCCAAAAGTTTATGAGCACTGTTATAATCCAATGAATAATTAAAATAATTCCTCTCTTAGAATTTGGAATGAATTTTCACAACTGTAATAGCTCTTTACAAGACTGATGGTAATGTCGAACTGAACAAAATGTCTACCAAACATGGTATATATAAAGATTGGTCACATGACAGAATGTTCTAGATTGGTCACATGACAGAATGTTCTAGAATGTGAGTCATCTTAATGGAATTCTAACTGTAAACAAAATCAACCTTGACCTTCAAATTGAGAAAACATATTGATCAAAACAACCTAATTCAAGGACACTAGTTATACATGTTTTTCCTAACAAACATAAAGATTTAAGCAAATATTAAAGTGAAGAAACATTTATAACCTCCCAAAACACATATACAACATTATATAAACATCATACATAACACCTCCCCTCATAAAGAAAAAGAAACATTTATATAATAAAGCTTTCTTTTGAATATACATCTAATACTATAATAACCAAAATTACATAAGAACATGTTTTATGATACTGGACTTAATTACATCAAGCAATATTACATTTCTAGGCACGTGAGAGTGCATCTGCAATCACATTGTCTTTTCCCCTGATGTGTTTGATGTCAATGTTATATTCTTGCAATATCAAACTCCATCTCAACAATCTCCGATTTTTATCTTTCATTTTGTTGATGAAAGTAAGGGGATTGTGATCACTGTACACAATAATTGGAGAAAGAGCTGAGGTGACATACACTTCAAAATGCTGTAAAGCCAATATCAAAGCCAAACATTCCTTCTCAATTGTGGAATAATTTTTCTGGTGCTTGTTTAGTTTTTTAGAAAAATAACACACAGGGTGATCCACACCACTTTTGTCTTCCTGAATCAATACTCCACCAACCCCTACATCACTTGCATCAACAGATAATTTAAATGATTGGCTAAAATTTGGTGCAGAAAGAACTGGTGCATTCTTAAGCATGGCCTTTAACTTGTCAAAAGATTCCTGACACTTGTCAGACCAATGAAATTTGGTTTTCTTACTCAATAAACTTGTCAAAGGTTCAGCAATTTTGGAAAAATTGGAACAAAATTTCCGATAATATCCAGTCATACCTAGAAATCGCATCAGTTGCTTTCTACAAATTGGAACTTGAAATTCAGAGATAGCTTTGACCTTAGCTTCTGTAGGTTTAACTTGACCTTGTCCCACAATATGTCCTAAAAATGTGACACAAGCATGGCAAAACTCACTTTTGCTCAAATTAATTGTCAGATTCGCATCACTGAGTCGATCGAAGAATTTTCGAATGGTTTCCAAATGATCTTCCCAGGTGTTGTTGTAGATAATGACGTCATCGATATAAGCGTCACAATTATCAAGACCAAATGTTATCATGTTCATCAGACGTTGAAACGTTGCAGGCGAATTTTTCATTCCAAACGGCATGACTTTATATTGATAAAGTCCATCTGGAGTTACAAATGTTGAAATTTCTTTTGCCCTTTCCGTCAGTGGAATTTGCCAGAATCCTTTTAAAAGGTCAAACTTGGTGACATATTCCGCATTTCCAATTTTATCAATGCAATCGTCCATTCTTGGGATTGGAAATGAATCAGTTTTGGTGACACTGTTGACTTTTCTATAGTCAGTACACATACGGAATGTATTATCTGGCTTGGGAACAAGAATACATGGTGAACTCCAGTTACTTTTACTTGGTTCTATGAAATCATTCTCCAGTAGATACTGAATTTCTTTCTTCAGATAGTTCTGTTTGAGAGGATTCATCCTATAAGGATGCTGTTTCACAGGCGCAGAATCTACAATGTCAACGTCATGATAAATTTTACTTGTTCGTGTTGGAACACCAGGAAACAAGTGCTCATAGTCATGTAATAGCTGTTTTAGTTCATTTCTTTCCTGTTGTTGTAGATGTGAAAGTTTCTGGTCTAGGTTGTTCAATATTTCTGAATTCCGAAGATTGGTTATACCAGAGTCACTATAGTCTGATCGTACTCCATCGTTGATATCTTCACTGTGTGGGACAGGTACAACTAAATTAACTAAATAATTAGCTGAGCTATCTCTGTCAAAATATTCCTTTAACATATTTATATGACAAAGTTGTTTCTGTTTCCGTCTCCCAGGAGTGTTAATGATATAATTTAAGTCATTTACTTTCTTTTCAACGGTATAAGGACCAAAACATTTAGCCTGAAGAGGATTCTGAGGTATGGGAAAGAGAGCCAGAACTTTGTCACCAGGTTTAAAACTCCTTTCCTGTGAATTTCTGTCATACCTTAATTTCATTTTTGACTGGGTAGTGTGAAGATTAGTTCTTGCTACTTCACAGGCCTTTGACAACTTGTATTTGAAATCAGAAACATAATCAAGAAGATTAATCTTTGAGTCTTCATTTGAAAGAAGTTTCTCTTTCAATAATTTCAGTGGTCCACGGACAGTATGACCAAAAACTAGTTCAAAGGGACTAAAACCCAACGACTCTTGAACTGATTCCCTAACAGCAAACAACAACAAATGAACACCCTCATCCCAATCCTTTTCTGTATCAAAGCAATATGATCGAATCATATTCTTCAAAGTTTGATGAAATCTTTCCAAAGCACCTTGACTTTCAGGGTGATAGGCAGAAGATTTAAACTGTTGGATGCCTAATTCATGCATAACTTGTTGGAAAATTCCAGACATAAAATTTGACCCTTGATCCGACTGGACAGATTTGGGAAGGCCAACAAGTGTAAAAAACTTCACCAAAGCTTTCACAATAGTTTTAGTTTTTATATTTCTCAGAGGAATTGCCTCTGGAAATCTTGTAGATGCACACATGATGGTCAACAAGTATTGGTTGCCTGACTTGGTTTTAGGTAAAGGACCAACACAGTCTACCATTATTCTACTAAATGGTTCATCAAATGCAGGAATAGGTTGCAGATGAGCCTTAGGTATCTTCTGATTGGGTTTTCCTACCATTTGACAAGTGTGACAAGATCTGCAGTATTTAGAAACATCACTTTTGAGTTTCGGCCAATAAAAATGATTCAAGATCTTGTGATAAGTCTTACGGACTCCTAAATGACCAGCTAAAGGGGTTTCATGGGCTAAATTAAGAATTTCCTGTCGATATGACTTAGGAACAACAATTTGATAGCTCACTGACCACTCGTCACCAGCGGGTACATCAGGTGGTCTGCATTTCCTCATAAGGACCCCATTTTTCACAAAGTAACACACTGGAACTTGTGTGGCTTCAGTTTCACTAATAGCCCTCTGAAACAAACAAGATATCTCGGGATCTTGCTCCTATTCAACGACAAGAGATTGTCGTTTGTCACCCTGAGTAGAACAAAGAGAATGAGTTGCCAAAAGAGGATCACTGTGATCAATACCATTTGATTGATCAATACCTGAGGAAAAAGTGACCTCATCAAAAAACTGACCAATACATGTGTCAGCTAAAGGAATAATATCCTGATCAACATCACTCTCAAGAGCTCTTTTTGCCATAGCTCTAGTAACTGCACAAGCAGGGTACAAATCAGGGATTTCAGTTTCGACAGGATCAACTTTCTGATCCAAACAAGGCTTGTCAGTTACAAGTGGATTAACCACAACCTTATCTCCAGCTAGGTCATTGCCTAGTAATAAATGAACACCCTCTATGGGTAAAGAAGTCACTGCCCCAACAGTCACAGGTCCAGAAACTAAGTCTGATGCCAAATTTACACAATGGAGAGGAACATTTACAAAGCCGCACTCAACTCCCTGAACAAGAACACTTTCACTTGAAGAAGACTCCTCAGACAAGGGCAAAGTACCTGATAATAAAAGACTCTGAGAAGCTCCAGTGTCCCTTAATATTTTAATTGGGATAGGTTTGGCAGAATCACCAATAAGTGATATAGAACCTTCTGACATGAATGGTTCATAAGCCTCCAAAATAGAATCAGACTGGGGTTTGTTTGACCCAACAAATGTATTGCTTTCAATACAAGACCGTGACCTTGACCTCGTAGAAATAAGAGCATTTGGAAAAGCTCTGTCTTTTCTCTGTTGCTTATTTTTCAACTTGAAGCAATCAGAAATAACGTGCCCGTTCTTTTTACAATAAGTGCACGTAGAAAGAGATAAGGACTTCTGATCAGTCTTATCAGATGTTTGATTCCTAACAGTTGTGCTGTTGTGAAATTTGGAAGTACTCGAATGAGATTGAAATGGTTTTTTACCAGAAAACTGCTGAGAGGACGATTTATTACCAAATGAAATTTTGTGAGTCAAGGAATAATCATCAGCCATACGAGCAGCATTTTCCAAAGTTTCCACATTCTGCTCGTCGAGATAGGTTTTAACATCACTATGGATACACCTCTTGAACTCTTCAATTAATACGAGCTGTCTGAGGTTATCATAACCTTGATCAACTTTCTTGGCTGAGCACCACCTATCAAATAGTTGTTCTTTATCCCTTGCAAATTCGACATGAGTTTGTCCAGTTTCTTTTCTACAATTCCTAAACCTTTGTCGATATGCCTCTGGTACCAACTCATAAGCTTTCAAGATGTACTCCTTAACCAAATCATAATCAGTGCTTTGTTGTACTGACAGTGAAGTGTAGACTTCACGAGCTTTGCCAATAAGTACACTTTGTAATAACAAAGTCCAATGCTCTCTGGGCCATTTCAAGTTTTCAGCTATTTTCTCGAAATGAAGAAAGTATTTATCTACTTCTTTTTCCTGAAAAGGGGGTACTAACCTAATATATCTAGTAACATCAAAACCTGGACTTGTGTTTAAAGGAGTGGAGTGTGCTCTGTTTGCCAGTTCTAATTCTCTTAACTTAAATTGCATTTCCCTTTCTTCTCTTTGCATCTGCATTTGTCTCTCCTCTTTCTCTCTCTCCCTCTCCCTCTGCCTCTCTTCTTTCTCTCTCTCCATCTGCATTTGTATCTGCCTCTCTTCCGTCTGCATTTGTAGCTGCCTCTCTTCTTTCTCTCTCTCCATCTGTATCTGCCTCTCTTCTTTCTCTCTCTCCATCTGTATCTGCCTCTCTTCTTTCTCTCTCTCCATCTGTATCTGCCTCTCTTCTTTCTCTCTCTCTCTCTGAATCTGAAGCTTTACCAATTCTAAATCAATCTGGTTCTTTAACTCTAATTCCCTTAATTTCCTGTCAGAACCAGATACAGGCTTTCTCTTCAAACTTAAAGCACTGCTATCAAAAATTCCCTTTCCTACTAAATACTGAATCAAAATAATCTTTATCTCCTGTTTTGTCAATGATACTTTTGCCTCAGATAGACTGTATTTTCTGGCACGCTCGAGCAACTCATCCTTTCTCATGCACTCTAACCCCTCCTGGGTAGGTTTTGAAATGAAATTCTGAACATTAGATGCCATTGTAAATGCTTGTTGGTTTCACACAAAACAAATTTCTTTATTAAAAATCTTTGCCAAAGACAAAAAAAATTCTCCGAGACAAAATCAATATGAATTTCAAAGATAAATTTAATATCTCTAATATGCTTTAAAGAAATTCAGATCCCAGAAGACGAGCCCCCAATTTCTGTTACGACTCTATGGTCTAAGAAAAATGTAACAGAAAGAAAGTGAAACCAACAAATCAAGTAAAAATCAACAAGCAATTTATTACTAGATAATTAAAATGAAAAATCAAAAAGTCACTTACAGTAATGTGTTTATGTATCCTAATAATCCAATAAGAATGATTGTTCTAATCACAAGTCCTAAATATAGAATGTGTCCTTGAATGTTATTATGTGCCAATGGTCTCCAAAGTCCTGATGTACTAGAAATCTTGATGTGCTGAAGTCAAAATGAAGTAATTCAAAATCTCTGAATAAGTTCACATAAATTCCAAAATTGTCAATCAAAATCCAAAAGTTTATGAGCACTGTTATAATCCAATGAATAATTAAAATAATTCCTCTCTTAGAATTTGGAATGAATTTTCACAACTGTAATAGCTCTTTACAAGACTGATGGTAATGTCGAACTGAACAAAATGTCTACCAAACATGGTATATATAAAGATTGGTCACATGACAGAATGTTCTAGATTGGTCACATGACAGAATGTTCTAGAATGTGAGTCATCTTAATGGAATTCTAACTGTAAACAAAATCAACCTTGACCTTCAAATTGAGAAAACATATTGATCAAAACAACCTAATTCAAGGACACTAGTTATACATGTTTTTCCTAACAAACATAAAGATTTAAGCAAATATTAAAGTGAAGAAACATTTATAACCTCCCAAAACACATATACAACATTATATAAACATCATACATAACACTATAGCTAATAAAGATATGTATTTACTTAACAAGCGTATGCACATCTACTATCCATAGCTAATAAAGATATGTATTTACTTAAAGGCGTATACACATCTAGTATCCATAGCTAATAAAGATATGCATTTACTTAAAAGCGTATACACATCTAGTATCCATAGCTAATAAAGATATGCATTTACTTAAAAGCGTATACACATCTAGTATCCATAGCTAATAAAGATATGCATTTACTTAAAAGCGTATACACATCTAGTATCCATAGCTAATAAAGATATGCATTTACTTAAAAGCGTATACACATCTACTATCCATAGCTAATAAAGATATGCATTTACTTAAAGCGTATACACATCTAGTATCCATAGCTAATAAAGGTATGTATTTACTTAAAAAGAGTATACACATCTAGTATTCATAGCTAATAAAGGTATGTATTTACTTAAAAGCGTATACACATCTAGTATCCATAGCTAATAAAGATATGCATTTACTTAAAAGCGTATACACATCTAGTATCCATAGCTAATAAAGATATGTATTTACTTAAAAAGCGTATACATATCTAGTATCCATATCTAATAAAGATATACATTTGCTTAAAAAGCGTATACACATCTAGTATCCATAGCTAATATAGATATGTTTTTACTTAACAAGCGTATACACATCTAGTATCCATAGCTAATAAAGATATGTATTTACTTAAAAAGCGTATACACATGTAGTATCCATAGCTAATAAAGATATGTATTTACTTAAAAAGCGTATACACATGTAGTATCCATAGCTAATAAAGATATATATTTACTTAAAAAGCGTATACACATGTAGTATCCATAGCTAATAAAGATATGTATTTACTTTAAAAGCGTATACACATGTAGTATCCATAGCTAATATAGATATGTTTTTACTTAACAAGCGTATACACATCTAGTATCCATAGCTAATAAAGGTATGTATTTACTTAAAAAGCGTATACACATGTAGTATCCATAGCTAATAAAGATATGTATTTACTTAAAAAGCGTATACACATGTAGTATCCATAGCTAATAAAAATATGCATTTACTTAAAAAGCGTATACACATCTAGTATCCATAGCTAATAAAGATATGTATTTACTTAAAAAGCGTATACACATCTAGTATCCATAGCTAATAAAGATATGTATTTACTTAAAAAGCGTATACACATCTAGTATCCATAGCTAATAAAGGTATGCCTTTACTTAAAAAGCGTATACACATGTAGTATCCATAGCTAATAAAGATATATATTTACTTAAAAAGCGTATACACATGTAGTATCTATAGCTAATAAAGGTATGCCTTTACTTAAAAAGCGTATACACATGTAGTATCCATAGCTAATAAAGATATATATTTACTTAAAAAGCGTATACACATGTAGTATCCATAGCTAATAAAGGTATGTATTTACTTAAAAAGCGTATACACATGTAGTATCTATAGCTAATAAAAATATGTATTTACTTAAAAAGCGTATACACATCTAGTATCCATAGCTAATAAAGATATGTATTTACTTAAAAAGCGTATACACATCTAGTATCCATAGCTAATAAAGATATGTATTTACTTAAAAAGCGTATACACATCTAGTATCCATAGCTAATAAAGGTATGCCTTTACTTAAAAAGCGTATACACATGTAGTATCCATAGCTAATAAAGATATATATTTACTTAAAAAGCGTATACACATGTAGTATCTATAGCTAATAAAGGTATGCCTTTACTTAAAAAGCGTATACACATGTAGTATCCATAGCTAATAAAGATATATATTTACTTAAAAAGCGTATACACATCTAGTATCCATAGCTAATAAAGGTATTCCTTTACTTAAAAAGCGTATACACATCTAGTATCCATAGCTAATAAAGATATGTATTTACTTAAAAAGCGTATACACATGTAGTATCCATAGCTAATAAAGGTATGCATTTACTTAAAAGCGTATACACATCTAGTATCCATAGCTAATAAAGGTATTCCTTTACTTAAAAAGCGTATACACATCTAGTATCCATAGCTAATAAAGGTATGCATTTACTTAAAAGCGTATACACATCTAGTATCCATAGCTAATAAAGGTATTCCTTTACTTAAAAAGCGTATACACATGTAGTATCTATAGCTAATAAAGATATGCGTTTACTTAAAAGCGTATACACATCTAGTATCCATAGCTAATAAAGATATGTATTTACTTAAAAAGCGTATACACATCTAGTATCCATAGCTAATAAAGATATGTATTTACTTAAAAAGCGTATACACATCTAGTATCCATAGCTAATAAAGATATGTATTTACTTAAAAAGCGTATACACATCTAGTATCCATAGCTAATAAAGATATGTATTTACTTAAAAAGCGTATACACATCTAGTATCCATAGCTAATAAAGATATGTATTTACTTAAAAAGCGTATACACATGTAGTATCTATAGCTAATAAAGGTATTACTTTATTTAAAAAGTGTATACAAAATTTAGATTTGCCTATTGATTATCAGCTGAAACTGTTGGATCAGACCACTGTACCGATTTTAATATATGCTTGTGAAATTTGGGGATTTGTAAGATCTGATATAGTTGAAAAAACTCCTCTTTCATTCCTTAGAAGTATACTGAATGTCAAAAAATGTACCCCTGTATATATGGTATACGGTGAACTTGGTCGGTTCACCTTAATTAATAACATTAAAAGTCGAATGATGATCTATTGGGCTAGATTAGTTAGTGGTTATGCAAAAACAAAATGTCTTATCATATGTATTCTCTCTTATACAAACATTTTTGTGATAATACCTATGAAAATAAATGGATACTAGAAGTAAAATCTATATTAGATGATCTTGGGTTTAGCTACGTATGGAGAAATCAAAGTTTTGTGTCAGTTAAATGATTAACAAAATCTGTAGAACTATGACTGAATGATCAATACAGACAAGCTTGGGCAGCTAACATCAATACGTCATCTAAAGGTCTTATTTACAGGTTATTTAAAACTAGTTTGGATTTAGAAAAGATCTATTTCTAATTAACAAAAAATATATCTAAAAGCTTAATTAAGTTTAGAAGTGCACATCATAGGTTGCCTGTTCAAACTGGTAGATGGGCTAATGTTTCCTATAACGAATGATATTGTACACCCTGTCAGTCACAAGAAATAGATGATGAATATCACTGTCTTCTGTCGTGTTCTTATTTTCATGCTGAAAGACAAAAATGTATACCTCATTTTTACATTTCCAGGACTAACGTTTATAAATTCAATCAATTAATGAATACAGGTAACATACGACTCTTGAAAAATATTTACAGGTTCTTAGATAGTGTTTTTTGAATTTGTTAATCCCCGTTAAGCATTGTGTAATGATATCACACGCTATATTCATGTAATGATATCACACGCTATATTCATGTTATGATATTACACGCTATATTCATGTTCTTGTTCTTATATACCTCATATGTCGTAAACTTTACAACCTGAGTGTAATAAAGTCTTGTCTTGTCTTGGTGCTTTTTTACATTCTTCTTTGTAATTTGTCAGGTTGGTGCGCCAATTTTCTTGCTGGGCCCGTTAATCATTACCAGCAGTAGAGAATTAAAGAAAACAAGAAAGTAATTTAACAATGTAGGAGAAACGGCCACAGGTTGTATATATAATTTGGTTGTAACAGCACCCTAATGTTGCAGATAAATGTATCATTCAGGTCATACTTGGTTCATAGTACTCTCATTCTCACATGTCTTCTGTTGTTTCGATGCGCAACATATCCATTTTCACAACATGAAGAGAACGCATGAGCATATACAAGATTAAATTATTTTGATGTGACAGAATCCATTATATTACATATTGACAGATACATTGATCAGAAAATAATTTATATAGATCGTACTTAAACTTATGAACGTGACCTAAGATACATGTACTAAAACAGGATACAGTTTAATTTTATATGGGTGCGCTAGAGTATTGAGAGGTAGTCTGTCCTGACGTGTTTAATGTACTCGTAGATTTAGCGACACGACATAGCCAAAGAGCTTAGATTAGATTCACGAAAGGATTTATTCATCTTTTTGCTGTCAAAAGCTTGTTAAGGTATTGAGAGTTACACAATAAATGACCATACATATTTGAAACACAAAACTTGTTGAAGTATTGAGACCTACACAATAGATGACTATAAGCATTTGAAACACAAACTTATTAATGTGTTGAGAGTTACACAATAGATAACCATATTTTGTTAATGTGTTGAGAGTTACACAATAGATGACCATATTTGAAACACAAAACTTATTAATGTGTTGAGAGTTACACAATAGATGACCATATTTGAAACACAAAACTTATTAATGTGTTGAGAGTTACACAATAGATGACCATATTTTGTTAATGTCTTGAGAGTTACACAATAGATGACCATATTTTGTTAATGTGTTGAGAGTTACACAATAGATGACCATATTTAAAACACAAAACTTATTAATGTGTTGAGTTACACAATAGATGAGCATATTTTGTTAATGTGTTGAGAGTTACACAATAGATGACCATATTTGAAACACAAAACTTATTCATGTGTTGAGAGTTACACAATAGATGACCATATTTGAAACACAAAACTTATTAATGTGTTGAGTTACACAATAGATGACCATATTTTGTTAATGGGTTGAGAGTTACACAATAGATGACCATATTTGAAACACAAAACTTATTAATGTGTTGAGAGTTACACAATAGATGACCATATTTGAAACACAAAACTTATTAATGTGTTGAGAGTTACACAATAGATGACCATATATGAAACACAAAACTTGTTAAGGTATTGAGGGTTACACAATAGATGACCATAAGCATCTGAAACACAAAAGGCTTTGGATTGTTACTCTTTAATATAAAATATTTATTTCTTTCCTCTGGTATCTCTCGATCATTGCATGACTAAGGTCGCTGGAATTTAATATCGGCCGCCACACGAAATAAAATCGTTAATCGACATTTTTGTCAAAAAGGTATGTAGACGGTTTCACTAGCTGGATCAGTTATCCAATTACAATTTTGCCAACAAGAGGTTACGGATAGGAGATATATCAAAGTGAAATATTTTACCACCATTTAGTTATTTGAATAAGTGTGTTCACGAAAATACTTAAACGTGAAGAAATATAGTAAATAGGATAGAATAATCAACGATAAAAACATGATTATACATTTTCTTCTGCCCTTATATTTTGAATACAAATAGGCTTTATGATCATCGTCTTCGTCCATATTTTCATTGTCCTTGAATTCGTTCTCAACAAAAAGAAAAACAAAAACAAAAAAAAAAAAACGATAAAAAACAAAAGTAATATTAGCAGAAGAAAAGGAGATTAGATTTTTCCCATTTACATTTTATCAAAACGGACTTGTCATACAATTACTACTTTCATTGAAACAAACGTTGCTTGAATGTCACAACATAGGTACGAATAAATCTATGACACTTTAATATGTTATAATCAATGATTTTCCGATTTCCAGAGGAATCTGCAAAAATGTGATTAACCGAAGCGAAATTATAACGTATAACCTAAGAGGAAATCTGAATATAAATGAATGCATCTGAAAATTGTCCAAACAAAAGAACAGATGTGAACATAATTGTAAAAGAGTGTTGGCGAAAAACGTACATGTATATAATTTACTTCGGTTTCAGCCTTCTATCGTCGCACTCACAGTCCAAATTTTATCATAAGAGCTTTCCTGAAATTCAATACCACTTTAATCCTGGAACGGAGTCCTGTCTGTTAGAACGGTGTTTTTATTCATCGTTGTCTCAGTTGTAAAAAAAAATTCACTTAAATACTCGGCCAGAAGCAAGAAATCTATACTATTGATATTTTATTTACGAAAGAATTTTATACAAATCAAAGAAGATATATCTGATTTATGCACCCATTTGTATGTTATTCTGATACATCAATTTTGGACTAGCCACCAGCAAATTGACAAACTAGTCAATATACTTGTGTTACCTTAATGGATGGACTTTGATCCATGGTTATAAAAGGCAATATCGTGTCGGCTTTCACTATGATGTTACTATCTGATAGCATATCAGCACGAAAATTCCTTTGTACTGAGTGCGCATTGGTATAGTATACATTTTTAACATATGCCATATCAACAAGTTTATCTATTGTCTAGTTGATTCCTATGCAAACCATGATTTTTTAAAATTTTGTATAAAAAAAAATTAAAAAACACACCTGTTAAATAAACCATCAAAAGTCTCTGTCGTTTCTATTGCCAGACGTAACTGGCCCTGAAACTTAATTTGTATTCATAACTTACTTCAAAAGTTGTTTTTTCTTTGTGATCTATATCTATAGTGGTACATTTTAGTCTGTGTTAATGAAGGTTAAGTCTACTTGACCCAACAGTTTGCGCTATGGTCGGTAGGGTAAATGAAGTACACGCTGCGTGTGAATTGCTGTAATTCATAGTAGGGATCATCTCAAACGAAGACAGGGTTAAATTAAATACACTAATATGAAAGCTGATTTTCATGATAATCTCGTGTAGTAAAGTGGGCTTTTTTGTGTGTGTATAAATCAACGTACGGGAACACGATGAAAACTGATTATGAAGAAGAAGAAGTTGAAACAAATACGTTTTCCAAATAAAAATGGTCTGCTCATAGTCTATTTGTCTTTGACACAGCCCAGGTACTGTCCATACAGTGTGCTCAATTCATGAGTTGGGTGACATATGGGCTATTGGTCATGCGAATAGGCTTAACAGGGTGGGTGGGTGTGGTATTGCCATATATCACGTAGAGGACGTAATAAGTGAAAAGTTATAACTTATTAACTGAAAAAAACTGTCATTTAAATGTGCAGGTACAATCTCTTTTGCGGAAAAAAATACTTATAAGAGCTAAAATAGGCAATTTGATATTGCATTTTACGCGCAATAGATCACGGTATTGAGATAGTATTGAGCTATTGCATTATAATTATCGTGTTGCATGAAGACTAAACAAGATACAACGAGCGTTACACTTTTAATATACACTGAGCTTTGCGTACAATGTATGTGGCAAACGCAATATTGGTCTTCTTCCAGTCAACCCGATCCAATGACTGACAGTCATATTAAACGTATAATTGTAACCCGATTGCTATCAGACTTTCCATATTGAAAGTATAGTTGTGGTCGGTACTGTTAATAGCGAAGAAAATTCCTAAACATTCCCGATATACATACTATGAAATTACTTATTTGCGTGTTTACACTTTACTTTTCCTCTGTTCTTTCACCCCATGTAGTTCTGTAAATATAAATCCACCGAGGTTTATAACTTCGGATATTATCAGTCCTTCGTTCTTAATACCCATCTAAAAATAATGAAAAATACTTGGCATTAGCTAAGTATCCTAAATAAACCTTATATGTATGCATACATAGGCTATATTGAATTTGCTTGTAAGTATGAGAACTATTGTAGTTGTCGTATGTGTTTCCGCTAGTGTGTGAGAAGTCACTTCACCTAATGTCAGTGTGTAGTTCAAATTAAGAATAAGACAAATATTAACAAAATTACAAACTGATCAGGTAAGATATATGGGCAGTTGCATACTTTAGAAGAAGGTACTTCGTTCAATTCTGTTGGGTGTTACGATTGTCAATATTCGTGAATGTTAAGCTAAGCATAGCGCATACGTGCTTGGTGACGGTGAATATGACATGTATACATATGCTTTTCTACAGTGGATTCTACGGTGTGTCGAATAAGCCACGTGTATGTATAGAAAGACATGCTAGCGGAAAATATGAAAGTATTCCAGACTAATAACATTGTGGATCATCATAATGTTTTGGACTGAAAATTGTGTCATTACATGTACAATTTTGTCATAGTCTTCATCATAATGTTTTGGACTGAAAATTGTGTCATTACATGTACAATTTTGTCATAGTCTTCATCATAATGTTTTGGACTGAAAATTGTGTCATTACATGTACAATTTTGTCATAGTCTTCATCATAATGTTTTGGACTGAAAATTGTGTCATTACATGTACAATTTTGTCATAGTCTTCATCATAATGTTTTGGACTGAAAATTGTGTCATTACATGTACAATTTTGTCATAGTCTTCATCATAAAATGCTGCTTAAGACAAGTACAGGCCTTCCTACCTTGTTTTTGGAACTACTATCAAGAATGTTCAGGACTGACAAAAATCCATTTTATTTGCAAACAGTATGTGCAGAAAAGCAACTCATGTTAAATTGCTCTAAGTTTTATACAAAAAACATACTTCTCCTTGCCACTAAATGGATTATTCATAAGTGTCAGTGACATTTCTTTTTCACTGCATACAGACTCCATATTGCTGTACACTGCATACAGACTCCATATTGCTGTACACTGCATACAGACTCCATATTGCTGTACACTGCATACAGACTCCATATTGCTGTACATTGCATACAGACTCCATATTACTGTACACTGCATACAGACTCCATATTGATGTACACTGCATAAAAGTCTGTGGATAAAAGGTATGGAAATGGTTTTATTTTAAGTTATTCTTTCACACACTCACTGCTAAATGTTACGGGATAATTAACCGAAAAAAATGGGGCATCACTATTACCATAATGGTTAGCCATTTCTTCATAATCAGAGTACTATCCACTACCCACCTGTACTAAACTGTGCATGACTAATAGCCCTTAATGCAGGTCAGTTCCAGGTGCAGAACATTAAACACTGATATGTGTATAAATTTGTATTAGGTAGAAGTTGGCTGTGTTTGGAAGTGAACTCATCCCACGTTTACAGGGAACACTTTTTGACAATTTAGATATAGATAACAAAGAATGCAAAATTAAAGTTAAAAAATGTGGGGAAAAAATCCAAGTTTTTTTTTGTGTAGTTTCAAACACCTATTAGAAAAATCACTGCGGCATTAGATCTTTGGAAGACTTTGTGGATTCTGAGAAAAAGTGGAAACTAGAGTATAACACGTATTTAACAGGTCATATCTATCCAACAGACCATATGTATCCAACAGATCATACGTCAACAACAGACTATATGCAAATAACAGACCATATATATCCAACAGACCATACGTAAACAACAGATCATATGCAAACAACAGCTCATATGTGTCCAACAGACCATATGCAAACAACAGACCATATGTAAAAACAGATTATATGCAAACAACAGACCCTACTAGAATGTACACAACAGACCGTATGTAAACAACAGACCATATGTGAACAACAGACCATATCTATCAAACAGACCATATTTATCCAACAGAACATATTTAAAAAACAGACCGTATGTAAACAACAGACCATATGTAAGCAACAGACCATATGTAAACACCATACCATATGTAAACTATTCAACACAGAATGCATTTGTAAATATTGTGCGTAGTCATTATTTATTAATGACATGTTGCACACCTTCCAATACCGCATTTCTTCCTCTTTGGCAAAGAGACAAAAGAGGCAATCATTTGTACTACAGTCGGTAGTAAAGTTCAATACAGCTTGTGGTTTTTATATGTTGCAAGCATATGTACCGATTTTACACAAAGATAACTTGAAATTGAACTTGGAATGTGAGCCAAAAGCGCGTGCACTTAAAAAAAACTTATCATGGCATACTTGCATCTACAAAAACAGTGAGAGAGTAACAGAACAAGTTTCCATTTAAATTTTTTCAAGGTGGTCTTTTGTTTTTGTAAAATTTAGTTTTACATGGGACGTGATATATATTTTTTGGAAAGTTGTTTTGTCACGCGAGTATCAAGTCCTTTCAAACATCAGTGAAGACAGATGAATATAAGCTTGACCAGTTTGTTGCCGGAGTTATTGACGCTGATATCAAGAAATAGCAAACTGGCAGCCGCAGGTATAGCTTACAGAAAAACATAAAAGGCCATAGCTTACAGAAAAACATAAAAGGCCAACATGGAAGGGTAGGCAGGTCCACATATTGCGGCGATGATATAAAAATACATTTTCAGATGATGAAATATTGTTGCCATGACTACTAAATGGTCTTGTCGAATAATATATCTTCAGTAAATTTCATTAATGACAAGGCTACAAATCCTTTCATTTTAAGTTGCTTTCATAAAGATTACTTTAATTCTACATTACACAACATGTATGTAGCTATTTCGTTTACTAAAGCATATAAACGCAGAAGTAAAAACGTCCTAAGAACAAACCATCTTAAACTATGACTTTGACACTTGACAGACAGCCATCATGAAAAATCGTGAACACGTGTAATCTTTTGTAAAAATCAATAAAACTAATATTTTGACATGTTGACTCAGTCACTTCGCGACAATAGTAGGTAATTTATGATAAAGTTGCCTGTCTTATGACGTGTTGCTTAATTATATTGCTGCGTTTAATTTATTTGTGCAGAGAGTCTCGGACTATGGTCTAATATGACTACTTGTGTAAACATTTAAGCGAATGGAAGGAGGCGTGACGGCAATCTAGGTAACAATTTTCCGTACCCATGCCTGCTCTGGGTAATTTTAGTAACTATAAAAATGACTTCTCACCTGACCAACACAAAATGTGTACACTACTGTTAAAAATCTGATAACGATATATCAATCACCCACCTTGGGCCAGTGCATACTAGGACCGACTTCATTTGGTTTATGTTAAATAAACCAATTTGTCCCTGATAAAGGAAATTTCCAGAACCTCTTATCATAAATTAAAAGTTTATTCTAATGATTTGCTGATGGCCTTTTGTGCAAAATCATAAAAGACAATTTGAAGACTTACAGTAACTTATTCCTAATTAAGATAAGATATAAAAATGTGCATCATTTTATAGCAAACAAAAATTCGCATTTCATGATGACCTCCATTAAAAGGACACGCTGATTTGAAATTAGATGTCGTGATCGCAATCCGATTCACTTCATGAAAAACAATGTACAGAATTGCTACCCTTTGCAAATTAATTGTAAAAGGCTTTCACAAACAGCATCCTCATCTCACTGGTCTTTGCATGCAGTAAATACTGGCTTCCGGTCAGAAACTTTATGGGTAGGAGCATACATTATATTAACTAATTTGGAAACAAAAGTGTTCATCTAAGATTTCATTGTGTTTACATATCGTCGGAACATATAGTTTCCTGATGCATATTTTACTGTATAGATATAATTAGCACTAAGAAACAATGTCATCCTCTGTTTACAGTGCATGATGCTTTTGGGATTTTGTCTTGTTTAGTAAACAAATAACGTCGCATACAAACAAATAAAAGCAAGAACTGTGCGTCTTGGAAATGTGGTCGAAAGACCCGAGATTATTTTAGTAGTTAACAATCAACTTACGTTTTTTCACAAAAATAATCATGTGGAACCGTGCCTTAAGAATACGATACAATTATATTGCTGCATTTAATTTATTTGTGCAGAGAGACTCGGGCGATGGTCCAATATGACTACTCGTGGAAACATTTAATCCAGTAAGACTATGTGAATATTTAGATTAAGTTTTGAAGTAATAACCATAGGATAAACATATATATCAATTGCATTGGAGTCTGAACTATTAATTCTTTAGATATATCAATGCCATCTCCACCCGTTATTATCTATTAATTGTTTTATAGATAGATATCAATGCAAGCAGCACCCGTTATTATCTAATAATTGTTTTATAGATATAAATTCCTGCAGCAACCGTTATTATCGCTTAAATTTCGTTATTTGCTGATTCGAACTTGCTTACATAAAATGTAGATTATTACATTAAAGTTGCATAAGAAATGTGACCAGTAATTTAAGTTCTTGGGCATGTTTATCAAATTCAGAAACCGATAAAATGTAGATGATGAGACTGACCTTCTGTTTACACCCTTTTGGGTTGAGAATGAAATTAAGGTGAAATTGACTTTTCAACGCATTTGAGTGAGCATACATTCTTTTCTTTATTATAACATCGCTAGTTCGTATCTATTGATGCGTTAGAAGCATCTCATTTTCAAATCTATCATTCGAATCGTAGAGTATATGTGTTCATGGGTGACCAGCATTTATGACTTCAGCAGTACGTGATTGAATATAGAAAAACCTAAAGCATTCCCAGTCAAGATAGTGTCAAAAAATAGCTAAGGCTTGACACGGTCACATTTTTCACTCGTGTCATCTCAAGCTATTGATTTCTTTTGGAGCAAGATATATATATATATATATATATATATATATATATATATATATATATATATATATATATATATATATATATATATATGTGTGTGTGTGTGTCTGTGTGTGTGTGTGTCTGTGTGTGTGTGTGTGTCTGTGTGTGTGTTCTCTGCTTAGAATGAAATACATAAATCTTAGATTTTGGATTAGATCCAGTATGTACAAATTCATGGAATTATTCAATTATCAGCATAGTCATATTATCAGAAATGCGAGTAATTTATCAAACAGGACATTTATCTTCCGGTCTAATTTAATGAATGCTAGACAATGTAACTGCTAATTTGTTGCAGATTTATATTGGATTTAATATAATTATATATGTTGAATGATGTAAATTTCTCTGATGACTATAATTAAATTGACTTATGGTATGTAAAAAAGGATTCCATTGACTAATGGCATATTTTCCCTGCTGGCCGAGTGGTCTAAGGCGCTCGCCTTTACAGATCACTGACATCTCACCTCTGTCTTCGTGGGTTTGAGTCTCGGGCTCGGCCAACCTGGGTATGTGAGAAAGCTTGCCAGTAGCTTCCCGTGGGTCGGTGGTTCTTCCCGGGGTTTTCTCGGGTTCTTCCTCCACCAAATATACTGGCCGCTATGTATAGCCTATCATGTGCTGAAAAATGGCGTTAAACCCATAACAACCAACCAACCCTATTGAATAATGTAGATGTAGATCAGTAATGATATATATGCATTTTATTACAAATATATATATATATATATATATATATATATATATATATATATATATATATATATATATATATATATATATACTCTTTCTCTGATCTCAGCTGTGCACGTCCAAATGACTTACATAAATAAGATGTCTCGTAGCAGAAAACGTTTTCATCTGCATTCTCCGTTTATACACCATTGAATTCTAAGTACATTATAATGTTTATTATTTACGTGCCATGGACGTTGACTTTATGCAATAAACTTCATATATATATATATATATATATATATATATATATATAATATAATATAATATATATATATATATATATATATATATATATATAGATATATAAAGATAAATATAGATCATATAAACTAGACAGACAGATCCTGACACATTGTATACTAATCAGATTTAACTATGATCTTCGTCAATAGTAGATTAAGGAGTTGTGTTTGGCAGCTTTAATTATATCATATATATATATATATAACCAACTGACCTTAATTTATATTTATGTACATATACTGTATATATATATATATATATATATATATATATATATATATATATATATATATATATATATATATATATATATATATATATATATATATATATATATATATATATATATATATATACTTACACAAAACAGAAAACTGAATATCCCGCAAGTAACTTCCTCGGATGAAACACACTTCCATGGAACTAAATTAGAATATCAGTAAATGTAATCCAGCACTGAATCGCTTATGGGCTGAATCCACTGTGGCGGCTTCAATCGGTTAATTCAGGTAAGTAAGAATCCAGATAAGAGTACATTACACATTAGCGACTCTCAGTCATAGAACATTATACATTACCGACTCTCAGTAATCCACGCTTGAGTTGGTCTATTTCTGTAAATTAAATTAAAGCTCTCATAAACGTGAAAGTTAGGGTCTCTTTGGTGCCGTTTTCTCTAATCCCATACCGACAGATGAGATTCGGTTTTTAGCAGAGATGTTAATATGAAGAATCAGTTATTTCTCATGAACACGCACTTTTCTGACGGCTTTATTTGTTTTTATGTAACTGTTGATGTCAAATCAGAATGTGCTTGTATATTTTCCATACAAATAAGTTTAATTATAATATCAAAGACTGCATAAGCAAAGGCTTTAATTTACAATGTTAACTTTGCCTTGCCAAATCTTCCAAAAAACTTTGGTAAGAATGGTTTACTAAATCAGTTTATTTATTGTTTTACCATTTATTTATCCATACAATGTATCGGAATAAATTTGAAATTCATGCGATATCGATAATTTACTGCTTGCAAAACAATGCTTAGTTGCCACTGGCATCATTTGGTTAATCTCTATAAATATCATAAAGCGTCTCTTGGTGAAGGCTAAAATGCGCTACGTGTAGATTTATGGAATTGTTCCTGATCATATTACATTTTACTGAAGATGAAAAAGATGTTAAAATTGTATAACTTGAAAGCTCGATGTCACAAGATAGATTGGTTAGTTGGTTAAAAATGGCTATATCGTTCGTTTCCAAGATTGCATAATTCATTTTAACACTGTTTCACCAGCAAACGATGAATTGACCACGAAAACCACCAGGCTAAGTTTCAAGTATAAGAGGTGCAAAATTATTAGAAGTAATCGTGTATTCAGTTTCTTACTGTGATTATTATCAAATTGTGAAAGGGAGCTACAGTAACTCATGGGTCGCGCGTTCGATACCCACCCAGGCCAGCTGTTACAGTGTGTCCATGGGAAGGCACTTAGCTCCCATTACCTCGGCATTATATAGCCAATAATGTATTGAAAGTGCCGTTAAAACAAATTGACTACAACAACCAAATTGTAGAAACAAGTTCATCAGAATATTTGCAGGTTGTTTGTATTGTGTTTGTATTGTATAAATGATACTGAGCCACATTGTTCTCTGGGTCAGGCAAAGTGTATCAAAACAAAACTCGTGTTCTTAGCATACTTTAAACCAAACTGTCAGCATATATATGTAAGATCAACATCTATAAAATGGGATTGTCCTTTGATTTACATGTCCATGGAGGCTGATTGGATATAGGTTGCTTTACGTGTCCATGTAGGCTGATAGGATATAGGTTGCTTTACGTGTCCATGGAGGCTGATAGGGTATAGGTTGCTTTACGTGTCCATGTAGGCTGAAAGGATATAGGTTGCTTTGCGTGTCCATGGAGGCTGATAGGATATAGGTTGCTTTACGTGTCCATGGAGACTGATTGGATATAGGTTGCTTTACGTGTTCATATAGGCTGATAGGATATAGGTTGCTTTACGTGTCCATGGAGGCTGATATTATATAGGTTGCTTTACGTGTCCATGGAGTCTGAAATGATATAGGTTGCTGTACGTGTCCATGTAGGCTGATAGGATATAGGTTGCTTTACGTGTCCATGGAGGCTGAAATGATCTAGGTTGCTTTACGTGTCCATATAGGCTGATAGGATATAGGTTGCTTTACGTGTCCATGGAGGCTGATAGGATATAGGTTGCTTTACGTGTCCATGGAGGCTGATATTATATAGGTAGCTTTACGTGTCCATGTAGGCTGATAGGATATAGGTTGCTGTACGTGTCCATGTAGGCTGATAGGATATAGGTTGCTGTACGTGTCCATGGAGTCTGAAATGATCTAGGTTGCTTTACGTGTCCATATAGGCTGATAGGATATAGGTTGCTTTACGTGTCCATGGAGGCTGATAGGATATAGGTTGCTTTACGTGTCCATGGAGGCTGATATTATATAGGTTGCTTTACGTGTCCATGTAGGCTGATAGGATATAGGTTGCTGTACGTGTCCATGTAGGCTGATAGGATATAGGTTGCTTTACGTGTCCATGGAGGCTGATAGGATATAGGTTGCTTTACGTGTCCATGGAGTCTGAAATGATCTAGGTTGCTTTACGTGTCCATGGAGGCTGATAGGATATAGGTTGCTTTACGTGTCCATGGAGTCTGAAATGATCTAGGTTGCTGTACGTGTCCATGTAGGCTGATAGGATCTAGGTTGCTGTACGTGTCCATGTAGGCTGATAGGATATAGGTTGCTGTACGTGTCCATGGAGTCTGAAATGATCTAGGTTGCTTTACGTGTCCATATAGGCTGATAGGATATAGGTTGCTTTACGTGTCCATGGAGGCTGATAGGATATAGGTTGCTTTACGTGTCCATGGAGGCTGATATTATATAGGTTGCTTTACGTGTCCATGTAGGCTGATAGGATATAGGTTGCTGTACGTGTCCATGTAGGCTGATAGGATATAGGTTGCTTTACGTGTCCATGGAGGCTGATAGGATATAGGTTGCTTTACGTGTCCATGGAGTCTGAAATGATCTAGGTTGCTTTACGTGTCCATGGAGGCTGATAGGATATAGGTTGCTTTACGTGTCCATGGAGTCTGAAATGATCTAGGTTGCTGTACGTGTCCATGTAGGCTGATAGGATCTAGGTTGCTGTACGTGTCCATGTAGGCTGATAGGATATAGGTTGCTGTACGTGTCCATGTTCGCTTATAGGGTATAGGCTGTTAGGATTTATTTCGCTTAATTATTAACCTTTGTATTGTTTGACCTTGGCACTGTGAACTGATTTATGATCTCTTTACCGTTTCTTACCAGGTTCATTATCAGTGTAAACGAATCATGTACATGTTGCCTTCGTATTATTCAGAGCATCGTGACAATTAACTTACAATTAGACTTTATGTAACCTGCAATCAGATATTACCCTAGATAGACCTTTAGCAGGATTTAAAGGGAAATAATAAAGTAAATTATATTACATTATACAAATTTTTTCTGAGGAAGGTCCCACGTTGTAACAATTAAGGAATATTTCGAGTTCGAGTTTTATTTTTGTTCTGTCAGTTTCTAAGTTCATATACCACAAGATTATGTACAGCATAAGATGTTTTAGATTTCTAATATGAAAACGCATAGTATAATCAACATAACTTTGCTTGTGTGGTTTTTCAGGTAGTCAAAGACGCTTTCTGTAACAGATCTAACAAATATATATTGCATTTAATCATCGCTCATCAACATGACTTCATTCACGTGGTTCTCACAAATGCTCATTTTGTATCAAGCATTTCAGACACAAAGTTTAGTCTCAGACCCAGAATAAATGTTCTATTTATCATAACCCATTGAAGCTTAATCCATGAGAATTTAGAGGAATATTGAACAATGGCACAAGTATTAGTAACGAAAAGTCTATGTTGTTATTTCGACTAACCTTTGAGTTCGAGGGCTAGTAAATGTTTCGCCGTAGTAATAATCGCACTCCAAGTCAGCGTTAAACTCCTGATTAAGTAAATGAAATCAAATTATTTTATAAACGTTTCTTTTCCTCAAAGCAACCACAGTTCCAAAAGTATTGATGACTTGAAAATCTAGTAGTTGTGGGTTACAACTTACTTCTGTGCTTCGATGATCACTATCTCCTCGCTATCCTCACCATCTAATAAACATTTCAGCTCCAGTTAGAAGGGAAAGAAGCTAACTCGACGCTTGATTCATACTTAAGAGTTTAACGATGATGCTGTCCTGTTGTCCACAACACTCAGTCCTAAAGATGCAGATCATATGGTAGCAGTAGTAAATATGAAAGCTTTGGTCGTCGTTAGGGAGCAAATGCTGACCTGCTATTGACTGCAACCATGATAAAATCCTGCTTGCTCAATCCTCTGACGCATATGGAAAATGCTGAGTGCATTATAATTAGCTAATTAGCGGTGATCCCGGGCAATATATATATATATATATATATATATATATATATATATATATATATATATATATATATATATATATATATATATATATATATATATATTTCAACTATTCCGCAAGTAACTTACTCTGCACTTATTCTGATGGAATTTAAATACCTACAAATTCTTTTCTATCCTTATTCGTGACCCTTTAAATATGTCCACTTTGGCATCTAATGAAATACTAAACATATCACCATCTTTCAATCATGAAACAAAAATCAAAAACATTAGAATTCGCTATCTCATAGGTTCTCAAACTGTGGGTCGCGCTTGCTGCAGGTGATATATTAGCGATACATAGAATACCAGGAAGTGGGCCGCGGGTGCAAAAAGTTTGAGAACCATTGCAGCGGCTATATGAATCAAAATGACTGTTGGATTAATTTCATACATATCTCGTAGTTACTAGAAAGAAGATTTGGGCCTCTAAAACCGGTAAAAATAGACTACTTCTAGTCTTGCTGTTTGTGATTGGGTGTATATGATATGACAACCGTACCTTTTCTGCTGTTACTTGTCTAGGTGTTTGTTACTGGATGTAAATCTTATATGCTTTAGAAAGTGTTTATTTTCTTTTTCGGTTGTCCCTCCTCCCTCATTTTAATGAAAGAACCCCTTTCTCTGTTTTATAAAGACTAAATTGTAAATACTTGTCCTGTAATGGAAGTTCTGTCCAAAATGAAGAGCGTCACGACTACAATTATACAATACCAACTTCTTTAGAATCCAAATTTTCATATCTCCTTTTGCTTGAAATTGCAGTTTTCCATCCCTCTCTTCCTAGTTTGCAGCCATATGTCCTTTTATTAGTGGAGATTAATTTTCACGCATTGTTACAATTTATTTAGGACGTTTCTAGCGTCAAACGGCTGCTACTTTAGAGGATCCCAAGGGTATGACTTTGTCAACCTTTAATACTGAAAGGGCGAGAGACAATCAAAAGAACAATTCAAAATTAAAACTGTATTATCAGTGAAATGTTTTTTTAGATCATCTAAGAAAGTAAATGGGATATAATGAATGTTTATGGTTTAGCAAAACTTGAAAGCGAGTTGAAGATCAAACCTATGTTTCTATTGAAGGTAATAAATCAGAACAAACTTGATTACACTGAGACATGTAATTCGAAACGATACTTTATTCCCCTTATTACTATTTTCATCCAGAGAAGGAGATAGAAAAATACATTGTACGAGAAAAGAGTAGTAGCTGCATCGTATGAAGACAAACGAAGGAAATAACATCCAAGCAACAAAGGGAGCTCCATCTTGATCATTATCATACTTTAGAGATGTCCCAGTGTTTCTAAGGATTATTGGGAAACTGAAACTTACAATTAATCCTTTGTCTTGAATTTGGGCGTATATGAATGTTTCTGCACAACCGTAATCTTAAGGAGAAAGTATATAAAGATCTATCAATTAATTGATTGGTCCTAAAAGCAGTTGTGATATCGTTGGTAACGCATATGATTGGATCGATCGCAGATGATTGTTTTTTTTTGTTTTTTTTTGTTTTTTTTGTTGTTATTTTTCTTGGTCTTTTTTCTGAGTTCATAAAAGAGATATAATTATCTATTATTTATTTTGTTCTTTTTAAATAATCCAGTTTGTTAAGAATGAATTCAAATTGTCTCAAGAACGATTCAAGAAACCCTCAGCCATTTTTACATCACACACGAAAGACCAATGTATATTGAATCAGGATTTGACTACAAACCAGGTGTATAGAGAGGCGGATGATATCGTGCAAACTGCAAACATCAGTTTCCTCCTGACAACATCACTGATACGATTTGTATTATCACTATAAAAAAGATACTAACAATTCGGTAGGCTTAGATGGAATTCAACCCAAACTTTGGAAATTTTAGTTTGCCAATCTCTGATTCATTAGAAAATGTAACTAACCGTCGTTTTATAATATTTTCCCCGTAGCCTCATGAATTATGCTACACAGAGGACAAAACATTGGTAACTTAATGAATAAATTCTATATTACACTCAACAGACAGAGGACAAAACATTGGTAACTTAATGAATAAATTCTATATTACACTCAACAGACTGCTAACTTAATGAATACATTCTATATTACACTCAACAGACTGTTTTGTAAAGTTTTTGAAATGTTGATGGAATCTGTAGTTATCCTTTTATGCTAATCTGAAATAATCTGGTATCAGTAGACGCCAAATGAACATTAGGGCCGCATTAATCTGAAATAATCTGGTATCAGCAGACGCCAAATGAACATTAGAGCCGCATTAATCTGATATAATCTGCTATCAGTAGACGCCAAATGAACATTAGGGCCGCATTAATATGAAATAATCTGGTATCAGTAGACGCCAAATGAACATTAGGGCCGCATTAATCTGAAATAATCTGGTATCAGTAGGCGCCAAATGAACATTATGGCCGCATTAATCTGAAATAATCTGCTATCAGTAGACGCCAAATGAACATTAGGGCCGCATTAATCTGAAATAATTTGGTATCAGTAAGCACCAAATGAACCTTAGGGCCGCATTAATCTGAAATAATCTGGTATCAGTAGACACCAAATGAACATTAGGGCCGCATTAATCTGAAATAATCTGGTATCAGTAGGCGCCAAATGAACATTAGGGCCGCATTAATCTGAAATAATCTGGTATCAGTAGGCGCCAAATGAACATTAGGGCCGCATCAAAGACCTCTTTAATCCTTGAGTCTGGACGTAGTATCAGGTCCACAGATGTGTGTTATTGACCATGACTCCCAATCGTCATTAGTGTCAGTCATCTGTAGATTAGAGTTTAGAATTTCAAATAAGCTTGTTACTTTAGTAGAGTGTGACCTTTGTGTGACTGAAATGTAACTGCTATATGTATTGACGTGAATTATAGGTGATAATAGACAGGCAGATAATCAGCAAGTGAAGTCAGATTTCAAAGAATATTCTGTAAGAATCAAATATAGTTGTAAGTCCTCTCGAAGCGTTAGGCTAAGTATTCATATCGCAAGAAAGGTGTCTGCATCAGCGGCATTGGCGAGGGCAATATTGGTATATACAGTGGGTCTGTACTCGATAGTTTCTTGAGAGTTATTACGTGTATTGTGGAATTACTAAAGATGTATGCTTTGCTATGCCGTTTATATATATATATATATATATATATATATATATATATATATATACATTCATTCATTGGTCATTAATAATTTAATTTTAAAGAATAAGATAAAATAGTTATTTTGGGCACACATTATTATCATTGATATAATTGTTGACGTCTAAATGGGATTACTGGAGTTTTGCAGGAGGGTAAGTTCAAACTCCCAAGAGGTTTCGTTAGGTGAGTCTTACATAGTGCTGTGATCAAACGTTTCTTCAGGAGACGGTTGAAATATTTGGTCATGTGTGCGTAACGTCAGTTGATCGGATCATATTGATTACATATATTGTAATTAAAATACGTCATCATTCTTTACACAGAAGGCAAATCTTAATAAAAAGTGAAATAAACATAATTGTAAAATAGTTACATCACGCTTATGTAGTAGTAACTGCAAACACAAACATTAAAGTTTGCTTGCAAACACACATCAATCCCATACTTGTTGCTTCCGAGGACAAAAAAGTTTCATCTCCTTACAAACATGCCTTTATAAACCAAGGAAATAGCAGCTCTAATAATATTCTATCCAAATAGACTGATTTAATTTTGTCTCATAGCTTTATAATGTACTACTTGCTATATAACGTGTGAAATATCCAAGATCAAGAGTCCCTTGTTATGACGTGCATTTCTCTGAGTTCTGACCCGTTATCATTTCAGTTGGTTTAGTGCGCACGTGCATTTGCCGCTCATTTACAACATGATGTACTGTGGCATATGCCATCCCCTACCAACAAAAGATACTTCTAAGTAGATAACTACAGGGCAGTCCGTTTTCTATAATTTATGCTTTACAGTACCAGCTTTTGCACTCCTATCACACACGTAAAATTTCATGTTCAAAAATATGACTTATAAATACTAGTACTTCTTATTATAACCAATATTTAGATACATAAAGTTTTTGTTGGCGTCGTTGCTGTTTTCTAGTATTAACAGTATTAGTTATTGTTGTTGCATACGTTCTGTGGTCATTTTGCGATATCAACGTAGGTGGTATTTGCCATGTAAGTAATAGTTGTTTCGTTTATGTAGTTATTTCCTCTTGCCATGATTGGCCTTGTTGTTGTTGCCATTGTTGATTTTATCCTTCGTACAGATAGAAACTATACGGTTTTACAGTGATATCGCCCCATTAGGACAATAATATGTCATGTCTACACTTAATTTTGACGTGTGTTTATAAACTGTTGTCATAAAAGTTTTAACGTATATATTGAAAGTAGAATAATTTTCTCCTGACAGTTCAATAGATATTTGTGGTCAGACATTTCTGTCACAAAGATTATATCTGTCCAATCAATACAAAAGAAATGTAAAGAAACACTACAAAATAAAATCTGTCATTCAAAATTAGATTCTGGAAATCAAATGACTACAGCTAAAGGCTCTTTTGTGTTGAAATAGGGACAAGGACTTGAGACGACCGGAGCCTCAGAACAATCAAATTCTATTCAATAGATGTCGAAACTGGTTTTCGTTTCACAAACTAACATACCTAAGCAAATGAACTGGTCCAATTTTCATTATTCCTGCCACACCAAAGAAATAATATATAGATTTATAATCTAAACGTTAAAATGTATCATTGTAGAATTTCATTAAGTTTAAATATAAACAGATTCCAAAACCCGACCCCAGCATTGAATGTTCGCTCTAAATACACATAAAGTTGAACCTCCTCAGAGTATCAAGATGTGATTGAAAATGTGGTTGGACAAACATTAATTGATAGTATGTGGGAACTATCTTAAAAGTCAGTGCTAGTATTTGAATACAGCGTTTATCCACGTGTGTAAATATTGGAATATGCAATGATGAGAAAGTATCTGCATCGTGGGGGGAGGCAAATATCGAATTCTCTCCTGTAAAATGATTTAATATCAGTTAATTTACAACTTATTTTCTTTGTAAGGAGTTGCAGCCTTTCTTGTTTGTTACAAAAGTTAATAAATGTACAATTATTGCTGTTTTCTGGTGACTCATGTTACTGCATCCTTGAAATAACAAACCAGGTATGTAGGGTGTTACAGTTGTATACACATAGCTGCGAATGGGGGAATACTTGCACACTTTAATCTCATTTTCGTTTTGTGCTAACATTTCTTGTACGAAATATTCTCATAGGCATTGTCAATAAAAGCATGTCTCGTTGCTAAACTTAAATCACCAGAATGGTGGCTGTGCACTTCAACTGTGGTTCAGATATATTGTGATTGATATGCTTTGTAGACAGAATTCAAAGTAAAACAGCTCATTATAACATGATCGAGCTGTATTTTACGTAGTGCTTGGGAACAACCTCATCTTCCTTTCTTTAAAAATCGCATTTTTGTTGGTATTTGGCATATACTTGATGCCCCAAGTAAATGAGCATGTAAAATAAAGATGATACAATGTTTGCTGTGTCCAAATATTTGATGGAGCAAGAGGAAAAGACTTTGAACCCTCGGGCACTCTGACTTTTGCGTCTTCCTCCAGCAAATATCTACACACAAGAAACCATGTATTTTTCCTGTATAGTATCAGCTATTTTGGAAAAGTAATTTACGAAATAAAGCAAAGATGACCCAGATTGAAACCGGCTGAAACTTCGGGTTATCATCTGTTGATAGGGACAATGTACGACGTAATTTATTATAAATCTCAAGTTACTGCAGTGGTCACTATTCCAGAATAAAAATGATTCTTCAAAAAGTGAAGAAAACAAAATTGTACCGCAATCGGAGTTTCATAAAATAATTGTTTTCCTCAATCGATAAAAGAACCATGTTTCAAGCATATTCTCAATTGCTGTCGTTAATATCACCATCGTTTATTTGAGACTTTCTGCATGTGAAAAGCCTGCAAAAGAACCACTATTACACGAAACATGGGCATACATTATTCTGATTGATATAATTCACTAATATGACAACAATCTGCTGTAAAGAGAAATAAGAATACATGCCAAAAGTGTCACCATTATGCGATTAAAAACTAACGATAAACCTGTCTTCCATTCGGTTCGCTTCATTCATAAGGCAGCTCCAACAAGTTGAGGCAAACAATAACAATCATAGACTTTAATTGAACAAGATCAATGAGTAAACTATAATAAATCTCATTAAATTAATAATAAACAAGGTGTGCATTACATATGTCACACACATGCCTAAGTTCATTGATACTTTTAAATAATCTAGGAATGCACACGCCTCTGGAATGTAGGTCCATGATAGTTCTAAGAGATAATTTACTGTGTAGGACCGTATGGACCAAACAATACCAAGCGACGAACTCGAGGCCATGCTTCTAAACTCGATGATTTCACAAATAAAAGTACGAGTAAAGAAGATCGCGTGCTGCTTACAAACACAGAAATATAGTATGTTTTAAGAACATACTGGTTGTATTTGGGTTCAGTGTTAGAAGGATGTATATAACATACTGGTTGTATTTGAAATAAAGTGTTAGAGGCACGTATATAACATACTGGTTGTATTTGAAATAAAGTGTTAGAGGCACGTATGTAACATACTGGTTGTATTTGGATTCAGTGTTAGAGACATGTATTTAACATACTGGTTGTATTTGGGTTCAGTATTAGAGGCACGTATATAACATACTGGTTGTATTTGGATTCAGTGTTAGAGGCACGTATATAACATACTGGTTGTATTTGGATTCAGTGTTAGAGACATGTACATGTATATAACATTCTGCTTGTATTTGGAATAAAGTGTTAGAGGCATGTACATATTTGGATTCAGTGTTAGAGACATGTATATAACATATGGGTTGTATTTGGATTCATTGTTAGAGACATGTATATAACATCGAGAGATCTTCCACTGAAAGTATTCTGTATCGCAATTCGAATTCTTGAGGAGTATTTCCTCAAGGAACAAAAACTTAAATTTTTCTTTCGATCATGACAAATTTCAAATTTGTCTCTATTATCGTATCGTATCGATATTTACATTGGCATTATCTGGACTTATATTGTGTTAATTAGTATATACAAAATATGCATTATTCAGTTACAGTAATAATTATTATACAAATAGGTACAGTTAGGTCCTGCGATCCCAGATAAGAAATGTTACAGACTTTGGAGCTTTCATTCTCTGATCTGATCGCTGAGGGTCTCTGAAGAGCCTACATTTATTATGATAATTTATTGTATGTGACATTGTAACAATACCACATTTATATTGGCACACCCAATAAAAACGTGTCTAATTACAGAAAGTGTTTTAGACCTAATAGTCATGTTGTTCAACAGTACTATTAAGAGCAGATAAGAGGGGTGGGACGAGGATGGATTGAGATACGAATGATATCATTATTATAAAAATGATGAAGTCTGTAGAATGATTCTACCTAAGAGGGCAATAACCCAATATATAGAGTTCAAAGGTTAAACATTAGTTTTGCATGCAATTGGTGCCTCACTACTTCTCAATTATATATGACTCGTGAGTGGACATTCGTAGTGTCATTAGCTGTTGTTTCTAATATCATAAAAGACGTGGAATATCGATTATAAAACAAAACTTATCATTCCATTGAAGAAAGAATTCAAAATGTGTAATTTTTATTTGGGCTGGTAGAAGAATGAAATTAAAAAAAAAAAAAAAAAAAAAAAAAAAAGGATTACAAAAATGAATGCATAGGATCAAACATTTTCAACCATCAATTCCCCGTATCATCAAAACAATCGTCCGTAGATTCGATTGGCTGACATTTTAAAATAGATTTGGTTGGATGCCGTCGTCCTTCACCTATACACCATGATCCGTCATATTATAAACACTAAAAGACATGATGTGAGTTTCTAACATAATATTGGGCCCCACTCTAGACTTATTTGTATTTTATCGTTGCATACGGACGGCATACGTGTTGAACATAATCTCGCAAAACGGCTTAACAATGAGAAATATTAGATCGACTCTCTTATGGCTGAGTTAGGTGATTTCTTTTCTGATTCATGTGGCCCAGAAGGCGAGAACATGATCTTTCTAATGCAAATATAAGAGGATATCACCCCTCTCCTTTAAATACAAGTGGGTACAAATCTGAGGACAAGACTATGATTTGTGATTTCGGTTAAAAGTGATTTCTGTCCAAAGTGCCAATGTTACATCAGTCATGGTAATCACTAAGATCTTTAAACTTGAAGCTGACGAGTGATGTACAAGCAAAATGTATTCTGTAGTTTTCCTCACAATAGGTTAGAATGACAGGATCTGTAAGATTATATTGACCTTGATTTCTCTTCCTGCGTGATAGATTTTTTATTCATAAATGTCGTCCTAGTGTTATATCTGGTCTAGAAATCATATAACTTCTAAGCTTGATGTTTTGCGTTGACGAATCACAAACAACGTTATATTTTAAAGGCCGTTTCTCGTTAGCTTATGGTGGAAACTCAATCTCAAACTCAAGGTCATAGTTTTGTGCTTTCCATGCCAGAATTTGGGATTGGATATTGAATTTTGGTTTCATTTTTGTGTGTTAGAGAAACACTAGACAAGGTCCGTATTTCATCAAAATAGCTCGCATCTTGAGTGAGACATGAGTCTAGAATCCCAAAGTCTATTTGGATGAAACTGGCCAATCAAATTCCGGACGTCATCATTATTGTAAAACATTTCCTTGAAAGCGAAGTAAGCTGACAATATCTTTAAAAACAAGACACCACACTAATCACTACGATAATTGTAACAGTTTGATATCCTTTGTTCTACTTATTGTTTCATTTGACGATCCTTCCTTTCAAAATAAAACTCAGTTTCAGAAATCTCCCACTACATTTCAAGACCAAACTTTACAACTTACACTTGAAAAGAGAATATTGTTAAAGTTTTGAACAAGTTTTATCGGTTTCCATTTTATCTTTCACTCAGAATATATAGTTCTTATATTTCAGTAGATTTAAATCATACATAATTGTTTTTATATATTGTTTTTAGGAAATAAAGATAATTTAAACGCCCACAATAACATCAGTCCCTTAATATACGCACAGAGGCATAGCCAATTTAGAACAGTCTTGATAATGAAAGATTAAGTGTATTGATATACTGCGGTGTATTTATTTTTACTTTGACGTTAAGGGCCATTTTTTACTTTGACGTGAAGGGTAATTTGTTTACTTTGACGTTAAGGGCCATTTTTACTATGACGTTAAGGGCCAATTTGTTTACTTAATGTCAAGGGCATTATTTACTTTGACGTTAAGGGCCATTTTGTTTACTATGACACGGAGTCAGAGTTCTGAGAGTAATTTTGCATATGGTCACATGCTATTTTATATACCAGCTGAATTCATCGTCTTTTAAGCTGCCAAGACTGCAAGATTTTTATCAATTCAAATTTGTAAAAAAAAATGCGTGTGTGGTACACAAATGAAATACATCCTCCAGTGAGTGCAAATATGCCGTGATCACATTTGTACCCCTTGTATCTCTTTGAAGGGCTTGTTTTGACCTTCTTGCACCGAAAAGGTACTGGGGTTAAATTTGCTTAGTGCCCATAGAAATCAAAATTAATCAGCCGGGATAATTACCTTTAGTGGTAAATTAACCATAGATTGAGCTGACCGTTCAAAAGATTAATTTTGTGTTCTCATTTTCATTCGGTCGGAATATTCGGATTCACAAATAGTTACGAATTTCAAGTTACAAAGTTGTAAACTTGTGGAATGTAAATGATTGCCTAGTTCCAAAATCTCTAAAAGTAGTCATTTTGTTTCCGGTCGTAACGAGTTAACAATGTATATAAGCCAGTAATGATCAGTAGACCAAATATTTAAACACGATCCGGGGAAAAAGGCTGACTTCAATCAGATCGGAGTTGTGTATGATAGCATTTGATTCTTGTGTGTGAAACTCGCTTGGATCACATTTTGAAATGGTACCGATAATCTTGTAAACACGTGTGACGTAAAGCCGGTTACATTTAGTTTACGGAAAGCCAGTTTTTAGTCGGAGATTGTTGATGGCAGGGTTATTGTGTTAGCTGTTATGCCATGTTGATAGCAGGACTATTGTGTTATCCATTATACCATGTAATGATGTCAGGACTATTGTGTTAGCTATTATTCCATTTTTGACGGCAGGGCTATTGAGTTAGCTGTTATGCAATGTTGATTGCAAGGCTATTGCGTTCGTTGTTAAGCCATGTAATGATGGCAGGGCTATTGTGTTAGCTGTTACGCCATGTAAGAAATACAGAGAACAAAACCTTAGTAAGGACATCGTTAAAAAGACGTTTACATTTACATCACGCATGTTCTGAGTCATTAGAGAAAAAAAATAGAACGATATTTTTTGAGGTAACAAATACCGGTATAAACTTCAGGCAGTCCACTTTATTTAGCATGTGTGAATTACCTGAGAGATCAAACAAGGTGATTGTCATTGGAACGCCGTGATGTGACATTTATTATTTATATGGAGTTTTGATTACATGAAGTGGATGACAATTACTTGTGCAGAATGTATAAATGACTCTTTAGTGACCAGTTATTCTTGGAGAATTTCAATTTGAAGTGTTTAATCTGATTTTAAAATGATATAGTGCACACATTTTTCATTTAATTTCTCCCGTAACCTTGCTTGTCGTAGGGGCGCCACTGATGACTTTGCGACAATCTCTCTCCATTTTGCACTGTTATCCACTGCTCTTTGGGACTTTGCAAAGTCCATGCCTGTCGACTCTTTGATATTGTCTTCCCATCTCTTCTTCTGTCTGCCTCGTTTTCTCTTTCCTCTCACTGTGCCCTGTAGGATTGTTTTTGACAGGCCAGTTGAGCGTGAGACGAGAGAGACCATACCATCTTAGTTTGCGTTTACAGTGGTGAGCAGATCTTCATAAGGTCCAATTGCACCTTGGATTTTAGTGTGCACCTCCGCATTGGAGACGTGGTCTAAGTATGAGATTTTCAGGATCCTTCGATAATATCTCATCTCTAAGGCATGGATTCTTCTCTCTGATTCTGCTGTTAGGGTCCATGTCTCACATGCATATAGGAATATGGACATGACGAGGGAGCGCATAAGCTTGATCTTGGACCCAAGCGTGATGTTGCTGTCTCTCCAAATATGCATCAGCCTAGCCAGAGCAGCTGTTGTCTGCGCAATCCTGGAAAGAACCTCAGGTTTTGAACCTTCATCAGAGTCGATAGCACACAGGTACTTGAAGCTTGTTACTGTGCCCAGCTTCTGTCCATTCACTCTTATTTCCTTTTGGAATCCACTCGGGTTGTTTGTCATTAGGTTTGTCTTTTCAGCGTTGATCTCCATCCCATATCTTAGTGATGCTTGATTGAGACGGTTCACTAAGGTTTCCATTTCTTCTTCATCTCCTGCTAAGCCATCGATATCATCAGCGAAGCGCAGGTTGGTGATTGTTCTGCCTCCAACACTGACACTGCCCTCATGGTCTTCCAAGGCGTCAGACATGATCCTTGCCAGGTAGATGTTGAAGAGAGTGGGTGAGAGAAGGCACCCCTGTCTGACTCCGACTGTGGTTCTGAACCAGTCTATTATGTTGCCATTGACGAGAACTGTACTAGTCGCTTTGTCATACAGGGTTTCTATAGTGCAGATTAATTTTGCGTTTATGTTGTATATCCGCATGGTGGCCCACAAGGCTGCATGCCATACCTTGTCCAACGCCTTCTTGAAGTCAATGAAGACATGATAAAGGTTCTGTTGATGCTGGAGATATTTTTCACAGAGGATTCTAAGATTGAAGATCTGTTCTGTAGTGCTACGTCCTGCTCTGAAACCTGTCTGTTCTTCCGCAATGATGTGCTCTGCTTGGAGTTTCAGTCTATTGAGGATGATCTTAAGCATAACCTTGCTTGGGTGACTGATGGACTGATTGTTCGGTAGTTCTGGCACAGTTGTAGATTCCCTTTTGTAGGAAGAGTCACGATTAGATACTGGGTCCATGGGGTGGGCAATTCTCCTGTTTGCCAGATTTGGTTGCAGATTGTTGTGAGGACATCTATCATGGAAGTTCCTCCTGCTTTAACAAGTTCTGCTGGTAAATTGTTTACTCCAGCTGACTTCCCCTTCTTTAGCGCCTTTACTGCAGCCTCTACTTTGTCCCTGAGGATCGGGTGGTTAACCTCTGTTGTGGTCAGTGGTACCTTTAGTACAGCTTGGTCTCCAGAAGTCTCCTGGTTGTAAAACTCCGAGTCCAAGGATGTGCCATTGGCATCTTCCCATCTCATGGGTTAGCTCCTCGAGTTTACCTGCTGGTCTTAATGTTCCAATGGTGATGTTATATCTTGCCCGTAGTTGCACCAGTAGCATACTTGTCACCTCCGTCCTGGTGTCCAGCGGATGGCGCTGTCATTGGTAACACGTGCTGCGACCGATCCGGTATGTGAAATCTATTTATTGTCATTTCGTCATCATTGGCGTATCATGGGCCGTTTCAACCTGGGCCGTTTCAACCTTCCGTCCTGGCCGTTGGAAGACTTCCGCCCAGTGATGTCATGTTACCACCACCCTATTTCTCCCATAGGTAGGAAGACTCGTGGAGGCGGGAGTGTCTTAAACCTTACCTTGCAAGTTTTTTATCTTGCCCACTGCCTGTCCAGCCCAAGGAAGTTCTTAGTGTTGAGCGTCAAACGAGGTAGCTCTTGTTGCCACTTTTCATTTTTTTTTTTTACAATGGCTTGGCCGGGATTCGAACCCGGGACCTCTTGCATTATTAAGTCACATTGATCTGTCAAACAGCTTTACGCCGTTGTTATTTCCTGTCGTGTGTTAGACATCATTGCTACACGACAGAACATCAGGATTAAGCATTTTAGAAGTTTTGCAAGATTTTAAGAACGAATATATATATATATAACGGGCAGTTGGTTTATTGCCACATTTTCTTGGGCGATGACTTTTAAGAAATACTGATTTTAATTTTATGAACGTGTCATGATTAAAGGGTTCATTTTTGTTACTTCTATTCTGATTTATCTGTTTAGTGTTTGAACGTGCAAATTCGAAGATTTCTGAGGAAATGATGCTGATTTATAATTTAGAAAAAGAATATGGAAGTGTTGCGGTGTTTCCTTTTATATTCAGTCTTTGGTCAGGTCAGGCAGATATATAGAATCAGTACCCACAATCAGTACCTTGATGGCTGACATGTGTAGTGACACATCGTGACCAGAGGCAGGTAAATATGGTAAAACTTTCCAACAGAAAAGTCAGTAGCGGCGTTGTAAGTTATTTGTGCTCCGCATTTACCCAGCACAGGAAAAGCGCTAATTTCCTGGTTGCTTAAATCAGTTGATAACTGCATTTAAGATGACGAAAGGATAAGGCAGTTAATTAGCACCAGGGATTACGGTACACGTAGTGAGAGGCAAATAATGGAGGCAACTTTTTGCCCAGAGATGCGTACCGTCATGATGTTCCAGTTTAGAAGGACTTGAACTTCTTAAAAGAGTGCGGTTTATATTATTTTAGTTTTTTAAAAATTGACTTTGTATTTTAAAGATGGTACCTCATTAGCCTTTGTCTTTGATTTGTATGCCTTTTTGATACCTAAACTCTTGGCATGCCTTTTTGATACCTAAACTCTTAGCATGCCTTTTTGATACCTAAACTCATGGCATGCGTTTTGATACCTAAACTATTGGCATGTCTTTTTTGATGCCTAAACTATTGGCATGCCTTTTGATACCTAAACTTTTGGTATGCCTTTTTGATACCTAAACTATCGGCATGCCTTTATTGATACTTAAACTCTTTGCATACCTTTTTGATACCTAAACTCTTGGCATGCCTTTTTGATACCCAGACTATTGGCATGCCTTTTTGATACCTAAACTATTGGCATGCCTTTTTAATACCTAAACTCTTGGCATGCCTTTTTGATACCTAAACTCTTGTCAACTAAATATCCAGGCATATTATAGCACACTAATCCCTTTAAATATAGCACGGCTTCCAGTTTCTCTTCTCTATGTAACCAGTTGAATAAAAAAATTCAGATAATCATACCGTTTAAACATGTTCCTTAAAGCACATATTCATGCATTGAAAAATTGCGTAATTTGTGAATGGAAGGAGTAGCATTCTTAAGAATGTTGTTGGGGTGGGGATACTGTAGAAACAGCACAGAGCGGTCGCATCCGACAGACAAGAGCGTAACGTATTTAAGCAAAAGATTTTAATGATTGTGAGTTTACCTATAAGGATTTAGGTTCTTTATTTTGTTTATTTCTGCATTCAAACGTGAATTGTTTGGCCTTTGCAAGCTTTCAGTCTAATTCGGTAACAGACGCGGCACCCAAATTTGGATTACCTCTTAATTTCGGTCTGCAATCAACATTTATTCCCGATTTCTCCATCGTTTTAAAAAATGATTAGGATTGTGATGAGAGTTACAATCGCTACTTAAACAACTTTATTTCAATATAAATAAAGAGTTTTTCCCTAAAAACGTGCACCGTATGTCATAGAGTGTAACAGGTACAAGTTCAGTCACCGACAATTTGCATGATTAATGTGGAAAACTATTTTTTAAAAATTAGACTAATACTTGAAGCTTACTTACTTTTTCTTGTTTTGGAGTTCGTTTTGGGGCATATTTAGATGGCACATCTTCATTGATTACATAAATATATACTAATGTCTTCACATTTGATGATCCGTTTAACCTGGTGGAGAGAGAGAGAGAGAGAGAGAGAGAGAGAGAGAGAGAGAGAGAGAGAGAGAGAGAGAGAGAGAGACCTAATATACATCTACAAATTTGAAAAACATACATAAAGGCAGATATATTTCATAAATGGGAAAAGAAAGTAGTTCCCAAAGCGATATCGCAACTATGGCGATATTAGTTTTCTCCCACTGATACATCTCAGTATCTCATTATGAAATATATTATAATCAAGTACGCTTATTGTATACACTGGCTGGGTCATAGGTAATGTCTGTCACATGACCAAAGGAGATGGGATCATAGGTAATGTCTTTTACATAACCAAAAGAGATGGGGTCATAGGTAATGTCTGTGACATGACCAAAGGAGATGGGGTCATAGGTAATGTCTGTGACATGACCAAAGGAGATGGGGTCATAGGTAATGTCTGTGACATGACCAAAGGAGATGGGGTCATAATAATTTACACCAGTGTTATCCACCTTGGTGTTTTCTTTGTCAACATGTTTTCAGAACTACACAATAGATGGCCAGAGGCATTGGAAATACAAAACCGTGGATTTTAATCCTTAATATTAAATATTTACTCTGTCTCTCCTTTATGGTTTGGCTATTGGCAAAATTCGTTGGAATCTACAATCGACTGAAGACCATACGAAATAAATTAATTTTGTGTTAGGAAAGTATGCAGAATGATACAATAAATGTATCAGGTTTCTAATCATGTTCTGAAACAAGAAATTTAAGATGGAACATGAAGAAAATATGAGCTGCGACAGCCATTGATCATTATGTACGTATTTATATGAAGATATTGACGTAAATATAATACAAACAAAAGGAAATCATAAGAGAAAAAAGCCAGGATATTTCACCATCTTAGATAATGGTCAGATCTCCTATAATCCTTTCACGGCTCTACGACAACACGCCGACGATGTGACATCTAGTTGAATGACAAACTCACCCGATACATCTCACCGTAAGACAAACTTGCTGATCGCTAAATAAGCTCGTCAAAAGTAGGAAGTTGTGTCGAAAACGAGAGGAAAGCTAAAAATACATGTAATAATTACAACAAATTCCGTATTCCTAAAAATGTTTTGTATCAATTGTATTGATTAATATCTAGAGTGAAAAACACACGAATAAACATAATACCTAAGGGGAAAATGCAAGAAAATCTTCCTAATTCTGATAAAAAAAACCTTTGTGTCGTAAAAATGCGGTCATTGCCCTAAAAGGGGTGGTGCATATTATGGTACAAGATACAAAATACAAGAACTTTATTTACCACGTTAATAAGTACACCATATATATATTTTTTTTCTTTTTTCATGACCATCATCCATCTAATACACCTATTGTGGAAGGAAGAGATACTAGGAGCTGATTTAATATCATATGGAATGTTATTCCATTCAGAGCACCTGAAAATTTAAAGCTATTTTTAATAGCTCCTTTTTTGGCTTGGGTACTATCAAATTGTGACCTTAGAGACTGGTAATCGTTGTCTTTAGAATCGTCATTGGTAAACTCAAAACTTGCATTCTGGTACCGTGCTACTGGAGTTTATCTATTCATTTAACTACCAACTTTATATAATCTGCTTGATTTCGCACGAGAGCTTTCAGATCATAACTGAAACCCTGTTCCCGACTGGGCGAAAGGACCGTGTTGCGTAGGACACTTTATTCGATGACGTATGAAAATATGTCAAGATTTTTTTGAAAGTCTACGTCAGAAATACAAGGAGCAAACGGTAATGTCAAAATGAGTTCCCAGACTTGAAAGTTAAATTGCAGTCTTCTATTTACAA
This sequence comes from Margaritifera margaritifera, assembly GCA_029931535.1. Lineage (NCBI taxonomy): Eukaryota > Metazoa > Mollusca > Bivalvia > Unionida > Margaritiferidae > Margaritifera > Margaritifera margaritifera. The sequence continues at coordinate 7,226,359 of JAQPZY010001681.1, forward strand.
CTGATGTCCTGAAGTAAGATGATATTAGGAGACATTATTACCGGTAGAGATAAGAGTAAATGTAGAGTGTCACCAATGACGTCACGCTAAGAACGGTAACTCTACTTGTTGTTATTGAAACTCAGTTTCTTTTTCCTTGAGCGGAAGGCAGTCACTATTTTCAAATCATAATTAAAGTTCTATTTTACGTTTACTAAAACAAAGGACCAATTGGATGTGTTAAATACTAAACCAAATGACCAAAATTGGATGTGTTAAATACTAAACCAAATGACCAATCGGATGTGTTAAATACTAAACCAAATGACCAATTGAATGTGTTTAATACTAAACCAAATGACCAATTGGATGTGTTAAATACTAAACCAAATGACCAATCGGATGTATTTAATAAGATACTATTAATGGTATTTTATCGCAAATTTTACTGACGACAATTTGACCAAACTTGACCCTCAACAATGTCGGGAGAAGAAATCCTTAATCTAGTATTACCCTGACTTGTTTCCCACAAACTTTTTTTAAGATTAAATTGCAAACGCAATTTGTAGCTACAGACATGAGGATTAAAAGATATGTAATACTGCAGAGGATAAATAACATAATTTTGTTGAGTATTAAATATATTAAACATATCATTTAATTAAAACAAAATAAAAAATTGCCATTAAATTTACAAAAATGTATAGAACAAATTATACTTAATTCTGTTAGTCTTAGAATGTGTTTACGATTCTTTTTGAGCATGCAGGCATAATGTCTTTAAATTGTTCTATATTCGGAAATGAAAAATAACATCCTGGTAAATGTTTTCTTCTCAATTCTCTTTAAAATGGACAAACAAGCAAAAATTATATTCATTTTCGACAGCTCTTAAATTACACTTGTTACATAGCCGCTCGTTCCTAGATATTCCCTCGTAACGACTTGTTTCTATATTGAGGTTATGCGATACTGGTCTAAATCTAGTAATTTATTACACCCAAGTACTCTTGAAATGATAAATATTCTGTATACAAGGAATAATATTCTAACTTGTTTGATAAACTCACAAAGTATATCCATATTTACTTATACATATAGAAAAACCTCTATCTCTTAATTACATTGATTGGAAACACAATATGAAATTGATTGGAAACAATATCATTGACTGGAAACACAATATTAAATTGACTGGAAACACAATATTAAATTGACTCGAAATACAATATGAAATTGACTGGAAATACAATATGAAATTGACTAGAAACACAATTAAAATCCTAAATCATCTAAAACAGATTTAGCTTTAAATGTCCAATTATTTTCCCATTATAAGAGTGACCGTTATCAGTGTCACTTTTTTTGACACACTCTAAGTTCTAAAAATCAAACTATCCCTATTTACCAGCAGTTCAAATTTTTTAAATTTCCCACAGTGAGTATCCCCCCCCCCCCCCCATTTCCCATTTCACAATAGAGAGCATCCAAATTAGTAGATTTTTTCACCCCGAATAATCGTCTAAAACATTTTTTTTAGTTTTTCAACATCTTTACCTGGATGAAAACCCCATATTTCTGATCCATAATTAAGCACAGATCCAACGACAGTATCAACAAGTTTACATTTTTCCTTTACAAGTAGAACAATGTATTTAAAAAAGTTGTATAAATTAAAAAGAGCTAAATATCCCTGAACACTTAGACATTTCTATGTTCTTAGCTATGAACCAATTTTGAAAAAATGCAAACCTAGCTACTTACATGAATTTACATTTTCTAATAATTCACCATTTTAATATACTGATGGATTTGTCCTTTTAGCCTCTTTCAAAAACCATCCTTTTTGTTTCACTTGTGGTAACCTTAAGGTTCCAAGAACGGGCATATGATAGAAAACATCATCAACATTTATATTATGCTCTATATTTGTAACAATATCGTTTATGAAAAATAAAAAGGACAAAAACAGTATTGGTGAAAGAGGTTTTCCTTGTTTCAAGCCACATTATGAGTAAAAAAATATCTCAAAACTAGTATTGTGTCGTACAAAAGATTTTATAGAATTATAAATAGCACGTAAAGTCTTTGCAATAACTGAACGACCTTGTTACGAATTAATTTATGCCATACAAATTGCGGTCGAGTTTATCAAACGTTTTCTCATAATCGATGAATGGGTACTATAATATTTTACCAGAACTCAACATCTTGCAAATAATTGCGCTGAAGACAAATATGCAATCTATTGTAGAGTTTTTCCTCTGGAAACCACATTGGTTTTCAATTATTTTTCATACCTCTCAGTCCATTTGCATCATCTTTCATTCACTATAGTGGAATAAATTTTTCCGAATGTACTAACAAGTGTAATACCCCAATATTTATGAATTTCATCAATATTACCTTTTTATGAATAGGTGTTATAACACCATTATTACATATATCTGGCTATTGACCACTTCGGTAAATGCATTAAAAAGCTCTACAAGAAAAACATTAATAACATCAATAGTTATTTCGAGTATATTATCAAGCCCAGTTGATCTATTTTTTTCACTGATTTAACAGCCTTTTTTATTTCAACTATTTCAAATATCCAGATGTAGGCATTTATGGATTATTTCACTATCTACCTTGACATCATCTTGATTATTTCACTATCTACCTTGACATCATCTTGATTATTTCACTATCTACCTTGACATCATCTTGATTATTTCACTATCTACCTTGACATCATCTTTATTATTTCACTATATACCTTGACATCATCTTTATTATTTCACTATCTACCTTGACATTACGTTGAGATTGATACATTATTAATTCATGAGAACTATAAGTGTTTTTAAAATGCTCAAAAAGTCATTTTTGCACAATTCATTAGATGATTTACTTTTCTTTTTATAGTATTTATTAATCGCTCTCCAAAATGCCTCTAGGGTTAGATTTATCCATATTAATTAATAGTATTAGATTTATCCAAATTAATTAATAGTATTAGATTTATCCATATTAATTAATAGTATTAGATTTATTTATCCGTATTAATTAATAGCATTAGATTTATCCATAGTAATTAATAGTATTAGATTTATCCGTAGTAATTAATAGTATTAGATTTATCCATATTAATTAATAGTATTAGATTTATCCGTATTAATTAATAGGATCAGATTTATCCATATTAATTAATAGGATCAGATTTATCCATATTAATTAATAGGATCAGATTTATCCATATTAATTAATAGGATTAGATTTATCCATATTAATTAATAGGATCAGATTTATCCATATTAATTAATAGTATTAGATTTATCCATATTAATTAATAGGATCAGATTTATCCATATTAATTAATAGGATCAGATTTATCCATATTAATTAATAGGATCAGATTTATCCATATTAATTAATAGGATTAGATTTATCCATATTAATTAATAGGATCAGATTTATCCATATTAATTAATAGGATCAGATTTATCCATATTAATTAATAGGATTAGATTTATCCATATTTATTAATTTGATGTTCTCGTTAGCCTTATGCTCTTTTCTTCGTCATCTGCTTAGATTTTGTTAATCCTTAATCTAGCTCAAACATATTTATTAAAAATTTCTATCCTTTTATTCTGAAAATACTCGTTTCTATGGACAGTAAACTCAATTCGTGCTTTCTGACACCTTTCATCAAACCAAACATAAGTTTGCCGTTTGTTTTGATGATTCTATGCAGATGCTTTCTTTCCAAAACAACGGAAGTGCGCATTCCAAAATAATATTAGAAAAACTGTCAACATTAATATTTAATGCATCATGGTTCTCTGCACAGTCTCCACGTGCAGTAGGTCACACACCACTTCATATCCATCATATGATGCAAATGAGTCCTTTTTTTATTATCATCCTATATTAGTTTCTCACTAAATTTATTCTCGTTGTTAGCAGTGATTTCCAAAACTGAAGTATTATCGTTTCTTATTTGTACCGAGTTTATAATTAAATGCCGTGGTGCATGATTAGAAAACTCACCGAAGGGCAGTATACAAAACTCTTCTATGTGCATGAAATCTTTATATAACAACAGGAAATAATCCACTACATTGGTGGAGCAGAAGGCATATTTGGCTATTTCATTATCAGAGCGTAGCCGCCTATTAGCCAAAATTTGCCATGTGACTCTACATAGAGTAACCTTTGACCCTATGTATCTAGCCCATGATCTTTGTTTAATCTATTAGGAAAATGTACAACAGTACACAATATCCATATTCAGGTACTTGTCTGGTTCTGGGGTTTCATTAAAATTTCCAGTTCTAACATTCAAATCTCCTAAAACAAATACCTTACGCAATCAATTTCACAATACAATGTTCCAACAATTCCAAATACTCTTCATCAAATTCCAAATGACTTTTATCACAAATGACCAATACTTTCAATGATGGACATTTAACCATGCTACACTGAGTTCAATGAATTGCAATAAACCGCCCCATACCCAGCCCCAATCTGCTTAACTCTTTTTCGATGACTTATTAGCATATATGTGATCACTCTCAAAACCTTTAAACTATTTATATTAAAATCAGATTCATTACTGGGGTTGAAAAGTCATATATAAAATTTTTTAAAAATCCTACTCACATAGTTTTCTATTAAATCCATATACATTCCGAGATAGAATGGAAATCTTATCCTCTAGGGACTCTTACTCTGAGGTTTAATGCAGGTGACGGTCAATGTCTCAAATAATTTTTACCCTATGTCCTTTTCTTCGTTCCTGTGTCATTATTTCGAAAAGCTTCTTCTTTTTGACAACATCAACTCAATATTGTTCAAGACAGTTACGTTTAGAATGCCACAAAAAATGTTAAAATGTGTAATCTTTGGTGAAATCATTGAAATGGAACGGTCAAACTATACTGTGATTGCACGGATGTTAAACCCCTTTTTAAATATACACTAACTTATAATCAAAATTAGCAATTTTACCACATAATCACTTTGCTTAATACTTTAATCTGTGCCATATTGGCAATCGAAATATCACATCTTGAACTATTTGCAAGGACTAAACAATGACGTTTACTAACTTTGACAAACGACATTCATTTACACTTTAACTACGTGTACAAGGCATCTGAGCACGCAGTTTATTGATACTTAACCAATGTACAGTCTACTACCGTTTATCCGACGAAGTCCGTGGCACTACAAATCGCCGGATAAACGCAACTATCGGATAAACAAATTTTATGTAAAGACAGAATTCACTGTTTGACACATCTGCTTTGTTTACCTATTGATAATCAGACTTAATAAGGTGAGAGGTAACCGTAAAACTGCTTGACTATTGTGTCCGGTGTATGTGTCAGCTATTTATTATCGTGACCTCAAAAGCATCCCACACAACACCAGATTGTTTGAACATTTATCAGTTACCCATCGATAGCAGAAGTAGTAGATCGGAAACATCTATATATAGCACATACCGAAATATGTCTCTTTTGGCTCAGGTCATTGCTTGTTTCAATATTTGTCACGGTCACAAGCAAGAGAGAGAGAGAGAGTTTTTTTATGGCGGGATTGAGTGAGATATTTGATATATGCCATGTATCCTAGCAATTGATGTTTGAATTTTCAAAGTTTTACTTTAGTTATCTGGTAAGTTTAAGAACATCCCACAGACAACCACCTGAACCACTTTTTAGAAATATCGATAATCATGAAAACACTTAATTATCTCTTGTTTATCATCAACATAGAATTCCACCTTCCTGTTTTTGATGTAACATTGAACCATTGACATATACAAGAGCTTGCCTAAATAGGATACCCCGTCAGCATAATACATTTTAATATCGGCATGTCTTATTTGCAAGTGCAAAAATATCCATGGATTAAAACCGTTGAGGAGACGTTCTATGCTAGACAAATATAACATCAATGTATGCAAACCAAGCGTAAGCTGCCTACTGATGGAACTTACTGTGACGTTTTTATCCAGGAAAGTACAGGTACATTGTCAGGTTAAATTCCAGGTAAATAAGAAACAGCATTACACACACCCTATATCTTGTGAGTCACGTTTCATTTCCTTATTACGTGGGACAGATTATATATTTCCAGATGTAAATGATATGGGGTCTCTGATCATTGGTCGGGGATTAAAGGAACGGTTTCTTCTGTACTAACGTTTTACCTTGTTCCTTACAAACAGGTGTGTTTCGGTTTTCAGCTGAAACGATGAAAGAAAGAGTAATCTGATATTCATCAACACTTATTTATTCGAATGCTCCATTTACTCCTTATATAGATATTGTCAGCATGTCATCTTTTTATTAAATCCATATTGTCATCATTTTATTAAATCCATATTCAAATAGTCATGAATCATTGCTTCAAGGACCGCACAGACCAGATAATTTTAATAATATTTACATGTTTACAGTCAATATTTTGTTGCAAAATGCTCCGTGTATAATTGTTTTTGAGTGATATATTAAATATATGAATTTATCTTTAACAAAATTAAAATTATGAATTCTCGAATCTTGCAACAACAACAACAACAAAATAAAACTTATTGGAAACAATTAAAAATTCATGTGATACCAATGGCTTACAGATTTCACAACGTAATTATTATTGCTATTTACAGCATCTGGTTCACGTCGTGTTACGTTTTGAGGCGCCTCTAGGTGAAGTCAAAACGCGTTTAGTTTCGATTTTAGGTATTGTTTCAATGAAATTTATTGTTCCAAGAGGAGAGACCAGATGTAAAGTTTATATTAATTCAAATATGGACATCACAAGGTCAATAGTTTATGCCAGGGGTCTCCAAACTTTATAAGACGTGGGCCATGGTAGATTTTTGAAGGAGATTTGCGGGCCGAAGCGACTGTGAAAAATTTAAATGTATGCAAAATCGTTTAAAAAAAAGTACAACACTTTGCGGGCCGGACAAATCGAAGCCGCAGGCCGGATCCGGCCCGCGGGCCGTAATTTGGAGACCCCTGGTTTACGCGGCTACAAATGGCATGTTCGTACTAAAGTAATCTTGATTAACACTTTTCCATACAGTTTAACCAGAATAAAAACAAATACTGTGCAGGATTATTTAAGCATGAGTTTCGGTGTCAAGTTCAAAACCAGTGTACAATTAATAGAATTATGTCTACAGCTTTTTGCGCAAATTGTCACCGCACAGAATACACAAGTTCACATTGATACCAGCTTGCGAAGAACGTAGATTTATGTCAAACACGACAAAGATAAATGCTTTCCTCTGTGATGTCTTTTTGATTGACGTGGATAGATGACTGATGACCGAAGCTAATTTTAGACTTTGGATTATAAAGCCATTCTTCTCATTCATAATGCAGTCATATTTCAAAACTCCGACGCCTGGCTGACCAATGTTGAGTCCCTGATCAATCAGAGGTGAAAATTTGTTTTCATTCTGAATTTGTAGTCTGAGAATGTTTTGGAAAGATTAAGTCCTGGTTCCCTAATACCTTTGATACATTGGTCGCAGGCAGGACAAAACATCAATTAAAAATAGTAATTTAGCAAAAAATATATTTTAGAAAGTCTATGTTGAGAACATTTTAACAAAGAATCTCGTTAATAAAAGGATTCCAAACAGTAAGATCTGTTAGGAAAAGATCGACTACACAAATTTGCAATATTTTCTTATCTACTTTATGGACTATCCCCAAGAATGTCCCTTGTTTCTATGATGATATCAAATTTCTTGGTTTGTGAATGTCTTGCTCTTACGCTAATAGTTCCCATCGATTTTGATTATTTTAGTACTACAGAGAAACAAGTAGACTATCTTGTAAGCAAAGAAAATATAACAATGTGAGGCTTGGTATAAAATAAAATAGTCGTTGACTCAGCTGGCTATCAAGTAACCATGATAATAAGATTTTACATAGCTAAAAAATAATCATTATCATGACTAGAAAGTGGAGCTAAGAGCAGAATACGGGAATAGTACATATAGTATATACTTTTCTCCTCACGACTATAAACAAAAGGAGTCCATGAACACATAAGGCATCTTGTGTTAAAAGGATAGAGGAAATGCAAACAACAGTCTTAAGCTGAGCTGGACACGACAATTACTTTTATCAGCAACGTTGACTGAGTTATACTTTTCAGTCCAAATAAGTATACTTTATTATTATTATTATTATTATTATTATATATATATATATATATATATATATATATATATATATATATATATATATATATCAGAAGATATATTTAACTGATTGTGGGGGTAACCATAAGATTGAATGGATTTGATCTCTGTATAACCTGATTGTCCAGTTCATGGAAGTAAAGCTTGTGTTTTGAATGTTATTTCTGCTAGATCTTCGGTACATATATCTTTGATAAACATTTGAAGACCATACTTGACTGTCGTTTTCTGTATCGTTAAATACTTCCAGATTTGTATTGTTTACATGTCATGTTTTCTAAGATTATATTTCGGCATTACAGCATGATATATGTTTACCTTTCCTACCGTGAGTATTACAAATGTAAACAAACCGTGTATACATAACCTACGCTCCTCTAAAGCGTTTTGCATTTTACATTGAACTTCTGGAACTCCCAACGATTCATCTTTAAGTGATGCTTACAATTTAGTATGATTTAAAGTTAAGAACCAAATACAATGTTTAGCAATTATACCCCGAGTGTAGCACCCCATGCTTAAAAGAAATTGCAAGTAAACGTGGGTAAGTTTCTGCAACATTTTATGGTAATGCCTAATACTGGATTATACTTTGAAAGCTTTGTCAGTTATATAACGGGTTAGCTAGCTAAAGTATAAACTGGTACCAATTTTATGGGAATACCTTGCAGAAGATTATTCACAATCACCTGCAAAAATAATACAGAATGTACAAAAAATGTCCGCGTTAACTGTAGTCTGGTACAAGTTATACTACTAACCGAAATAAAAATTTAAATACTTGCTTAAAATTATTGGGTTCTCATGATGTCAAAGTTTGTATTATTCGTTTTGTAATTTGATATTTTTTTTTAAAAAAATCTGGATGTATATACCTAATTGACCCTGTTGAACTAGACTTTATTTCGTAACTATGTGTCTGGATATTAACTAAGATTCAAGTAGGTTCAAGAGGTCAGATTTTACAGAAATGTTTTACATTAAATGAGTCAGAGAAAAAGAAATCTGATCTAAGTTTAAAAACAGTTTAGTGGCCTAAAGTTTATGTAAAATTCAGCTGGATGGTACTAATTCAGAAGCATCTGTCATATCATGATACATGTATTTAGTAACAATGATTTCTCCCTTTTGAGCAAAAAAAGTTTATAAAAAACATATGTTAGTACAGTACTTCATGTAGATAAAAGTAGATATGAATACATGTAAAAGCTAACGATGTACATTACAATAGTTAGGACCAATATGACCGAACCGGTCATAACTATGGTTCCGTAAGGAACCTTATTGTGGGTAGGAGGTGTTTTGATCGGTTCAGAAAATTGCTTTGAAATTAATATCGGTCATAAAAAAAAAATTGTTCACGATGGTTATGATGGTAAACAATGTTTCCAAACAACAATAATATAAAAGGGAGGAATTATTTTACTATTTGATTCCTTACGGACCAAATTAACTGTGAGACTGTGCATATAATGTCTCTTTAGCTCCGTATTTTCTTTCCTTTTTTCGTTTTTCCATTTAAAGAGACATTTGATCAAGAAAGCTTTAGAATCGTCTTCAGAACTTTGCTAGATGACTTAAAGTATGGCATCAAGGTCTATATTGTTTTTATGAAGGTCTATATTGTTTTTATCAAGGTCTATATTGTTCTTATGAAGGTCTATATTGTTTTTATCAAGGTCTATATTGTTTTTATCAAGGTCCTACCAAGCAGCATTAAGAATCGGAATGAACATTTTGTAAATAATTCGTATTTTATTGTTTAGTTTCTAACATTAGGAACCATGCTAAAGATCATGGACATGTCACCACTTGAAGGTGCATCTAAATGTAATATTTTTCCCCCAAGGAAAATAAAAATGCGCAGCCTATTTAATTTTGTCAGAATTATGAGTACACTCACAAGATTATATCTTCCTGCATTTTTCATACCTATGTTTTGGTTTTAGCTTTTCAAAATATTTGCTTAAATTTTTGTCAGCACATTACCTGTGTATGATTGCCTTTTGTTAAGGGTAAGCTTTCATTTTTATCAGCACATTGCCTGTGTGTGATTGCCTTTTGTTAAGGGCAAGCTTTCATTTTTATCAGCACATTACCTGTGTGTGATTGCCTTTTGTTAAGGGCAAGCTTTCATTTTTATCAGCACATTACCTGTGTATGATTGCCTTTTGTTAAGGGCAAGCTTTCATTTTTATCAGCACATTACCTGTGTATGATTGCCTTTTGTTAAGGTGAAACTTTTATTTTTATATGCACATTACCTGTGTGTGATTGCCTTTTGTTAAGGGTAAGCTTTCATTTTTATCAGCACATTACCTGTGTGTGATTGCCTTTTGTTAAGGGCAAGCTTTCATTTTTATCAGCACATTACCTGTGTATGATTGCCTTTTGTTAAGGGCAAGCTTTCATTTTTATCAGCACATTACCTGTGTATGATTGCCTTTTGTTAAGGTGAAACTTTTATTTTTATATGCACATTACCTGTGTGTGATTGCCTTTTGTTAAGGGCAAGCTTTCTTTTTTATCAGCATATTACCTGTGTGTGATTGCCTTTTGTTAAGGGCAAGCTTTCATTTTTATCAGCACATTACCTGTGTATGATTGCCTTTGTTAAGGGCAAGCTTTTATTTTTATCAGCACATTACCTGTGTATGATTGCATTTTGTTAAGGGAAAGCTTTCATTTTTATCAGCACATTACCTGTGTATGATTGCCTTTTGTTAAGGGCAAGCTTTCATTTTTATCAGCACATTACCTGTGTATGATTGCCTTTTTGGTAAGGGAAAGCTTTCATTTCTTATGTTTGATCCAATCAGTTTTACATAACTGCTGGTGCTCACAAGTTATTTCCAGGTGTAAGTTGAAATGCCCAACCATGGAGCATGAATTGATTAAATATATCGATCATCCAGACGGTAATTGGAATCTTTTAATGGATGGCTAAGCTTTATCAATGAGTTTCCTTGGTTTGATCACTAAGTATTTACAGAATGTTACGACTTCGCGGCTTATATATGCCATAGAATAATACAAATATTTGTTATAAAATAAAGACTACCTGTGAAATTACAATTTATTAGACATATGCTTTTAATCACGAAAACACTACTCAAAGTCAAAACCATGATTAGTATTTTGCTTTTGTAGACCAAAAATGAAAAGCACCACCTATTTATACATTTCATTTGTAGCCCTTTGTACACGCATTTCTTTCAAGGGGTAGCACACCCAATTAAATAAATTCATTGTAATTAGGGAACACTGTCACAGCCCCTTTCTACATCCCTGATTTGTTTAAAGGTACGGGGGCTGAGAGTCGTCTGTTAACATGCCAACTGTCCACCGATTCTGATCCGTCATTATTCTCTTCAGCAGGGTAACCATGTACTTTTCTTCTGCTTATTGAAACAGATGTATTTGCTAAATGTGATTTTGATGCTTTATCTTTGCTAGAGAAGTGTTTGTTATTTTTTTATCAGATGTTAATAATGGTATAACTTGTCCTGTCGTTGTCTTTAATTTTCATGTATTCACAACGGGCGCAATTGTTATTGTCGTAAATGATAAAATTTTAATCTACCCCAAACTCAACATTTCCAGCAAATGTATGACAATTCTCATTATAATTTATCACAGATTATGCTTAACCTGTACAATGTTCATGTAACAGAGTCAGAAAGACAACGCATTAAGTGTAGGTGTTCTTTTTTTGCAGAGACACACATCTTATTCTCAAATTCAGAAGCAATAAAAAATTGTAATTTGTAAAAATGACTTTATCAAATTATGCCAGGTTTATCCTATTTTTCTTTATTTTTATTTTTTCCTTTCCTCAAATAAATGATAATTTCCAATTCAAATGAGAAATAATGATGCTCATTTGAGTAACACATTCAGATAACCTAACAGTTCAAGGTAAATATGGAGATTTGAAAAATTATACAATAGGTTTCTATTTTAAAAAAGTCATTACCCAAGTTACTGTTCTATACCTCATGTTGTAGACCACCATCTTGAAATACAAATATATAAACACACACACAAATATGGGATGATTCACTTCGCTTTCTGAATTTTTCTGCTTTTACAGAGACTTGTCAAGTTTGAAATGTATCGTTACAAACGGTGCAAAACTGTATATAAAACTGCCACATGTAAAGTCTCTGCAAAATGGATCGAGTCAGTGGAAAACTTCTGAAAGAACGTTAACATTTGAAATTGTTATCATAAAACCCAAAGAGTCTATATTGAATAGGAACCAGCCAGCGGAGGTTTTTATTTTCTAATTTGGCAATTTTTAACTCCATTTAGTTGCTTCAGGTCAATTCAATAAAATTCCGTGTCCAGCTGATGCGGATAGTTTTGGTGTACTTACTGAATTGTTGCCATGAAACAGAAAGAATTAAACTACATGTCAAGTTGTATTTTTTATATTAAAAATGTCATTCGTAGTAAAACATAAGCCTCAAATAAGAGTAAAAATGTCAAATCCATTTGAAAGAGAAACGCACAAAAGTAAAAAGTTTGAGCTTGGTAAACGAAGCTCATTTGACAATTAGTTAGACCTCTTTTGTATCTGAAGAAAAAATAATTCCTAAATATTTAGAATATATTGAAACTACCGGAGCCTTTCAATAATCATATTCGATTTAAGAGGCGTCGAATTTAGCTTATAATTCGAAAATCAATATACTTCAGCAGCTAACTGTTCAGTATGCAATTTATTACATTGATTTATCATCTTAAAGTCAAGTTCTTCCCTCAACATGTTTGTTTGTTTAAATTTGATCAAGTCCCAACACTCAACTTCAGTGTTGATATGAATTTATAGCTCTCATTATAAATGCAAAGCTTAACCATGAGAAAATCGAAGTGTAACTGAACACAAGGTTCGATATAAATAATTTGTTGACATTATATGGGAGTTATCTATATACCGTTAAAGAGACTCAAGTTATATGTACGTATTTAACCACAAAAATGAGCATAGACAATGGAAGTCTCAGCGTTATGGGCTAGAAACAGATATTTACCACTGTGATAAACGATGAAATGCCGTCTCTACTTACTCCTAATTTAATCTGTATAAATCCAGACCTTTATTTCATCCTATTGCACATAAATACCATTTTTGCTATCGTCGGTACGTAAAAACCCAAGTTATTACATTTTTAAAAAAATCAATGATATAACATAGTGAGGTGGTATAAATATCACGATATTGATAGTGACATACGTGTAAAGCAAAACATCTATTACTAATTCTTTAGTAACTGTTCCTCTCAGAGAATGTTTTCTGTGTTTCTGGAATAGTAATAAATCCACGAGAAAGATTACTGAAATATAAATGCATGGAAAAGATTCACTTCTAATGTATAAATAGCAATGTTTCGAATTTTGACGTGCAAACATTTCCTCGTTATTTATGTTAAAAGTTTTGTTTTGTTAATCTAAAATAACATGAATTAACATTTGTAAAGTTAATGAAGGGATTCGACTTTGGTCAGTTATATAGTAATAAAATTAATATTACAACAATCAAAGGAATACGAAATATCTGATACCTCGTTTCAAGTCAGATTTTTTTTTAATTCTTGAAAATTACATTATTCTTCAAGGATTAATAGTTACATTTTAAGAGACAATAATAGGTCGTATCCATTAAGAGACAATAATAGATCGTATCCATTAAGAGACTATGGCATGTCGTATCCATTAAGAGACTATAGCATGTCGTATCAATTAAGAAATTATAGCATGTCGTATCAATTAAGAGGTTATAGCATGTCGTGTACATTAAGAGATGATAGCATGTCGTATCCATTAACAGAATATAGCATGTCGTATCAATTAAGAGACTATAGCATGTCGTATCTATTAAGAGACTATAGCATGTCGTATCCATTAAGAGACTATAGCATGTCGTATCCATTAAGAGACTATAGCATGTCGTATCCATTAAGAGACTATAGCATGTCGTATCCAATAAGCGACTATAACTTGTCGTATCCATTAAGAGACTATAACATGTCGTATCCATTAAGAGACTATAGCATGTCGTATCCATTGAGCGACTATAACTTGTCGTATCCATTAAGAGACCATTAAATGTTGTAACGTATTAGGAGTTTCAAACAAAGTTTTCCCTCTTCTTGCGGGAAGGATTTATTTTAGAAAGAAAGAAAAAGTTCTGCGAAAGTGCCACCATTTATAGAATCAAAGTTCATCTCAGATTGATAGTCACGCAATTAATTTGAAACAATTAATTTTAGTGATAACATCAAGATGTAAGACTACTTTGCATAATCTGGACAAGACACACAATTGACAACAATTTGCAAATTGCAAGACTCACTGACAAATGCGAAATATACCACAGTTAAATGATGCATATATCGAAATAAACAAACATGTTTCGTATTTAATTATCTTCCGTTATGATGCTGGTCTATAATGTTGCATCAAGCAACAGCAATGCAAAGTTATAATTGGATGTGATTGTAGTGCAAACAATCAGGCACAGATTTAATAACCATAAATGATAAAACACTGTGTTGATTCAATGTGTCTGAAAGTTTGTGATCAAGTTATCATTATTTAAGTTCAAAATTACTTAGAGCAAAATGTCAAACCACTGCTGTGTAGACAACTATGCGTAATCTTGCCACTGCTGTGGAGACTAAGTATCCTTCCACGAGAGATAATATGTACAACATAATGCTAATTCAACAAAAAGGTTTGATTGAAACTTTTTTGTATTACTTGTTAGCCAATTTGAGACTCTGAGATTCGTGAGGGAACTAAAAAGCTGATGTACTTTCCTACAAAAAGTAAAATCAAAACCCTTAATATTTTAGTCCACCTCAGTAGTAAGGTTGATTCGTGTATTGGGTATCCTGAGGAAAAAAAAACTTCAGAACTTAAATCGGACTATGTCCAGTAAAACCAGTTGTTGATTGTGTGTCTGAAAAGATGCACACCAATAACACCAGCAATAACTAAGTACTAAGTATATATAAGCATTGGTTGTGTTTGACAGGTATAACACTACTGATGTTTATATTCCCCAAGTATTTGTGCATTTATCGCAAGAATGGGTCGGATGCATCGACTCGAATAGCTCAAGTGGCTGAGCTCTAGTGTAGAGTTTGCGATGTCCCAGGTTCGAGCTCCGGTCGGGCCGCGAATTTTTCCCGTAACATTTGTTGGTCAGTGCGGCGATCACGCAGTATAAACCCTTGATACTCGAAAAGTAAGCTAGTCTGTCTGATTACAGATAATGGAGACGTCGTGTCTTCGAAAAGCAGGGAGAATATATTGTATGAATGACTCGAGTAGATTGGATGGCATAGCTCAAGTGGTGGAGCGCCCGTCTAGCGTAAGAGAGGTCCCGGGTTCGAGCCTCAGTCCACCTGCGAACTTTTAACTTCTACATTTGGTGGCAGCGCTGGGACACTCACATAAAGACCTGTCATACATGTCAAGAGTGAGAGTTTCAGCTTTTTTTTTTTAGGTCTGCTTGATTACTGATAAAGAAAACACTAGAACGTGTCTTCGAAAAGCACGGGGAATATGTCGAAGAAACGGATCAGATACATTGCTTGGATAGCTCCATTGGTAGAGTACCGTCAAGAATTAAAGAGGACCAGAGTTGGAGTCCCAGTCTGGCAGCGTTAATTTTTCCCTCTTATATAATCAACACAAGTGTTTCAATTTTTAGGTCTGAAACTAATGTTGCTTGATAAGAATATTAGTACCTATAAAACCCGTTTTAAATAAGGATAGTGTAAAAAAATTAGATGAAGTGAAATATGCTGTTTAAAATTATCGATGATAACAGAGAATGGTTAATTTGTCCATTGTTACGTCTAGGGGTTAGAAATAGTAACAAAAGAAAGAACGACTCAAACACAATTTATAAAATATAAATTTAATTTCCTAAAATATTAAATATTTCAAACAAACAAAGTGAAAGAATTAAAAATAACTTACAGTTAAGAAATTCCTAAATAATCCTAAATGTCCTATTGAATTTTGATAATCCGGAAATTAATCCAAAGCATTCCGAATGAAGTCACTAATGTGTTGATATGCCACAAGAAACACAGTTTTAAATCCAAATGTTATTAATCCCAGGTAAACTCCTGTGAATGTAGAATATTGTTAAGTTCCTTGAATAATAGTACTTAAATCCAAAATGTACTATGTAGATAATAGATTTTCACCAGATGATTTATAAACAATAACAATCTTCCTCGATAACCTTATGATTCAGATGAACTGCAAAGAATGAAGATTCAGTGGTTATTTTGGCATATATAGTCTCTTACAGCGTAAAAGAGAGTTTAACTTCTAATACTGCGACTTAGAATGTGTTCTGTCAACAACCTTCTTTAACCAATCAGAAACTATGTCCGCATGATACTGTTAAAAGTGCCTTTGTACTACAATGAAAATACCTTATTTCAAATCAACATGATGTTGACATAGGATTCAGGTCATACAATCTGCACAATACTACGTGACTTCTTCATTGTGGGTTAAGCTCACCGACATAATTATTGATTTTCCCAGGACTTAACATGACTCGTGTAAACATGTTGAAGTACATTGTACTTTACAAATAGCATATGCTACTGAACTAAGGAATTATAATACAATGATTATAAACCCAAATGAAAACTATTATAATTTAAAGATAATAGAGAATGCCGTAACATCCATCCCTTTACGTTAGTTGTTGGTGTTTTCAATTTATCTATTACTAATTTCTCATTAGTATAGCGAAGTCAGCTACTGTACCTTACATTGGGGGATTCCTTGAAATAATCATTGTGCTGGAGAAAAAAAAGAAGTTATCAAACTCGTCATACAACAAAGAAAGATTTTGTTCAAAGTGTAATTTTATCTCTGAGCCTGTAATAAAAAATAAAAGTTACAATAAAAATAAAAAAATAACATAATGGCAAGGTTGTATAAACGGCTGTTATCAACTCAGTAACCCGAATATGGATAGTAGATAGATGTCCTTTGAATGGATCTGTTTCGCTGTAATCTGCCTTCATATAAACTTAATGACCCGTCACATTTTAAAAGTTTGAGGACCATAAAGAAGATTCTGGAGAAAGTTCCTTAGATGCTATCTGGCCGCAAGTTAGCTTTCTGCGTGTTAGATAATGCATGTCAATACTAATCTAGGTGCTCGGGTCAGAAACTATTTGAAACGCTCCATTCCCCGTACAAGCACATGATAACCATTTCAATTTAACTTCTGTGGGTATAGAGAGAAGAAATGGCATAGGTGTTATTCTGTTGTTTTCTGCAAAATATTGGATAAAGTGGTATATCAGTCATCACAAACGTTTTTGAATTGTTTTGAATGTCTTCGAGAAAACTATGTATACGTCCATGTCAAGATTTTAATTCCATTTAAACTCTTTTTGCAATAGACTAGTATGAATAATACTACTTGTGTTGTAGGCACCATTTAAACTCTTTTTACAATAGACTAGTATGTATAATACTACTTGTGTTGTAGGCACCATTTAAACTCTTTTTACAATAGACTAGTATGAATAATACTACTTGTGTTGTAGGCACCATCTAAACTCTTTTTACAATAGACTAGTATGAATAATACTACTTGTGTTGTAGGCATGAACTTGTTGAAGTACATCATACGAAACTGCATCACTTGTTCTATAGCATATGAATAATGAATGCATTCAGTATTTAAACGGAATCTAACTTTACACAGTTTAAATATTAGCCAAGATTAAGTGTAGGAAAATTATGTTATTCTTATAATAATGTCCAGATCATGCTAAAACAATTACCCCGGCTATACTTTATTCAGATAATTACCCCGGATATACTTCATGCAGACACCTTATGTGGCATATCATTAATGACCACTGAATATAATCAATTATTGAGAGAGAGAGAGAGAGAGAGAGTAAGAAGTTGAGGTTATTTGCATTTACAGCTGAAATGTACTTGTCTTTGCAAAATATAATACGAGGCACAGAAAGGAACAAGACGGAGGCAGAGATGCATATCTTGCCACATGCAAAGAAAACCAAATTATCAACAGAATTGAAACATTTGTCAAGCAAAAAGGAACGAAAAATTATCTATGTCATGTACCTAAATATTAAGAGATTGAATTGGGTGTTAATCGGTAGTGATGAAGTTTTCAGTAAGGTTGAGTCATATCTATCAGAATAAGATAGCAAGACTCAGTGGCACATTCATTGTTATAAAGCTTATACTAGCAAAACAAATATTTCACTTTTTTAAAAAGGTAAAATAAGGTTTGAAAGCCAGAGCAGCACGAATAGATGTGAGGCAGAAATTTCTTCAGTGAAGGCAAGAAAGACTGCCAGTGCCTCAGTTTACCACAAATGGGATGCCACAGTTTCTCGCACTTTAACCCATTTTGCAAGGGAGCTACAGGATGTAGGAAAGACCATGCCCTTCTACTGCGCATTGCTGATGTGGATAAGTATCGTAGATTATGCTACATGAACTTCAACAGCAAAATAAATAAATCTCGGACGTCGTCATAAAAGGAAATTTCCTACGAATGCCGGTAGAAAGACACATTGGAGGAGCTAATACATATGATAGATCCTCCGTTGGTGGAAGAAATAGCTGCTTTTGTGGGTTTTATCCATGTCAGGCCTACTATTTTGTTTCCGTCAACTTCTCATTGATATGATGCCAGGTATTGACAACTATAGAAGTGTAACTACTATGGTAACAAAGTAGACTTTTAAGCATCACGTGGCCATTCCAAGCGAGACATCATATTTGGCAGTGTTATAACATTATGTCAGGCAATGTAGTCACTCTTACATTTAAAGAAAAACATTGGAGATCAAACATATCGAAAGTAAACTGTGTGTTCCCATAGATGATGGTGCAATAAGGCATGTACTGTACCATGCAGCTGAGACTTTTGCATTCTGAATTAAATAAACGTTGAGGCCTGAATGTTACAATGATACCTGCTGACGACATTGATACATAAACCACAGCTACTATGACTCCAAATAAATTGGAAATTTCTGATTGATCCTGGGAAAGATATGGATGAGAGCACCATTGACAACATCTTTGCGAAAGCTAGTAATCAATCCATGAACCGCCAGATTGTATATGCTGCACAATAAATACTGTGTGTAGGTTCAAGTGGTAAAATTCATAAACCTGAACATGTTAGCCTTGAGCGATCGACAATGGACATGAAGTAATCAGCTCATTACAATGGATATTTGGTTATTTCTGCTTGTTCTTTTGTTTTGGTCCAAAAAGACAACAGCGAGATAAGAACGATACCCAAAAGATCCTCTCATTGGTGAAGCCTGACCTTTGTGAACATTGCGACTGGTGCATTTGTACCCGACGAAACAGCAGAAAAAATGGTAAATATCATGGATACTGGAAGGGCGCAATGTTCACGTTTAACGAATGTCGGCTAAGTGAGAGCATTATTACTTTTTTTGGTCCACTGCCTCAAACAAAAATAGAGACTCCTAGCCACCTTGTAGCTCCATCGAAAAGAAAATGACAACGCAGTAATATAGCGTACTGCATTGAATGGTGATAGAGAGTTTTTCATTAGAATGAAAAGGACAATGCGGTCATATAGCGTACTGCATTGAATGCTGATAGAGAGTTTTTCATTAGAATACTTGCAGTTGTCAAGACATGAGAAGTAGATCTTTGAGCTGTCCTGCAATACAAACATACTTGGTACCGTATTCTTTGCTACGTGTAGATAGCACTCCCAAAAATGCAGCCAAAAGTAATCTGCTTGCAGAGTTAGAATAAAATTTAGAAGTCCAAGCTAGGACTGCATGTATCATAGATGGAATGACTATTAACCAAAAAATGGAAACCAGTACGTAAAGTTTTTGTGAGATTAGTGCGAAATTCACGACTTTTGTCACGAAATTTTTGATTTATAGGCAATGTAGTTGCGTGAATGTGTTGTCTGATCGATATGATGTGAAACACGCTATCAAGTCGTTTGAGCGTTCAAGACGCCATGGTTTGGACATAAAATGAAGTAAGAATATTTGGTTCCGACACACAACTACCCCCCACAAAACTGGAAGCAGTTCTTGTAAACGTTTTGTCTACTAAGAACAGCACATCTTGGTACGCTTCTTGTGTGGAAAATGGTCAACTCTTGCTTCTGAAAAGCTGCAACCTGGAAAAAGTTGATTATGCTTATTATTGACAGGCTTATTATTAAAATTGTAAAAAAAGAGGGAAATCTATTTGTATGGATAGAAGATTATATTACAAATATAACTCAGAGTTATAGTTGACAATGATTTTTCAAATGTTGGTCAAACGACTCAATGGCTTCTTTGCATGGTGGTCTATGCACGTGAGGATGAAGACTCCTGCCAACATCCTATAAAGGATTATGTTGATGTCATACACGAGGATGAAAGCGATGGTGACGATGAAGACTGCGATACTGGATAATGATCACCAATAGCTACAGGCTTATTATTAAAATTGTAAAAAAAAAGTTATGGGTTGAGGGAAACCTATTTGTATGGATAGAAGATTATATTACAAATAAAACTCAGAGTTATAGTTGACAATGATTTTTCAAATCTTGGTCAAACGACTGCACGTGACCCCCAGGGATCAGTTCTGAGACCCTTTCTATTTCATGTCAATATATCAGTGATATAGCTGATAGTTTTAATTCTCTTACTAGCTTATTTGCAGATGACTCCTTACTACAAACTAGTTCTACCGATCCCTTTTCGGCAGATGACTCCTCACTAGAAGCTAGTTTCATCGATCCCATGCTTGGAGACGACCCCTCACTACAAACTAGTTCCATCGATCCCATGCTTGGAGACGACCCCTCACTACAAACTAGTTCCATCGATACCATGTTTGGAGACGACCCCTCACTACAAACTAGTTTCATCGATCCCATGCTTGGAGACGACCCCTCACTACAAACTAGTTCCATCGATACCATGTTTGGAGACGACACCTCACTACAAACTAGTTCCAACGATCCCTTATTTGCAGATGACACCTCACTACAGACATGTGCCGCCGATCCTTTGCTTATTCAACGCTTCTTAAATGATGGTCTTCAAAATCCTTTGACAGAGCTAATATATGGCTAATGAATTTTAATCCCTCCACCCACACACACACACACACTACCCCCCCCCCTCCCCACCTCCCCAATACATCTTCGTTTCTTCTTTACCAACCTGGAACTGAACAATTTACCTGATCTTGAATTCTATGGACAGAATATTCGATTTACGGCATCTCATCGTCATCTGTGAGTCACTTTTACTTCCAATGGATCTTGTTCCAAGCATATTGATTATATAAATCTGCCTCAGGTCAGATTTGGGAAGCTTAACAAATTTAAATTTATTTATTTCAAAAGATAACCTAAGCAAGATATACCTCATTTACATTCGCCCAATTTTAGAATATGGATCTCAAATGGGCTGCTTCCCCCCCCCCCTTCCGAAAAAAACCCCTAAAAACTTTTTTTTTAAAAAATAAAATAAAATAAAATAAATAATTGAAAAGGTACAATTTGAAGCAGCCAGATTAGTTTCTGGTTTACTAAAAAAAAATATGCAATTAGAGAGGCACTTTATTGTGAAATAGGTTGACCTACTCTTGTGGAGAGAAGAGAAATGTTAACAGTCTTTGTACAATTGTTAATAAACAAATCCCAGAGTACATTACAGATGAACGTCCACCTTCCACACAAGATATACTATCTTACAATCTAAAAAACTGTAACAACCTCGTTCAATTTTGATTTCATATATTTTTTTTAAAACATTTCCTTCAAGACATCGATTGTGAACACATGGAGCGAGTGACCTTTACCGACAAGAAAATGTCTTAAAATCAAAACTTTTAAAGACAGTATAACAAAAAACACTGCGAATTTGGATATAAAAATATGATTTTGAGGTCCCTTGGGCTTTGTGATATAGGAAATTTGCTCAGTATCTAAATGTGCTTATATGTGTATCTGTGTCAGTAACTCCTTTTCGTGTTACACTCACTCTTACAGAAACGGTAAATACAAGTCCATATGATATGTATATCACCGTGGTCATTTTAAACAGAATGTTATATTATATTTTAATGTACTAGATGCGAAAATTATAGAAATTGGTTGTGACACGCGAACATAAGGTGCTAAACAAAGATTATTACAGAGGATTGATGAATGCAGTAGAAACATTAAGCTTTTTCAAAGTGTCACTGAAATCGATATTAAGACATAGCAAAATGGCAGCCGGTTCACTGATCAAGCAAATAACAAGGCATGGGGTAGGCAGGCATACAAATAACAGTGGATACTTCAATGTACATTGCAATTTTACTTTCTACTTACCTGTGTCAATACACGTCTTTTAAAGCACATTTCACAGAATATTGGAAGTAAAGCCATTTTTCATTTTATGTCTTTTTTATATAAAAAATACATTATTTTTATTCGACCATATACTGTATTCGAAGTATGTATTCGAAATAAAAGAATGACCTTTTCACAGACAAAAAAGTTAAAAGATCTACACGACAAATCTCTCCCTCCTGTGACAATCATTTTATACACATCGGCTGTTATTACGGAAAAAAGATACGATTTAATAAAACTGGCAGTTTGTGTGACCTAGTATTTAATGATTACAAGCTAAATTAGTTCGAGATAATACGTGCTCAACATACGCCATTTAAAGATGGCGAATTTGTCGATAAATGATTGAAATCCGACGGCATTGTAATCGAAAAAGAAGAGGTAGCATTCAAATTAGCAGCTTTCCATGCATTTGAAATAGGTTGGCCTACTCTTGTGGATGGGAATGCCAAGGAACATTTAAAGTAACTATGTAAGTATCTTTTGTTGGCTTTTACGACACTTTTCTTCACACATTGGTGTCTATATCCTGCTGGGGAAATGGGAGCTAAGTGCCATTCCCAATAACACACCGAGGCAGCTGACCGGGCTGGCCTGATTGGGAATTGAACCCGCGACTCTTGAATTACGAGTCCGCCTTTCTACCAAATGTTTGCATGCGGCTTTATGTTCAAATTGTACGTGTTACATGTACGTGAAACTGGGAGAAAATCAACTATAAAGGACACAGCAAGAGACATTTCATCTTGAAGTAAGGATGGCGTGACACGTCGAACTCATCTGTAATAATTACTTAAGAAAATTCGAGGCGAGATCCTGTATACTTATTCTATACGTTTTATTGCAGGTATATGGCCATAACGTTCCGCTCAGCTGATCTTTACTCTATGTCAGACAGTCCTCCATGCTGTGAATCTTGAGAGAAGGACGGGTGTCAGACAGTCCTCCATGCTGTGAATCTTGAGAGAAAGACGGGTGTCAGACAGTCCTCCATGCTGTGAATCTTGAGAGAAGGACGGGTGTCAGACAGTCCTCCATGCTGTGAATCTTGAGAGAAAGACGGGTGTCAGACAGTCCTCCATGCTGTGAATCTTGAGAGAAGGACGGGTGTCAGACAGTCCTCCATGCTGTGAATCTTGAGAGAAGGACGGGTGTCAGACAGTCCTCCATGCTGTGAATCTTGAGAGAAAGACGGGTGTCAGACAGTCCTCCATGCTGTGAATCTTGAGAGAAGGACGGGTGTCAGACAGTCCTCCATGCTGTGAATCTTGAGAGAAAGACGGGTGTCAGACAGTCCTCCATGCTGTGAATCTTGAGAGAAGGACGGGTGTCAGACAGTCCTCCATGCTGTGAATCTTGAGAGAAGGACGGGTGTCAGACAGTCCTCCATGCTGTGAATCTTGAGAGAAAGACGGGTGTCAGACAGTCCTCCATGCTGTGAATCTTGAGAGAAGGACGGGTGTCAGACAGTCCTCCATGCTGTGAATCTTGAGAGAAGGACGGGTGTCAGACAGTCCTCCATGCTGTGAATCTTGAGAGAAGGACGGGTGTCAGACAGTCCTCCATGCTGTGAATCTTGAGAGAAGGACGGGTGTCAGACAGTCCTCCATGCTGTGAATCTTGAGAGAAAGACGGGTGTCAGACAGTCCTCCATGCTGTGAATCTTGAGAGAAGGACGGGAATCATTAATGCTTCAACCGATTATGATGTAACTAATATTCCATTTATGAATGTATGGATTTGTCGTCGGAGCATAAAGTTTCTTAGTACACATTTAATAGTACATACAGAAGTATAAGTATATGGCCTAAGTAACAGTTATCTATCAGATTTTGCGTAAAATAATTTGCCTCTAAGATTCTGTGGGACTCATGAGCGTTTCTGGAGCCGACGTCCACTAAAAAAAAAAAATAGATTTGAATCGTGCTTAAAGCAGACGACTTATTATCTTATTTATGCTTTCATTTATATTAGTACTGTAGATCCCTACAAGCGTCCTAATTTGGTTCCTGTCAAAATCATAAATAATAAGCCTGTGTAAAATAAAGATTAAACTTTCTACCACAGATTTAAAGACAAATCATTAGTGAAAACCATATGCTCAAACGTATTACGTCAGTTACATCAGAGCCTTAGCTTTAAAGCCTCTACCTGTGTGTGAATACTGAAAGCAACATGTATCTTGTTCTGTCAGATTTTCTCATTTGCAATAGCGAGAGCTTCTAAGTACAATGTAAATGACGGCATTAACTTTGTGTTAGTAATACAAGATACTGTATTCAGATTTTCTCATTTACAATAGCGAGAGCTTCTAAATAAAATATAAATGACGGCATTAACTTTGTGTTAGTAATACGAGATATTGTATTCAGATTTTTCACTTGAAACTTGAAAGTTTTGTTATCTAATGAGAAAATACAGAATATGATAAAGTTTAAAATGTGACAATGGATGATGTAGAGTAATAGAGAGTACCTTCTGATTTGCTTTTCTTTCAAATGTAAATACCCACACCATGCTTTTTCATCACATTGTAACTTCATGTCCATTGATTGCATGTGAAATATATAAGATCTAGAAACATGTAAACAATCGAATGTCAAATAATTATGACTGCAGCGATACGCGATCAAAGTACTTAAAGCATTCCCAATCAAGATACGGCTTCGATTTGACACCGTCCAATTTGTTTTCGCATATGTGTCAACTCAAAGTATCGAGTATCTTCAGAGCCGAATAGATGATTCAGCTTTTGATATTCAATATATTAGGGCTAAAGTTTATAGAACGTAACGTACAAATTTTAAATGAATCCGGTTGTAACTCTCTCTCTCTCACACATAAATTTATACAACCCCATTCTAGTTCCAAACAACTTACCTTTATGGCATCGCCATTACCAGAATAAATCTTCTTTTGCATCTCTTTTTTAATGAACACAAAGAAATAAACATCCTTCAACGGAGGTCCATAGGAAATGTTTGGTGATGGAAATATAAGTATCTGTAATCCGTAGCAGAGCCCTTTCTTTAATAAACCTGCTCTGACGGCTTTAAAACTTTAGTCCAGGTAGGTGTATATGTGTGTATTGTATAATAGGTCCCCAGGTACGAAATCACACAGCAAGCATCCCCGCCGAAGATGAGATAGCTTTAGTTGCCTCATATTCAGCGTTTAGGGTCTCATTCAAGCTGTAACTGGAATAAAAACCCTTATTATGAAACTTATAAATAGGAGGTTCTTTTGCATTAATTTATTTAATCGGTTACCTACACGTATGATTCATTTTCAGCAACAACAACAACAAACAAAAATGAAAGGAAGGGTAAGATAGTCATATACACTGTATTATCCAACTACTTCATTTTATTTGTATGTATAGATTGTCATCATTCACTTGTAGGAATTTATTATATAGATGCACGCAATTACAAATTATTATTCCATTTATAAGTTCCAATTAATGGTAGTTTTGCATGATGCTCCGAAAAGAATTGATAATATTGAAACATTTATATATTTATTTCTTACAAATTTAAATGCATACAATCTCATTTTCTCAAATATTATAAAAACAAAATGAAAACGAATAAAATTTTACATTACACCAATGAGTCATAAATTCTAAGGAGCAATGTTCAGTCCTTTCTAGCAGCATTTGGTACTTTGTCTCTTGGTGAAGTGGGAACGCGCTATGTTTAGATTCATACGATCGTTCGAAATCAATATATTGTTTCCTAAAGATCACGCAGATTTAAGTTTGATAAAAATTTAAAACTTGGCGTCAAAGTGTCCATTGGTTACGTGATTGGCAATTGCAACGTTTGCGACAGATGGGAAGTACTGGAACGAACTCGCACGTCCGTTTCACTTTTGTATCCTGCTTAGACGTTTTGAAGTGAAGGTACATAGGTCACATGTGAAAGTGTAAGTACTTCATTTGTTATGTCCAGTCTATGGTGCTGAACCTGCATGATACTACATGCATAAATGTAACAATTACAGAAGTGGTGTCACTGACTGGATACATACCCTAGTACCCATGCGCAAACTCACGGGAATGTTACGTATTGGAATAAAATCATCAAAGAGACGATCTTCAATGTCCAGGCCATAAGTCGCTTGATATACTTTAATCAAAGCTTTACCCAGGTATATACAAAGTCTAGACAGTGTGGCACATATACTCACTGAGTTTTATAGCTTGAAGCCCAAGGTCACATAAAAGCTCAACTAAACGTTCTGATCAGCTCCACGTCTACCATTACCTTTCAATCACGGCAAATATTTTGATGAAACTTTGGGCAGATGTATTTCACTACTGACAGGTGAGTTGCGTACATGATTCTGGCACCTGCGATAGACATCAGATCAAGTAGTACTCTATGACCATCTCAGAGACCATCTTGCAAATATACTCTTATATAAGAAAAAGAGCGGAATCTTTTCCAACTTTTATAATTCTCAGGGGATCATACTGAGAACTGACTTATAGGTAAAATATTCTGAACGATAAATGAACACCCTACACCGACTCTAGACACTTCACATGCTTCAAAAGATATCTTAAATTTAAAGCACATTTGTCCCAAGCAACGTCTATCGTTATTCAATGTTGAGCTTTTATGTCTGAGTTCTTTTCTGGCACTAAGTGTTTCAAGTGTTTAGATAATGGAATCTGAGTTGATTACGTCGATCAATGGAAAAATGACACGTTTGCTGATAGAGCTTACAACTAATCTCACATCTCTTTCTAAATAATTTTCATCACTGTATTCGCGCAGCTTTCCCCATTTTTTCAAATGTGTAAGAGGCTGACCTTGAATTCATGAGACGTTTACAGAACAAAACTCCGATTCAGAACTGATTATGTATAAATTGTCCTTCTATTAAATTTTAAGCACTGAGACTTTTAAAAAAATATTTTATAATGAAACAGGTGTTTTTGATGAAAACTTTATGCCATCACCTTTATTAGCGCGAGCTATTCTGGTCTATGGTGTAAGTCTGATACCTGGACAATGATGAAGAAACACTACCCATATACAGGTGAAGTTGAAATCGAGTTTATATTACAAAATGCTATACATATATGATCGACAAATATCAAACTTACCTAATTTGCACACGTGTTAAACATGTGTTTATCACATATGTGAACCATATATATTGATAAATATGTGTTTTATATCATTTTTACATGTGTGAGAACATTTACATCTTTCACACTCGTGGATCACCGATGTTTTACATTTTGAAATCATAACATGTTTTGCATGTGTGGCAAGTTTAGCACTATAGCTTGCTTACTCTTAAAATTAAAAGAAATACATGTATGATGCATTAAATTCCTTTTAATCTTGTTTATTTTCCAATTTTTTAATCATCGATAAAACGTTGACCTCTTTACTAGAAAATTATGAGTTAGTATATGGTTCAAACCATTTCATAGTCTAAACTTCTACTTTGATCAAAGCAACTGTACCTTGAAAAGCATTGACCCCAATGCTGTATTGTTGTGAATCACCACATAAGTTCGTGCTCCGATGAATCGCCATCAGCTTGTCTATCATCATCATCATCTAACATTTCGCAATCTGGAGGGAATGTTTCGTGCGGTTGGCATTTAAGACGCGTGATGAACCAGCGGACACTGCTGTTGCATGGCTGCATATGGCACTTCCATTTCACAATCGAGAGGACATGTTAATTTGCGGATGGCCTTTTAGACATAACCAGTGGACACTGCTGCTGCGCTATTGTCTGTGGCACATAATCGAAACTTCTGCATTCAGTCCAGCTGTAAATAAGCTGTTATAAGGGGAGACGTTGTCAACCCTTTATAAAATGACGTCTTATGAGGATGAGGCTTGAACTCTCAGAAGCTTTTTGCTTTTACAAATCGGATGAGCTACTATATTACACAAACTTCCGTTCAAAATATGATCTGTAGCCAACATTATGTATCATTATGCTGAATTGTTGGCATCTATAGACTCTTTATCTCTCGACATAAATTCAGGTATAACCTACCTTGCCCCCTACATCTGTGATAAGCAAACACCGATGCGGTATCTTTGCATTCCCACTAAATTATGACATTCTAATTACGTTCATTCTTACCTGTAATCCATATATCAATAGTTTGACCTCTTTGAAAAAAAGAACATGACTCATACAATTTTAAGAGAGTCCCCATCAGAATTAAAGTTTGAGTACATATTATCTCGTGGTTTATATTCATGTATTTCCATATTGTTTATTATCTATAATAAGATTCAAGAAAATACGAATCCACATGGTCGTTAAATGAAAATCAAATCTCGTTAAGATCAAGTGACTGCTACCTTCATGGTTTCAAACGGTCAAACACAACTGTATTTCAAGTTAAACTGATCATAGACACACAAACATGTGTGGATATCAATCATCCTGGAAAGCAAGAAGACATCAATCAACATGAAGTGCACGTTTAAATAGCTTGGAAAGACTTAAATAAGATTTGAAAATCAGAGTTAATACTATTCAACCTCTTTACCCAAGGTGGAGGCAATGCCTCCTGACCCATGGTGGAGGTAGTTTTTCCTGACACACAGTAAAGACAATGTAACTAGATAAATTTGAGTACCATAATATATCAATAATTCTTTCAAACCATGACGTCAATAAAGGCCCCCCCCCCCAAAAAAAAAAAAAAAAAAAAAAAATTACCGAATTATAAAAGTTAAAAACAGCAGAATGTACAGAGAGATACACGTGAAGACAAACAAATAAAGCGAGTAAAACTAAATGTTACCAAAATATTGAATAAGTAACGAATGATGTTCCATACCGAATTAAATCATGCTCCGGAGATTTTTTGATATTTTCGAAGGATAAATGAGAACGACCGCAAATACAGGTTGTCCATGATTTCGAACGTGTATGTTGATATTCTTATTATCTATTGCTTTTTTCCCTTTGTAATTTGACATCCATTTGTTTAAAAAAGATTTTACATTGTCTGCAAAACCATTATAGTAGACATGTACAGTAGCCGACCAATACAAGTTACATGTCTAAATTGTTTACATCAAAGTCACACCATGAAGCAAAGTTTAATCTAATTTAGGGATTTTGTTCTAATTTTAGAATAACCATATGGTTAATCCTGCATAGAACTTCTAAGCTGCACAACCTTTTTCAATTTGGGAGGAAGTTTTTTATTTACCTTTTTTCTTTTTTTTTTTTTTTTTTTTTTTTTTAAGCCAAATGGCTTGTCCTATTCCATGTAAATATAATTAAAAGTGACTGTAACAGATGATATGCATTTTTCCTTAGTTATGGTTTTAGCTTTTCAAAATATCGGCTTGATGACTCGATAGGCAATTTAACTACTTACATTTGCATTTGAAATACAGGAGTGTTCGCTCTAATTCGCAATAGGTCTTGATTAGTTGATTTTGACATATTACTGGTAATTTCACGTTATTTTCAAATGATACTGTTAACACCTGGTCATGCATAGGAACATCAATAGCACTAATCGCATCTATCATCTTGAGCTTAATTACAAACGGCAAGAATTCACTGAATGGAATAATAAACCATTTACAGTACGCTGTGACATGGGGCGTTCATAAGAGATGTATATAATTGGTCGATCAATAATGTGGGAAGACCCGTAAATATGTGTGATCAAATAGATCACCTGTGCAATTGGTTTTGGTAGACATATAATACATGAATGTACACTTACTACCTATTTATGTATATACGTATGCATGAGTTCGAAATTTTTTATATTGACAAATTTATTGATTTCGACAAATTCAAGATCGAGAGTCAGCGTGAGAGTTCACTTTAAATGTTCCATGTGTATTTGTTTACTGCAGAGTTTCATGTCCACCTAACAAGAACAGATAAACATTTTATATTCACAAAAAACTTTTCCATAATGTTCTAACATGAAAAGTCTGCACCACTAGTGATATCCCATCCAGGTTCTTCACTCTAACCCCCGCGATGACTAGTAGGACGTTTGAACAAAATTACTTTCTCTAAGGTGGGAGGCGATAGTTTCGTAAATTGGACCCTTTCAAATTCCTTAACTCAAGGCTATGATGTGACTTTTTCAGATATTATTGTTGAACAACTAAAGATATGGATATATTTGTGAATTAGGTTTTTCGGGCTTGTGTTGTTCTTGAAACTGATGTGACACATGTACACCTCTCGTAGTTATTTCGCAGTATGTAGACAGTGAAATACCAATATTCGGCTAGGAAGAAAAGCTAGCCACCCAAAGCAGTAGACATGTGGGTTCAAGACAAGCAGAATATCTCATAAATGTTTTGGATGACAACTATTTTGAATTGCATCAAGCTGTTTAGTACACAATGTTTATCAAAATTATCACCTTGGGAAAGGGTTTGATTTGCACCGTGAGAATCACTTGGTGTCAAATATGACCTTCGGACGTGAAAACTGCATGTATAAATTTGGGGTTGGGGTGCATTCACTTCTTTTGCTGTGAACTGCCATTGACTTGTTAGGTCAAGTGAATAATATTTGTATGCTTTGTATTGTTATAGCTTTCCAAAAATATGGACCTTTTTGATCTCACTTGTGTATTTTATTTTGTATGATTTTTTATACTAGGTAGGTGGATGTGGCATTCAATTTGTGCATTAAAACTGTCCCTTGCACCCTAAATGAGCATGTGTTACATGGGAACAGGCAGTGTGTTTTTGTCCGTGGAGCAAAAAGTGAAGTGCAAATAATGAATGCGAATGCATTACATTATGTGTGCCATCTGCAGAATTTCGTTAATGTTAGAATTATTGTTCTTCTTCCCGTTGTACACGATTCATTTTAATTTCATCAGCCAGTGTGATCATTGTGTCTCTTTTTTATATTTATAACAAAACTGGTTTTGAAAGTGCATCCGTTCTTAAATGCTTGTCCATATATGGTGCGTTCTCATAGAGGTTTTTAAGATACATATTTTATTTCAACCAAACACTTGCACCTTCACACACACATTTATAAAAACAAATGCTGAGAAATTGTAAGGTAAAAGGGGATGGATTCAAATCAATGAACGCCGACAACAAATTTCTTTCCTTGAAACAATGTGCGAGACCCATGAGCAGGCCCGCTAAGAGGGAGCGGTGGTGGGGGTGGGGTGTAATTGCCCAGTAACCCGGAGATTTATATGGGGCCTGCCGTCATCTCAATTATAAAAAATAAATTAATCTTTGTAGTAAATATTTTAAAAAATTCCTTGCAAGAGTCAACGTTATGGTAGATTACTACAAGTTTTAAATGCAAAACTGTACACAGGTTGTTATATACAAAAAATGAAACTAGTTTTGGGTCCCATGATTGCTCTGCCCAGGGGCTCAGAATTTCTGTCGGCGGGCCTGCCCATGAGTTTCCTAAGTGACAGGTCTCAAGAGTTATTCATTACTATTTATGCGTTTTACCCCATTCCGTGAGCTATTTAATTACTATTTATTTGTTTTACCCCATTCCCTGAGCTATTTAATTACTATTTATTTGTTTTACCCCATTCCGTGAGCTATGTAATTACTATTTATGCGTTTTACCCCATTCCGTGAGCTATTTAATTACTATTTATTTGTTTTACCCCATTCCGTGAGCTATTTAATTACTATTTATTTGTTTTACCCCATTCCGTGAGCTATTTAATTACTATTTATTTGTTTTACCCCATTCCCTGAGCTATTTAATTACTATTTATGCGTTTTACCCCATTCCCTGAGCTATGTAATTACCATTATTTCGTTTTACCCCATTCCGTGAACTATTTAACATGATATAAATATCTGACTTTGTAATCTAGAAATTTACCTTGATACATTTTACAAACGAAAATAACCACTACAAATGCCAGTATACTACTACTAATAATAACGCGTTTATCTGTTCTACTTGTATTATATGATAATTGCCCATCTCTTTATTTGTATGTAATGTAAACGCTTGTGCTGAGATTATTGTTCTGTTCCCGTTAACTATTTCCTGTTTATTACTGATAATAACTGACAATCTTTCTTTCTTTCTACGCATATGAGCAATACTAGTATCTGCTGTCATTTCATATTTATGACATTTTATAGAAAAATAGTATAGGAGAATAAAAAGCTGAATTGGATTGAATAAGCAGTACTTTCAATCACAAGAAACCACCAAAATATTGCTCTCCTGAATATTTGTTCCCCATACCTTACGGTATGTTAACAGATGGTTTGAATACTTTACTATCCAACACCTGTTCACATGCATGCATATATGTTCAACGTGTTTGTGAATACACACCACATTGCGACAGATTGATTTTATACTAGTAAGACATCTCTCTAAAGTGCGTTAGATGTCATCGGTCATCCTGACATTTATGTGACCAGTAGAATTCATAAACGAAAAATAAAATGCAACTTAGATGTCCTGGCCAGGACTTGAGTCTGATAATGAGTGTACACAATCAAGTATCAGAAACGACCTTTCAAAAGTAACGACATTTGTGACTGGTCTAAGCAAAATCTCAAGCTCAAACTAAAGCTCAGGACTTGTACGCTTTCCAGGCCTGATCACATCTGTCAATCAAAAGGAGCATTGATCCCGTTTTAACTATATTTTTGTGTAAAATGTTGAAAACACATTGATTTTAAAAACGGACATAGGTAGTTCAACGTAGTTAAGGACATGTCCGACATGTGTGATCAACTAAATTAACGACATGTCCGACATGTGTGATCAACTAAATTAAGGACATGTCCGGCATGTGTGATCAACTAAATTAAGGACATGTCCGACATGTGTGATCAACTAAATTAAGGACATGTCCGACATGTGTGATCAACTAAATTAAGGATATGTCCGACATGTGTGATCAACTAAATTAAGGACATGTCCGACATGTGTGATCAACTAAATTAAATCTAATATATAGAGGTCTTCTGTAACTTTTGTAGACAGATCGGTTGCAGGGTTCAAATAGGTGCATGAATATTGATTTACGGGTCAAATAATCCTCCAAGGTGGGTGGTCTTTCTGTGCAGATGTTCATCAACTGATGTAAAAGTACATAGGTTTCCATTCATGACAACAAAACATATCCGAAAAATCGGAGTATGAATATATTGGATATTTTCGCATTATAATCATGAGAATAGCATTCTGTATGTTTTTTTTTTATCCCCCCCCCCCAAGTTTTTGCAATAGCGATTACGTTATAGTTAAATTTTATGAGTAAACCTCTCCTTCACAAAGCCTAAACGACTAGACTAACTTCCGTCATGATTTCCTATAGTATGCAAATTCAGAAAGAACCATTAATGCCAGCTAGTAACCAACTAAGCAGAATAGTATCACCTTGCCCACGAAGAATTATACCCATCGTGTACTACTAGTATATTATATTACTTATACCTGACAGGTACAAACAGATAAAGAATGGAAAACGTTCTTGTCGACCTCAATTACATTTGTCTTCATACAACTGGTAAATAAATGTGGATCTGAACCAAGACAAGCTTGACAATGTTATCTTTACTGCTTTTGAAACATATTGCCTCAATAACCTTTTTCCATCCAACCTGATGATATGCCTATAGCTTTGCACCTTGTTCCATCCAACCTGATGATGGGCCTTCAGCTTTGCATGACCCAGTTATATTCCTACTGCCACTATTACTCCTCGTCTTCTGTACTGGCTTGAAGATCATAAAATTGTTGACCTTAAGTTACAGAGAACTTTATATTCAATTTTGGTTGGTTAGGAGTGCAGCTCAGTCTCAAACTGGAGACCATAGTTGTACGAAGTTCAGGCCTGGCCTTCTTTGTTTCCTTTCTTCCCCATGATTTCCATTCTAGGTCTTGTCTTGTGTAACTGGTGTTTTTAACAAGGTGGGGACTATCCGACACCAATTTCTTCTTTTAATTTAAATCTCATTAAGTTCACGCTTTGATTTGAAATAATAATTTAAAACTTACAATCGATAATTGTATGACACTGAAGACAGATCTAGATGCGTGTATATGCATGTGTGTGTCCATATATGTGACAGATCTAGATGCGTGTATATGCATGTGTATGTCCATATGTGTGACAGATCTAGATGCGTGTATATGCATGTGTGTGTCCATATATGTGACAGATCTAGATGCGTGTATATGCATGTGTGTGTCCGTATATGTGACAGATTTAGATGCCTGTATATGCATATGTGTATCCTTATATGTAACAGATCTAGATGCATGTATATGCATGTGTGTGTCCATATATGTGAGTAAATGCTGTGAAGCAGTGCATTTAAAACGGTAAGTGAGGAGCGAGGTGCAATACAAATTGCAAGAATTTGTTGATGTGGCGCTGTTGTGTCGTTTGTACTTTGGTACATAGTCACCTTTTTCATTAGGTAACCCCTCCCCTCCCAGCCACACCCCTTCAGAAAAATAGCAATATTTCTAAATTTATCATTAATATTTTATTTCTGTAATTTGCAACTCCGATAATTTTTTATTCTATTTTGAAGAGGTTCATCGCACTTAAGACACTCGATGCTTGGATCCGTTCGTGTAATGCTATCGTTTGAAGAAGCCGGGGTCAAATGAACCTAATGTTAACAAGTCCACTTCCATTCATCTCACACCTGTAAGTATTCTCCTTAGCCGGGGGA
Source organism: Margaritifera margaritifera (assembly GCA_029931535.1). Classification (NCBI taxonomy): domain Eukaryota; kingdom Metazoa; phylum Mollusca; class Bivalvia; order Unionida; family Margaritiferidae; genus Margaritifera; species Margaritifera margaritifera. The sequence goes on from JAQPZY010001681.1 coordinate 7,261,700, forward strand.
CCAGGTGAATTTCTTAATTTTTAGGGCCTCATAAATATTTTAATATAACGCCCTAACTTGTAAAGGCTATGTCCATGTGGCTAATTGCAGGACGGTCCGTTTTCTGTAATCCCGCCACATTGAGCAGGATTTTACTTTCCTATGATAGCTGTTAATAGACGTATGTTACAACTGGATCATTAATTTAAAATGTTGGAGAGTGTCGAGTAAAACACCTGGATAGACACGTTTTCATTTCCAGTTGCTATCAGAATCATTGTCACTGTATTTTTAATAATGCTTTCATAAATTTTCACTTATTGATTAATTTATTCCAATGTATCTATTTAGATTGTCTTAGCTGCTTGTGATGAGCATTGAAATACTTTGAGCTGCATTCCCAACAATGTATCGATATATGTATACTTAGGAGCTTCAGTATTAATCGATATATGCATACTTAGTAGCTTCAGTATTAATCGATATATGTATACTTAGGAGCTTCAGTGATTTAATGGTTAGCGTGATTTACTCGCGATTGAAAGGGTTACAGGTTCGAATCCTACCATCGGATCAGCCTGGGTCGGATACCGTGGTTCGTCCTTGGGCAAGACACTCTAATCCTAATCCCTCGGCTCTCAATAACATATCTGAATTGCTGCCGTAAAACACTAAAACAAACCAATTAGATACACACCTGATTGCTGTGCCGTAAAAAAACTCAACCAAACCAATTAGATATATACTGAGGTGCTGTGCCGTACAACACTAAACCAAACCAATTAGATATATACTGAGTTGCTGTGCCGTACAACACTAAACCAAACCAATTAGATATATACTGAGTTGCTGTGCCGTACAACACTAAACCAAACCAATTAGATATATACTGAGTTGCTGTGCCGTACAACACTAAACCAAACCAATTAGATATATACTGAGGTGCTGTGCCGTAAAACACTAAACCAGACCAATTAGATATATACTGAGTTGCTGTTCCGTACAACAATAAACCAAACCAATTAGATATATACTGAGTTGCTGTGCCGTACAACACTAAACCAAACCAATTAGATATATACTGAGTTGCTGTGCCGTAAAACACTAAACCAGACCAGTTAGATATATACTGAGTTGCTGTGCCGTAAAACACTAAACCAAACCAGTTAGATATATACTGAGTTGCTGTGCCGTAAAACACTAAACCAGACCAATTAGATATATACTTTGATACAGTACACAACAATTTCCACTATTGTGCCAACACAATGATCACATCATTTGTTTTTTAAGTTTAATGATATTAAACTAGACGGGGGTATTATACAGATGGTTATTTGAGTAACATTCGATTCTGTTCAAAGAATGGTAAAATAATGTTTCTTATTACAGTATCAATATGATTAAAATCAGATCTCTACAGTTCTACGTGGAAATATGACAGACACCGATAACAGTTCATGTTTTGGTGACCTTTGGAATTCCCGGTCCACTTATTTTTTATCAGATAAAGCGTTACAAATTAGTGTTAAGGAGAGTTATCGTTAGTAACAATATATTCCGAATGACGTGTGTCACTTTTGAAAATTTGAAAGCTGTGATTTGATTGGTGAACTACAAGGTCAACAGAACATGACCTCTTATTGGTGTCTATCAGATCTCTACATAGGACTGTGGAGATCTGATTTAATCAGATTTATTACAGTATCGAAAAGATAATGTCTTTAAACATAAATGTAAAGACTTTCCGTTATTGTAAATGTGAGGAACATACCAATTATAAACCCAGACCATTGTATATTTTACTGTAATAAGTAAATAGGTACAAACAAAACACAAATCCTCTTTTAAAATAAGTAACTGTTCATGTCAACATGTAAGGACTCTGCGTCAATCATAATATACCTACATTTCTTCAATTGGATTTTCATTGTTCGTTCCTCAGGTGTATTATGTTAAATCAAGATATACGATTACCAGATTAAACGAAACAATGAGAAGGTAAATTACAGTTTTCAAAAGATGTCAAATATCAACATGTGAAGGATATTGTAACTTAACCGAAGAGTGCATCCTACATAAACAGCATTTTAAACCACTTAAAATACCGAGTCGATGAACGACCAGGCATTTCAAATACAAAAGATCGTGGTAATTTTAGCATTATTAAGCACAAAATGTAAAAGCAGGGCAAGAAACGTTACTCTGTAATCAGTTCTGTACATTTGATCTGCTCTTATATATCAACAAACGATTTACTAGGTGCATGAAACTATATTAATTTTACCTTACATTTTTATAGTCCTAAAAGTATTACATGGTTTTGTTTTCGAAGGGGTGTGGCGGGTAATATGTAGCGATTCAGAGCTTTATGCAATGCAAAGGCTTCGAATACAGTACCTAAAATAAGGGTCATAATGGCACTAAAACATTGATAAATTGTATCAGCATAACCCTTCATAAATTGTATCAGCAAAGAATATTCATCCTATTCAATGAGAGGGCTCAAAAAACTCGTAATCGTAACAGGCGATAAATTTTACAATTTAGACTTATATATCGCTGCTATGTGTAAGTGGTAAATTGTACAATTTAGAGTTATATATCACTGCTAGGTCTAAGTGATAAGGGTGTATGACTGAAAAAAGTAAAGTATAACAGACACAAGCATTTTAGAGGAACTAAAGGAAACTATCTAACGGAAAACTGACGTCGTTGGCAGAAGGATCCACAGTTCCTGTCACAGGAAACTCACTTTTGTTCGAAACTGTTAATTTCTTTATTTTTTTTCTTATTCACGAACTATGTAAATCATTACAACTTTGTGTGCAATTTCTTCTAATTCATAAAATAAAAAAATAAAAAAATAAAAATAACAAAAATAAAAACGCCAACAAATGCAAAATATATCCTTATAGGTTTGTTGTATTGACTCGTAGTATCCATAAATGGAAATGAGTGTTAAGCTCCACTATAGGTAAATAGTCTTATTTACAGTAATACACAAGGAAATATGTCCTAGCAATACACTATGCTTGAAATATGTCCTAGCAATACTCTATGTTAGAAATATGTCCTAGCAATACTCTATGTTAGAAATATGTACTAGCAATATTCTATGTTAGAAATATGTCCTAGCAATACTCTATGCTAGAAAACAAATCTTGATTACTAAACATGTAAAGTTTTCAACATATGTCAGAGTTACAGGTCAATAATATCTACCAGACCACCTCCTGATTAATCAACCGTCACGGGCAAAGGTCAATAATGTATTTCAGAATATCTCCTGATTCATCAACCGTCACGGGTTCAGGTCAATCATATATACCAGAACAGCCCCTGATTAGTCAACCGTCACGAGTACAGGTCAATAATGTCTACCAGAACAGCATCTGATTAATCAACCGTCACGGGTAAAGGTCAATCATATCTACCAGAACAGCCCCTGATTCATCAACCGTCACGAGTACAGGTCAATAATGTCTGCCAGAACAGCTCCTGATTAATCAACCGTCGCGGGTACAGGTCAATAATATCTACCAGAACACCTCCTGATTCATCAATCGTCACAGGTACAGGTCTATAATATCTACCAAAACAGCCCCTGATTAATCAACCGTCACGGTTATAGGTCAATCATATCTACCAGAACAGGTCCTGATTCATCAACCGTCACTGGTACATGTCAATAATACCTACCAAAACAGCTCCTGATTCATCAACCGTCACGGATTCAAATTAATAATATCTACAAGAACAGCTCCTAATTGGTCAACCGTCACGGGTACAGGTGAATAATATCTACCAGAACAGCTCCCGATTAATCATTACCGTCTCGGGTGCGGATTCTGGGCATTCAGGCACGGGCTCCCCCCCCCCCCAACAAAAAAAAAACAGTATTAGAGTTTAAGGCTTCTGTGAAATCGAAGACCTCCTCAAATTTGTGTGTATAAGTGTGTGTGTGTGTGTGTGAGAGAGAGAGAGAGAGAGAGAGAGAGAGAGAGAGAGAGAGAGAGAGAGAGAGAGAGAGAGAGAGAGAGAGAGAGAGAGAGAGAGAGAGAGAGATGTCCAGGTACGTGTAGTTCCAACTATTTTTGCCGAGTATAAAGTTGACTTTGAAACTTTCTCTCATTTTATGGTCAAAAACTTAAAAGTGCACAGCACTCTGTGACAATACGATGTCTTCGGCAAATTTAACAATTCTGATGTTAAAAAGTTACATTGTGCTTTATCAGCGCAGGTGTTATTATGTTTTTGAACGTTCAACAGGAAGAATGAGACGGGACAAGAGGGTTCGAATAGGTATAAAGTAGAACACCAGTATTCATGCAGAATTAATTATTAGGGCTCTTCATAACAGCCTAAACTCGTGTTTGTATAAACACATTTTCATGCAGTATTGGAAATATTTTTGTCACATGACTACTGTGTTATTCAGGTCAATATAACCATACCATGATTTTGCTATATGTAGCATTTATAATAATACCTTATGACTTCTAATATAAGGTCATAACGTCTTGCAAGACAGACGCATTACGAACGAGGCTTCTTAATATACACAGAAGTTATTTCAGTACACTTTCCTGAAGTTTTGTCAAAATAATATCAATATTTTTCTTCATGTGATAAATGACAAGCAATAAAACATATACTTTATGACAACATTCCCATATGCTGCTGCACTCTAATTTTTTCACATTAAAACATTCATCACAGGTAAAAGTACATGCAAGTCATATATGCATATATGTAGTTTATTAGCGAATCAGCAGGACGTGTTTGTAATTTTATCTATCAATGAATAATTTACTTGAGATACTATCGATTTTTCTTAATGTTATAATAAAATGACCATGTTTATGGCACAGACACTCATAGTTGTAAATGACTTATATGTTCTAAAATAGAGACCAAACAATGTCGGCATATTTCATGATTTTAAACAACCTGCAGCTGAAGCCTATAACTTCAAACTGTGCTGATCCCTGGAAATCCAAGCACTTGTTTTGCCTCTATGGTGTCCAGTATTCGATTTACAATATCGTCCATTGCATGGGTCAATGTGATTTATGCATGTTTGGGTTGTTTCTCCCTGCTCTTCTGGTTATATTTGTACCTCAAAAACTACGCTATGGCACTATACGTGAGCTGACCAGTAAAACAAGATGTCAGATCTAGTGTAGAAATAGATTCATTAATCTAAGAACCTGTACAAACAATAGCAGAATTAAGAAGTATTGGCCTGTATTCATTCCTGTTACTATCAAGGCAGTTACAGGTACATTTGACTGAGCTATATGCTAGACTAGTTTACTGTAGTATACTTCCATATCTACTTCGTGACTTTAAAAAATCAAAAATGAAGGCATACTAAATGTTTCTAAGATGTTTTAAGGCCTCACGCTATGTTTATCTGTTGTATTGATGTGTCTTATAAACGACTTACACATTGAATAATGACCATATCCTCCCAGACAAGATTTATACAAATCAAGTCTCTTAGACCAGATCTGGTTGAATTTGGTGTTTAACCGCACATCAGCACTTTGAAGGTTGTATCACCCCAATGAAAGTAAAGTACCTTGCCCAAGGACACACCACGGTAGCCAGGCTGGACCGATCCGATTGCCAGAATCAAACCCGCACCCTTCTTGTCAAGAGTTCAACGCTTTAACCACTGAGCCATCTACTCTCTCAGACCAGATTTACTCGTGTCGAATCAAGATAATGAAGAATAAAACGCAGGAACGTAACCACTTCGGTACCTTTGCTAAAGACATACCCGCCACTCCTCCGCCACTCCTCCTTAACAAAAGTTAAAGACAATCGACTGCAGATTCTTCAGAGTTAAGATATAAGATATAATGCAGGTGTTTGGATTAATCACACATTTGCGGAAATTAGGGAACATTACAATGTCCGTTTTAATGGGAAAAGCCCAAAACGAAAAACTTAGTTGACGAAAAGATGCTTAAATGATATTGACATCTTTCGTCATATCAGTTTTAAACACAAATTATGAAAGTGCATCAAAGATTAGGAAAAAGGCATTTGTATAAACAGCCAATTTAGAACTATATCTAACTTTTAAAGCAGAGACGGTATTAAAGCATCAAGAATGTTTTATTGAGAGCATTCTCTCATGCGTATAGAATATAAAACTATTACCTTTCAGTACCATTGACTAGATACAAGAATATTGATTTATTGAAACAGGAAGTTCTTATAATTACGTGTATTTGACACACACAGACAGCCACATACACACACACACACACACACACACACACACACACACACACACACACACACACACACACACACGGTAACAACAAGTGACATTAACATGGTTTATATGCTCACGGTTGCAGTAAAGACGTTACTTTAATACATAAAACTGTATTGCTGCCAGGATAAACATATATGATTCATACAGGAAGAAATTGTAAGATTAAACAATGAACTGAACATTCTTTATTATACTTAATTTAATTTGTTAGTCACGTCTTTTTATCATTCTATAATAAAGATATACCATGTTAGCAATATAGTAACATATTTAGGTGGTAACAGAAATTGTATATATATATATATATATATATATATATATATATATATATATAATGGTGATGCATTTGAATGAGGAAATGTGTGCCTTTGTTTTCGTGCTCATATTGTACTTAGTCAAGGAACCATTTAACAAATAAAACAACAATCCTTTCTCTCTGAAAAGAAAAAGAAACGAGTTGTATTTACTATAGAGCAATTTAATTGTTTTCTGATAAAATATGTTAAAGACTGATTAATATTGATTGCTTTGTATTCTATGTTAAACTTTTGTTTCATATGACCTTATAAATCCAGAATATAAAGGCTATCATGTCGAAAGTTTAAAAACTCAACATCAAACTATGTACTACTTTAGGGTCTTTAAATTAAATGGTCTGGAGATTCACGATGTATTAGCATATGTCCATCTTCTCTTAACAGAAATACACCCACCGCTCGTGATTAGAGCCCCACATATTGTCTACCCCCCACCCAAAAAAAGGGATGTCCTTTTTCGCTCGATATTTTAATTTTGTGTTACTGAAGAGAGAAGTAGCAAATAAAACAACTGAAATAACTTCTTGTATGGATGAAATCCCTCCATACAAAGTCCTAGTACTATTCCTGACTGTCTGAGAATGGTTGCGATGTAGATGTTCTGTATTTGTCCTCGCATTCGATTAAGAAAATCATTGATCAAGTTACATCTTTCTTCTTGGCCAGCAATTCATAAATACATGAAGTCTTGCTTTCAAAAAGTTTTTTCCTTCATATATGAACATTTAAAAAAAGAGATACATCGGTCAATAGATCTTGAATTTTATGACCATTCAATTTAAAGGTTGTACAATTAAGATAGTACATAGTTTGATATTGAGGACATTCAATATCCGCACAGACCAGTCCGGGTCGGCTGCATCGGTGTGTCCATGGGAAATACTCCATTTTCCTCGGTATGATATAACCAATAATGTGTTAAAAGTGCCGTTAAAAACCCACCAACCCATCAACCAACCTTCATGGATAGTTCAAAGGAATACATCAATATCATTCTGTGTACAGAATGCGTGTGGTTAAACAGCAGTAGTTTTCAAACAGGTCTATGTACAATCCAAATGTCGGATAACAGATCGAATCGTCTTAGACTGATTGATACAACCATGGTAAAAGAGATATCAATGATTTTCATATAAAATTATAAGTTTTAATTACAGATTCAGATATGGGATGTTGACACGGTGTATTTTCGTCATAAGTATTGCTCTGACAAAGTAATACCAATAACAATACGTTCTCCCGTGTCTTATTTCGGTTTATTAATTATTATATAATGTGGTAATTGTAAGAGTTAATGATTATGTGTTTTAATTATTAGATTTTTCTTATGTTTGATCCTATAATGTTCTTTACATGATCAATGATTTCACGTGTGCATTCCTATGACCAACGAAAGCATATGTCCATATTTCTTACCTGACAGGGGATAAAATTAAATCTCAGATATGTTTTATCGACGGACGACATTACGTAACTTTATTAACTTGATGTTTGACCTCTTATATGCATCTGCACCAATTGTAATTGATGAGTATTGCGTTGTCAAACTCTTCAGCAAGATTTTCAACATTATATGTGTTGGAAGAGAATGCTATCCTTATGTTAGGTTGACCTTTCTATATTGACTAATGCTAATTATCGCCTCGAGGTTCTTACATTCTGTTTTGAAATATTTTCATAGTTCCAAAAATAAATCTGTTTGCGAAAAATTAAAATAGAATGCACACTGTTCAACCTGTGCAAACCAGAGGTGTTCATAGGTTGCTTGTTCGAAACAGTTCCAATTACTCAACGATGTTCGAGTGCAAACACTTCTCTACACCATATTATGTCATCGTGGGCGGAAATATCACAGTGTGATTCGGGATGAATACAGGGCCGGTTTAATCACTAGGCAAACTAAACGGTCCGACAAATAGAAGATAATAAGCGTCTAAAATAGAAAGAGAAAAACAGAAGGATAGAATAAATGTGTGTGTTCGCGTTCGCGGCGCCATATGCTTCGATTTTGTATTCATTTTCAAAAGTTAATGGGGTGGGGGGCGAATGGGTGAAGGTTCGCCTAGGGCGCCAAATACCCTTGTGCCATCCCTGAGTGAATACCTAACCACAGGTTTAATTGGATCAATGTCGTCTTCATATTTTTTAATCATATTCTTATAAAATCAGTTCATCGGCTTCCAGAATTAGTACTCGAATGGTGTCTTTAAAAACAAATATAAAAGTAGTAGAGATTTAAAGTCTATGAGAATGAGAGTTAGAACTTGTTATTAGGATTATCATTAGCGTAGAGTAGTATCGCAAGCAAAAGAAGAGCTCACACAAATAATAAAAAAGACACGGTTTAAAGATTGGTAGAAATCAATGACGGATAGAAATCAATGACTGATATACTGAGTGGTAAGAGATGGCACCTTGTGAAATCTTTGAGGTAAGGAGTTGAAATTCGTTTTTGGTAGGTTTTAAGTACTAGTGTATCAAAAAAGGTACATGTTAATACACGTAAGCCGTGTTGTGTGCCTATATCTTACACAAAATAAAAAGAGATAAATATCGAAAAGTGTGAATATACCTCAGATATAGAAAAAAACCCAGAAAATCACACATTTCATAAACTTTACATCGATTTTATTGATAGGAAACAAAAGGACAGTCTGTACATAGATTAATGTACTTATAAATCAAAAACTAATCTGAGCACAAAAAGAACTTACACATCCAGATCCTTATGGACCCCTGGTTTATTGAACACAACAAAGACTTGCACAGCAAGATACTTCTGGACTCCAGGGTTACTGAACACAACAAGGACTTGCACAGCCAGATACTTCTGGACTCCAGGTTTACTGAACATAACAAGGACTTACATGTCCAGATCCTTCTGGACCTCAGGTTTACTCATATGTTGAGGAGACTTGTGTAAATGTGCTTGTGAAAATTTCCACCAGACTAAACATCTATTGATTGTTCCAAATATCTTGTCTATACTTGATACCTTAAACTTCAGACTATGAATATGATAAAATTAACAACGAGAATGACACGCCCTGTCTATTATCAAGGCAGACTTTTACCTTTTTTGAAGAATGTTTTGTTACGACTCTATGGTCTAAGAAAAATGTAACAGAAAGAAAGTGAAACCAACAAATCAAGTAAAAAATCAACAAGCAATTTATTACTAGATAATTAAAATGAAAAATCAAAAAAAGTCACTTACAGTAATGTGTTTTGAAATCCTAATAATCCAATAAGAATGATTGTTCTAATCACAAGTCCTAAATATAGAATGTTCCGAATTCACGGCTGTGTCCTTGAATGTTATGATGTGCTAATGGTCTCCAAAGTCCTGATGTACTAGAAATCTTGATGTGCTGATGTCAAAATGAAGTATTCCAAAATCTTTGAATAAGTTCACATAAATTCCAAAATCATCAATTAAAAATCCAAAATCCAAAAGTTTGTGAGCACTGTTATAATCCAATGAATATTTAAAATAATTCCTCTCTTAGAATTCGGAATGAATTTTCACAACTGTAATAGCTCTTTACAAGACTGATGGTAATGTCAAAACTGAAAAAATGTCTACCAAACATGGTATATATAAAGACTGGTCACATGACAGAATGTTCTAGAACATATGTCATCTTAATGGAATTTTACTTGTAAACAAAATTCAACCTTGACCTTCAAATTGAGAAAACATATTGATCAAAACAACCTAATTCAAGGACACTAGTTAAACATGTTTTTCCTGATAAACATAAAGATTTAAGCAAATATTAAAGTGAAGAAACATTTATAATTTCCTAAAATATTTATAATATTATATAAACATCATACATAACACCTCCCCTCATAAAGAAAAAGAAAGATTTATATAAAAAAAGCTTTCTTTTGAATATACATCTAATACTATAATAACCAACATTACATAAGAACATGTTTTATGATACTGGACTTAATTACATCAAGCAATATTACATTTCTAGGCACGTGAGAGTGCATCTGCAATCACATTGTCTTTTCCCCTGATGTGTTTGATGTCAATGTTATATTCCTGCAATATCAAACTCCATCTCAACAATCTCCGATTTTTATCTTTCATTTTGTTAATGAAAGTAAGGGGATTGTGATCACTGCACACAATAATTGGAGAAAGAGCTGAGGTGACATACACTTCAAAATGCTGTAAAGCCAATATCAAAGCCAAACATTCCTTCTCAATTGTGGAATAATTTTTCTGGTGCTTGTTTAGTTTTTTAGAAAAATAACACACAGGGTGATCCACACCACTTTTGTCTTCCTGAATCAATACTCCACCAACCCCTACATCACTTGCATCAACAGATAATTTAAATGATTGGCTAAAATTTGGTGCAGAAAGAACTGGTGGATTCTTAAGCATGGCCTTTAACTTGTCAAAAGATTCCTGACACTTGTCAGACCAATGAAATTTGGTTTTCTTACTCAATAAACTTGTCAAAGGTTCAGCAATTTTGGAAAAATTGGAACCAAATTTCCGATAATATCCAGCCATACCTAGAAATCGCATCAGTTGCTTTTTACAAATTGGAACTTGAAATTCAGAGATAGCTTTGACCTTAGCTCGTATAGGTTTAACTTGACCTTGTCCCACAATATGTCCTAAAAATGTGACACAAGCATGGCAAAACTCACTTTTGCTCAAATGAATTGTCAGATTCGCATCGCTGAGTCGATCAAAGAATTTTCGAATGGTTTCCAAATGATCTTCCCAGGTGTTGTTGTAGATAATGACGTCATCGATATAAGCGTCACAATTATCAAGACCAAATGTTATCATGTTCATCAGACGTTGAAACGTTGCAGGCGAATTTTTCATTCCAAACGGCATGACTTTATATTGATATAGTCCATCTGGAGTTACAAATGCTGAAATTTCTTTTGCCCTTTCCGTCAGTGGAATTTGCCAGAATCCTTTTAAAAGGTCAAACTTGGTGACATATTCCGCATTTCCAATTTTATCAATGCAATCGTCCATTCTTGGGATTGGAAATGAATCAGTTTTGGTGACACTGTTGACTTTTCTATAGTCAGTACACATACGGAATGTATTATCTGGCTTGGGAACAAGAATACATGGTGAACTCCAGTTACTTTTACTTGGTTCTATGAAATCATTCTCCAGTAAATACTGAATTTCTTTCTTCAGATAGTTCTGTTTGAGAGGATTCATCCTATAAGGATGCTGTTTCACAGGCGCAGAATCTACAATGTCAACGTCATGATAAATTTTACTTGTTCGTGTTGGAACATCAGGAAACAAGTGCTCATAGTCATGTAATAGCTGTTTTAGTTCATTTCTTTCCTGTTGTTGTAGATGTGAAAGTTTCTGGTCTAGGTTGTTCAATATTTCTGAATTCCGAAGATTGGTTATACCAGAGTCACTATAGTCTGATTGTACTCCATCGTTGATATCTTCACTGTGTGGGACAGGTACAACTAAGTTAACTGAATAATTAGCTGGGCTATCTCTGTCAAAATATTCCTTTAACATATTTATATGACAAAGTTGTTTCTGTTTCCGTCTCCCAGGAGTGTTAATGATATAATTTAAGTCATTTACTTTCTTTTCAACGGTATAAGGACCAAAAAATTTAGCCCGAAGAGGATTCTGAGGTATGGGAAAGAGAGCCAGAACTTTGTCACCAGGTTTAAAACCCCTTTCCTGTGAATTTCTGTCATACCTTAATTTCATTTTTGACTGGGTAGTGTGAAGATTAGTTCTTGCTACTTCACAGGCCTTTGACAACTTGTATTTGAAATCAGAAACATAATCAAGAAGATTAATCTTTGAATCTTCATTTGAAAGAAGTTTCTCTTTCAATAATTTCAATGGTCCACGGACAGTATGACCAAAAACTAGTTCAAAGGGACTAAAACCCAACGACTCTTGAACTGATTCCCTAACAGCAAACAACAACAAATGAACACCCTCATCCCAATCTTTTTCTGTATCAAAGCAATATGATCGAATCATACTCTTCAAAGTTTGATGAAATCTTTCCAAAGCACCTTGACTTTCAGGGTGATAGGCAGAAGATTTAAACTGTTGGATGCCTAGTTCATGCATAACTTGCTGGAAAATTCCAGACATAAAATTTGACCCTTGATCCGACTGGACAGATTTGGGAAGGCCAACAAGTGTAAAAAACTTCACCAAAGCTTTCACAATAGTTTTAGTTTTTATATTTCTCAGAGGAATTGCCTCTGGAAATCTTGTAGATGTACACATGATGGTCAACAAGTATTGGTTGCCTAACTTGGTTTAGGTAAAGGACCAACACAGTCTACCATTATTCTACTAAATGGTTCATCAAATGCAGGAATAGGTTGTAAATGAGCCTTAGGTATTTTCTGATTGGGTTTTCCTACCATTTGACAAGTGTGACAAGATCTGCAGTATTTAGAAACATCACTTTTGAGTTTCGGCCAATAAAAATGATTCAAGATCTTGTGATAAGTTTTACGGACTCCTAAATGACCAGCCAAAGGAGTTTCATGGGCTAAATTAAGAATTTCCTGTCGATATGACTTAGGAACAACAATTTGATAGCTCACTGACCACTCGTCACCAGCGGGTACATCAGGTGGTCTGCATTTCCTCATAAGGACCCCATATTTCACAAAGTAACACACTGGAACTTGTGTGGCTTCAGTTTCACTAATAGCCCTCTGAAACAAACAAGATATCTCGGGATCTTGCTCCTGTTCAACGACAAGGGATTGTCGTTTGTCATCCTGATTAGAACAAAGAGAATGAGTTGCCAAAAGAGGATCACTGTGATCAATACCATTTGATTGATCAATACCTGAGGAAAAAGTGACCTCATCAAAAGACTGACCAATACATGTGTCAGCTAAAGGAATAATATCCTGATCAACATCACTCTCAAGAGCTCTTTTTGCCATAGCTCTAGTAACTGCACAAGCAGGGTACAAATCAGGGATTTCAGTTTCGACAGGATCAACTTTCTGATCCAAACAAGGCTTGTCAGTTACAAGTGGATTAACCACAACCTTATCTCCAGCTAGGTCATTGCCTAGTAATAAATGAACACCCTCTATGGGTAAAGAAGTCACTGCCCCAACAGTCACAGGTCCAGAAACTAAGTCTGATGCCAAATTTACACAATGAAGAGGAACATTTACAAAGCCGCACTCTACTCCCTGAACAAGAACACTATCACTTGAAGAAGACTCCTCAGACAAAGGCAAAGTACCTGATAATAAAAGACTCTGAGAAGCTCCAGTGTCCCTTAATATTTTAATTGGGATAGGTTTGGCAGAATCACCAATAAGTGATATAGAACCTTCTGACATGAATGGTTCATAAGCCTCTAAAATAGAATCAGACTGGGGTTTGTTTGACCCAACAAATGTATTGCTTTCAATACAAGACCGTGACCTTGACCTCGTCGAAATAAGAGCATTTAGAAAAGCTCTGTCTTTTCTCTGTTGCTTATTTTTCAACTTGAAGCGATCAGAAATAACGTGCCCTTTCGTTTTACAATAAGTGCACGTAGGAAGAGATAAGGATTTCTGATCAGTCTTATCAGATGTTTGATTCCTAACAGTTGTGCTGTTGTGAAATTTGGAAGTACTCGAATGAGATTGAAATGGTTTTTTACCAGAAAACTGCTGAGAGGACGATTTATTGCCAAATGAAATTTTGTGAGTCAGAGAATAATCATCAGCCATACGAGCAGCATTTTCCAAAGTTTCCACATTCTGCTCGTCAAGATAGGTTTTAACATCACTATGGATGCACCTCTTGAACTCTTCAATTAATACGAGCTGTCGGAGGTTATCATAACTTTGATCAACTTTCTTGGCTGAGCACCACCTATCAAATAGTTGTTCTTTATTCCTTGCAAATTCGACATGAGTTTGTCCAGTTTCTTTTCTACAATTCCTAAACCTTTGTCGATATGCCTCTGGTACCAACTCATAAGCTTTCAAGATGTACTCCTTAACCACATCATAATCAGTGCTTTGTTGTACTGACAGTGAAGTGTAGACTTCACGAGCTTTGCCAATAAGTACACTTTGTAATAACAAAGTCCAATGCTCTCTGGGCCATTTCAAGTTTTCAGCTATTTTCTCGAAATGAAGAAAGTATGTATCTACTTCTTTTTCCTGAAAAGGGGGTACTAACCTAATATATCTAGTAACATCAAAACCTGAACTTGTATTTAAAGGAGTGGAGTGTGCTCTGTTTGCCAGTTCTAATTCTCTTAACTTAAATTGCATTTCCCTTTCTTCTCTTTGCATTTGTATCTGCCTCTCTTCTTTCTCTCTCTCCATCTGTATCCGCATTTGTCTCTCTTCTTTCTCTCTCTCCAACTGCCTCTCTTCTTTTTCTCTCTCCATCTGCCTCTCTTCTTTCTGCATTTGGATCTGCCTCTCTTCTTTCTGCATTTGGATCTGCCTCTCTTCTTTCTCTCTCTCCATCTGTATCTGCCTCTCTTTTTTCTCTCTCTCTCTCTCTCTGAATCTGAAGCTTTGCCAATTCTAAATCCATCTGGTTCTTTAACTCTAATTCCCTTAATTTCCTGTCAGAACCAGTTACAGGCTTTCTCTTCAAACTTAAAGCACTATTTTCAAAAATTCCCTTTCCTACTAAATACTGAATTAAAATAATCTTTATCTCCTGTTTTGTCAATGATAATTTTGTCTCAGATAGACTGTATTTTCTGGCAAGCTCGAGCAACTCATCCTTTCTCATGCACTCTAACCCCTCCTGGGTAGGTTTTGAAATGAAATTCTGAACATTAGATGCCATTGTAAATGCTTGTTGGTTTCACACAAAAAAAATTCTCTATTTAAAAATCTTTGCAAAAGACAAAAACAAAAAAAAAGTTCCAAGACAAAATCAATATGAATTTCAAAGATAAATTTAATATCTCTAATATGCTTTAAAGAAATTTAATCCCGGACGACGAGGCCCCAATTTCTGTTACGACTCTATGGTCAAAGAAAAATGTAACAGAAAGAAAGTGAAACCAACAAATCAAGTAAAAAATCAACAAGCAATTTATTACTAGATAATTAAAATGAAAAATCAAAAAAAGTCACTTACAGTAATGTGTTTTGAAATCCTAATAATCCAATAAGAATGATTGTTCTAATCACAAGTCCTAAATATAGAATGTTCCGAATTCACGGCTGTGTCCTTGAATGTTATGATGTGCTAATGGTCTCCAAAGTCCTGATGTACTAGAAATCTTGATGTGCTGATGTCAAAATGAAGTATTCCAAAATCTTTGAATAAGTTCACATAAATTCCAAAATCATCAATTAAAAATCCAAAATCCAAAAGTTTGTGAGCACTGTTATAATCCAATGAATATTTAAAATAATTCCTCTCTTAGAATTCGGAATGAATTTTCACAACTGTAATAGCTCTTTACAAGACTGATGGTAATGTCAAAACTGAAAAAATGTCTACCAAACATGGTATATATAAAGATTGGTCACATGACAGAATGTTCTAGAACATGTGTCATCTTAATGGAATTTTACTTGTAAACAAAATTCAACCTTGACCTTCAAATTGAGAAAACATATTGATCAAAACAACCTAATTCAAGGACACTAGTTAAACATGTTTTTCCTGATAAACATAAAGATTTAAGCAAATATTAAAGTGAAGAAACATTTATAATTTCCTAAAATATTTATAATATTATATAAACATCATACATAACAGTTTAAAGTCTGTATAAATGGTACCCTCAAATCACTGAATTTTAACAAATTTTAAAAATTCTTATATGTATATATAAGAGGGACATACATTTTACATTTGATGACTATTTTATTCGGAAAGGTTATTGAGAATGGGATGAAAATGTTAAGTTTTAATTTCTCTTATGAATGAGTCATACTTGCCTTTTGAGCGGAATTGAGATACAGAGCTGGAATGACTAAAACTTGCCTTTTTTACTGAGTATTCCAGCAGCGAATACAGCATAGTCACAGATATATGAATCTGCCGGATGATCAGAGGGATCCATTACTAAGAACTACACATTACGTGACATCATTGCATGTTGTTATTGTTTTGTTTTTTTTTGGGGGGGGGTTTGTTTTTTGTTGTTGTTGTTGTTTTCTCTTTAAAAGAAAGAAAGAAAAGAAAGCAACAGCGAGGTTGAAGTCAAGCAAAAAATTTAATATATTCGGAAGTTTACGATTGTGGTGAAAATTTGATGTCTTCATATTGACACAGTTCTCGAAATAACTAATTGCCTCTAGATACGTCATGAGTTTAGATGGCGACCAGAGATGGAAGTTTCATTACAAGCATGGATTACTGTGTAGATTGTTTATTAGGAAATACTTAATAATTGCTTTTCCTTTGAAGTACCATTGTTCGTTCATCAGCGGTTTACATATTGTGTTGACAAGGGAATAACCAGTTTATACGGCACCTTTATATTTGTAGATCGAGATAAATAACTACTTTTGATTCCACACGATCTCACACACATATTGGTTTATAATACATATAGCTATGAACTAGCATACAGATTGTTCTGGAAAGCTGCTTTTGACTGATCGGTTTCTTATCATTTTATAAAAACCACCTTGGAATGCTGTTAATTAAAATAAACATGATCTGGAGATTCTTGGGAATTTAATCTGTTTTAATGGCTACACGTACAACACTTTCCAACTCAGATTATCCTCTTAAACTAGGTGCTTGTTGTTAGGATAGGATAAGTCTGAAAATCTTTTAGTTACTTTTGCAAGCAACAATATATAGAACATTTGTACATGTCGATATTGAGACAGAAAAAAATTGTTCCCTTTACAACATTTTAATCAGCATACTTCTAGTAGTACACTTTTTTCTTTTGAAATGAACAAAGTGAACACCAGTGGTGTGGAGACCCATTTGATTATTTTCCTTTGATCTCACTGACCAGCGGGTTGGTAGGATGGCAGTATCTCCATGTCTCTAAATATAAAGGGATAGTGGGGAGTTGGTAGCCCTGTCAGATACAAAACAGTGTCCCAATGCTTCGAGCTAATTAATCTCTTCGTCAGGGAAAGGTGAACTTACAAAAATAAGCAATTATGTAATACAAGGTCAAAAATATCGTTTAGTATCGTTGTGTGGGGGGGGGGGGGGCGGCGGGCGCATAAAGTAGGCGAGGGGTCTGTGGGACGGAACCTCAGTGGGACAGAGTTAAGCCCTATAAAATTCATGCATTTTAAGCGTTTCCACAGCATAATTTTCATCATCTAACTCCAACTGTAAAGAAAACTTACTTTAGCTAAACTTTCCTGTTATTTCGCGCCTTGCGGATTTTTTTTTTTTTTTTTTTTTTTTGGTGGTGGTGGTTGATTTCATATTACATCTCTGTCTGTCTCTCTGTGTCTGTCTGTCTGTCTGTCTGTCTGTCTCTCTCTCTCTCTCTCTCTCTCTCTCTCTCTCTATATATATATATATATATATATATATATATATATATATATATATATATATATATATATATATACACACACGAGGGGTATTTGAAAAGTTCTGAATATTTTGTAATAACGTTTTTGTTTCTTGGAACCTGTCACTAAATTTAACGCCGATCGATAGACAAAATAACGTTTTATAAAAGGATCTGCAGCTGCACGTGCAGCACGCCGGACACCTGCAGATATATGCGTGTTACGTAACATAGGTAAATGACAGTGACCTAAACATCTCACAGAAAGAGAACAAGTCTGCTACTGAGCAAAGAGCATACTGTAAAATCCGGGCACACTTAGGGTACTCTCTGACTAATATAAAGGCCGAGTTGGAAAAAGTTTACGGATGAAATTCTCTCTTAAATCCTACCATTTTTAGGTGGTTTCATCGTTTTAAAGATGGCCTCGAATCTATGGAAGATGACTCATATTCTGGAAGACCGTTGTCTATGATTGGTGAGCTGAAAGTGGCTGCTGTGACGGAGGTAACTGATGAAGATGTTCGCTTCACAGTGGAAGATATTTCTATTGTCACGGGCATTAATTGGTCAGCTGTTTTTAACATACTGAAGAATCATTTGAAGCTTTAAAAAGGTTTGTGCAAGATGGGTCCCGCATTTATTGACGGCTTATGAAAAACAGACTGGGGTTGAAATCGTCAAACAGCTACTCGCCAAATATGAAAAGAGTGACCAGAGACGTTTGAATGAGATTGCCATAAATGATGAAACATGGATTTACTTTTCTGAACCTGACTGAAGAGAAAATAATAAAGTTAGGATCATAGAACACGAACAGAGACCACAAATCGCTCGACGTATTCGGACTGTCAAGTGAGTTGTATTCGCATTATTTTTCATACTTCCTGAAGGAGTACAGAGTCCAAACTTTGCCACTTCCTCCATACATCCCTGATTTAGCTCTAAACGATTTTTGGCTGAATCCCGTTACGAAAGATTCATTGAGGGACAGATGATTTTTAAAGCCGCCTTGCGGTTGGAAGTGCAGTTCTCCAGTGTACGAACAACATACGTAAAAGTGAATACAAAATGGCATTTAATAATTGGATAATCAGACTGAAAGTGTGCGAAAGCGTATGGGGAGTAAGATGTACTATTCACTAATAAAAAACTGTTGTGTACAGAGAGAGAGAGAGAGAGAGAGAGAGAGAGAGAGAGAGAGAGAGAGAGAGAGAGAGAGAGAGAGAGAGAGAGATGGTAATGGCTCAGTTACAAACAGTTTCCCAGTGCTTCAAGCTAATCAATCTCTTCATCAGGGGTAGAATTAACTTACAAAAACAAAACAAACACGCAATACAAAAGCGGATCCAGAAATATCGTTTAGTAGTGTTTCGGCGGGAGTTGGGAACATAAACAAGTAGGCGAGGGGTCTGTGAGACTGAACCCCACATCGTGCATTTTAAACGTTTTCCGGCATAACTTTAACAGATTAACTGTCAAGAAAACTTAGTCTAGGAAACATTCCGGTTGTTTCAAGCTCCGCCCCCCCCCCCCCGTCCCTCCCACCCTCAAAAGCTGAGAGAAACCATGAACTATTTACATGTTTGAATGACAGGGGAAATCTACAACAAGAAAGTTAATACTGTAAATAGATCAGACGAAAAGCAGTATCAAACGGTGTAAACTACATGTCTGTTATCTGTTGGGGTTAGAAAGGCAAGGGCCCCTGGTGGCCGAGTGGTATAAGGCGCTTGCCTTTACAGATCACTCACACATCTCACCTCTGTCCGTGTGAGTTCGAGTCTCGTCTCGACCAACGTGGGTATGTGAGAAAGCTTGCTACTAGCTTCCCGTGGGTCGGTGGTTCTTCACGGGGTCTTCCTCCACCGAATATACTGGCCGCCATGTATAGCCTATCATGTGCTGAAAAATTAAGTTAAACCCCACAAAACCAAACCAGACCACAAAGGAAAAAGTACAGTGAAAATAATCAAAGGTAAGAATAGTGTGCTCAACATTATATCCCGGTAAAGTTATGCGTGGAGAAGGTTAAAAAAAGGACATGTGTCATGAGAATTATTATTTAATGTAAAGACACAGGGAGTATTTACATGGGTACAAGGATTTGCTTCGGATCATAAACCTTTGCCTGACTTAAGTATTTACAATGGGAAAAGATACATTTTTTTCATTGAGACCAAATTCCCCTTGAGCTCTCAGTTACAGCATTGTTCCTTACGTGTGCGTTCTGTCTCGGTCCAACCCCACCCCCAACCCAACCCCCCAACTGGATTAAACTCAATCAGTAGCATCTGCAAGATCTAAACTGAATGTTCGGTTAAGTTGAAAGATGAATTTAGTGTGGACCTTTCTCCCACGCACAGACTCCATAGATTAAATATAAATATCTCTCTAGATTTTATTTGGCTATTAATTATAAGAAGCAATTTTTGCTCGCAACATTTTAGTGACAAGATTTCAGACTTATTTATTACTTCAAAGAACAGTACTTTGCTTGAAATTTGAGCTAAGTTTTATATTTATGCCTTACTATTTTTTAAATTTTCTTTTTTTTGGGGGGTGGGGTGAAGCAGTCGTCGCATAAGAAGTTTATATAAAATGGCGAAAGTTTAAATAAAACAAACGGCAAATTACTGATGGCGAATAGCCCGCATTCAAATCCAATGTATTTGTGTGTGGTAAGGCTACACTGGACGAATAGCCCGCATTCAAACGCAATGTATTTGTGTGTGGTAAGGCTACACTTGACGAATAGCCCGCATTCAAACCCAATGTATTCCTGTGTGGTAAGGCTACACTGCATGAATGACATGTAATTACCACTGCTATGTTAGCAGTAGGTGTGATATGATAAAAGTGTGTTTAGATGACAATAGTTACATTGCTAGGCTTTAAACAAGTAGTATACGTCCCAATATTTTACTGTCAACATCTTTATGAAAGCGTTTAAATCTCCATGAAAGATGAATAGAGGCATTCAAACGTATATTCCTGTGCCTTTTATTGTTTTTACATCAAACAATAATTCCCTTCTTCCTAATCCTTTCACCAAACAGAGAGCTTAATATAAGCATATTTGTGTTTAATCCTCCATATTCCGATGTATTTACGCATATGGTGATGAACTTTATTATGATGGTAACCAATAAATAGTGTGCATGCCAACCACGCCACAATTGTGTGATAGAGTTAACACCACATGAAATAACCCACAGATCGCGCACATGTGTAAGAAAAGTATTCAGACATATTTTCATAAATTTCCGAATATGTTGAGAAACTGGTTAATATATATATAGATATATATATATATATATATATATATATATATATATATATATATATATATATATATATATATTCTCATTAAATAATCTTCTATGTAATCATATAAATTTGTTACACTAATACACTAGAGATAAAGAATCATTAGAGTTCTTCTATTGATTCAAAACCGTTAGTTCACAGGTAAAAGAAATATAATTATATAAAGACAAATAATTACAGATCTAGTTTCACAACATGTCCGACAACATTCATGTGGTGTACAGAAAGTAATTGTATACCTAATATCTTATATAGGAGAATTATGAGACAAACCATTCCTACATTAAATGTATGTATCCATCTTTCCTTCCCAAGATTAATGATTGAATACCCCCCCCCCTTCCACCCTCTTCCTCTTTCTCTCTCTCTCTCTCTCTCTCTCTCTCTGAACTTCTAATTTGTTCTGCACTTGGCGTATGCTGGCTATATTATGATATGTGGCAGCGAGCACCATTGATGCATACCTATTCCTATTTGTAAAAATGTGATTTCACATAATTTAAGGTAATTATTATAATTAGCATAATAATGAAATGATATGGCGTTGCCATGGCTGCGATTGTTAGCTTATATATACATAATTGCATTTATTGGAGGGGTCTATCTTCCTAAAGTTTTTCGCAATATTTTACTTTTACATATTTTGAACTTTAGTTTTAATCGTCACTATATAGCCAGGATTGTGCTGAAGTGCCGTTAAACCACATACATACATACATACATACATACATACATACATACATACATACATACATACATACATACATACATACATACATACATACATACATACTATGAACTGTGGTATACAAAATTTTGTAATTTCTTATCAACACAAATGAGAAATCTTTATCAAGATCCAAAAGACAGACAATTAGGCTACGTCCATGTCTGCATTCTTTGACTTTCAAATAATCTACGTACATCTCAGCTTTCTTTGACTTTCAATTAAGCTACGTCCATCTCAGCTTTCTTTGACTTTCAATTAAGCTACGTCCATCTCAGCTTTCTTTGACTTTCAATCAAATGAAATCAGTAAAACTCTTCCTGAAATGATTATACAAACTTTTCAACCGGCAATTTGTCATTTTGCAGCTCCTAGGTACCTTGAGTACATTTAAGTTTGATCTACCTTAACAACATCTAAGTTTGGTTCAAGCAACGTATCTCCTCTATACACCGAGAATGTTGCAATTGTTATAAGTGATACAAAGTATGTTCGATCTTCAAAAATTATTAGGTTGTCGGTTATATAAATCAAAATATACACAAATATAAACAACATTAACAACTACAGCAATATATATTTATATGTTATTATATGTGTACTGGATGCTATTATAGGTGGATGCGTTGTTTTGGCAGTGGCCAATGAACGTATGAGTCGGCTACGCCAAAACAACGAGTCTACCGGACATATCAGAGAGTACACACACAATAACATGATTATTATATAATCTAATTTATAATTAGCATCTATTACCAAATCTTTAAACATTACTCAAGGGAAGAAATTACAAATATTAAAATAAATGTACCTTTTTATTCTTTACTCAACTTTATTCATGATTTTAAACCTGACGCACATGGATAGATAGGACGAGCCGAATGAAATCATGATGTACAACGTTCTTTGACGTCATAATGTCATGGCGCGTGTCCTTATCGACTATGTATACCGCTTGACAATGACTTACACAGGAAATGTTCTTCTGTTAACTCCTATGTATGTGACAAATTCAGAGTATGTAATACTTATAGGTTAGTGTATGTGTGCTGTTTGATATCTCGGTTGGACGAGTTGTTTTGGTCAAGTTCATCTGTCCGCTATGCCAAAGCCACGAATCCACTCGAGACATCAGACAGTACACACACAATAACGTGTTTATTATAGACTCTGATTTATAATTTGCATTAGTTTCCTGATCTCTTAACATTATTGTAACGAAAATAACACAAATATTCCAATAAATATGCTCTTTTTAATAATTACTCAACTTTATTAATAATTTGATTTATGATGCACATGAATATATCACCGAGTTGATGACATCATAATGTGAAGAGTTGGATGACGCCACAATGTTATGACCCGCGTCCTTATCGACAACATATACCGCTTGACGACGACTTATACGGGAAATGTTCTTCAGTTACCTCCAATGTTAATCCTATGGGACAAAATCAGAGTGTATAATTATTATAGGTTGGTGTATGTATACTGTACTTTCTCACACATGCGACAGAGAAATCTAACTGATCTGCTAACCTTTGTTGGTCTTATCTCAGTCCGGTTGTCTCAGTCATAGTGTCTATGCGTTAGCCACAACACTTGTAGGAACTACTTTTTCACAAGTTAAATGTTATTATTTTAATTTGGAAGTTAGAAATTGGGCGAGAAAAATAATCTATGTTGGAGTATACACCGAGAAACCATATCCCACTCGAGAGGTTGCATTTTTTGTCTACCCACTCGGCAGAGTCTCGCGGGAGACAAATAATGTAACCCCTCGACTCGGATTTCCTTGTCTCGGTGCAAACCCCAACATAGATTATATTAATCTCTGTTGGACAAGTTGTTTTGGACAAGTTCGTCCGTCAGCTATTCCAAAGCAACGAGTCCACTCAAGATATCAGACAGTACACATACAATACGGGTCCTTGTATTTTTTCAATGGCAAGCACTCACAAAAAGCACTAACAAAATATACAACAAATAAAACAAAAGGCAACCCCGTAAAACTACAAAATCCTACATGTTTGTTTTATCTTTGAATTTTGTACAAAAATAGATTCCTATATTTGTAATAAGGACTGAAAAGGTTTGTTACACGCTCGATCGATTGATCGCGTTACAAGGAATGACCTAGAACATAAGAAAATAGTGTACGCATGGCTTCACAATGTTACGCCTTCTACGACGAGCGTGGAGTAGTTCTTTTGTAAATTCTATCAGGGATGTGTTTGTTATAATAATAATTCTCCGTATAATATTATTCGCACATATAATGGTTTAATTTAACTTAATCTGATTGATTATTTCATCCTGTAACATAGGCCCTTTGCACAAAGTCACAATTTGCTAGGAAAAGAATACATAATAAATATGGAAGGTCACGGAACCATTAAACTCCTTATTTTTCATTCTTTATTATATGCACATATTTCTTTACAAATAGATAATAAACTTTTACTGCTAATGGAAACCTTTATATACTATTTATCAAATGCAATGTATACTTATTTCTGAAATTAACATCCATAATATACTTAATTGTGTCGTTTCCTACATTTTATATCAAACCTACATAGTTATTCTGTCAAGGTGTTTAGTCACCTGTTAGTAATCACCTGTTATGTCGCCTGTCAAACTACAGGATATATTGCTGTGACCAACTTCTATGTTGTAAAAGTACCTTCGGAGCTGCAAATTGACTAATTGCAGGTAGAAAAAGTGATATGCTCTTTTGATGAAGTGTTTTACTTATTAGTTAATTTGGATATTTTCACGATCTTGCAATAAGTCTCTATATGAGCATTTTGCTAATTGACAATCTAGATAAACATGTTTTAATTGACAATCTAGATAAACATGTTTTAATTGACAATCTAGATAAACATGTTTTAATTGACAATCTAGATAAACATGTTTTGGACGTTTTAGTAACATGACGCCTTCAATTACGATTTTTAACCCTCCTAAGAACATCGATGAAAGTTATTTAAACTGATATTGTCATGCCTTTGAAACGATTTTCATGTCATCCTATACTGTCGTAGGCAACATATCAGGTGATTAATGACGGGTAATGAACACACACTGATAGCAATAAAGTTAAAGAAAGCTTTCATACCCTCCAAATAATTATGGCATCAGCGCAACGTAAGAGGCAACTACTGACGGCTGATTACACCTATTTAAAGGTTTGCGCAAAAAGTCATTTAAAAACAAATATCAAAGTGTGATTCCAAACTTCAGACATCAGAATTGTTATTGAATTTCATCCAATTAGGTTGCTGGATTAAAGAACTGGTTGAACTCTTTATTAGAGCATTTAAAATCGAGTCACAAACATCAGTAGAAATAGTCAGGTAGCACGTAGCATGTCCGCTCTACTACTACTACTACTAATACTACTACTACTGCTGCTGCTACTACTACTGCTGCTACTACTACTATTACTACTACTACTACTAATAATAATAATAATACTAATATTAATGTCTTCATTTAAAGAGGATAACTCAAGCAGTTGAGTACAGCTAATCTCCTCTGAGGTCCTTTACAATATAAAAATGTACAAAGTATTATAAGTCATATAAAGTCAAAGTATCTTCATGCAAGTTCTTTCTCTCACTCTCTCGTAAGCTAAGTATTTACAAGCAAACACATCTACATAGACATTACAAAAATAAGGAAAGGAGGAAGAATTAACTACATATATAAATTATTCTTTCATCCCTTTAATAACTGTGTTATGAAATGACTTTGAACCAAATCTTAAATTATACATAGCAGTTGTTGATCATTCTGCTTAGATATACTATTAGGCTATTCTGCAAAAATGTAGCATGTAGTCAAGTTTATATCAGTGTCATAAAATTATTAATATTTATCAAAAATGTAGCATGTAGTCAAGTTTATATCAGTGTCATAAAATTATTAATATTTATCAAAAATGTAGCATGTAGTCAAGTTTATATCAGTGTCATAAAATTATTAATATTTATCAAAAATGTAGCATGTAGTCAAGTTTATATCAGTGTCATAAAATTATTAATATTTATCAAAAATGTAGCATGTAGTCAAGTTTATATCAGTGTCATAAAATTATTAATATTTATCAAAAATGTAGCATGTAGTCAAGTTTATATCAGTGTCATAAAATTATTAATATTTATCAAAAATGTAGCATGTAGTCAAGTTTATATCAGTGTCATCAAATTATTAATATGTATCAAAGCAGAGAACGGGTTATACACTGAGTTTCACTGACTTAACATTATATATATATATATATATATATATATATATATATATATATATATATATTATGCAAGAGTTTCACGGACTCAACATTATATATATATATATATATATATATATATATATATATATATATATATATATATATATATATATATATACATACATACATACTTTTAAGAATATATTCAAATATAAGACACAAAACAAGCAAATAATAAATTCATAAGTGTAGTATTAGAATAAGTCCCAGAATTGGATCTACAGTAAACAAAAAAATGAAAACTTCATAACAGTAGTAAAGGCATCTATATTTATAGATTGTCCATATGTTGGTTTGAAATATTGCATATATATTTTCCTAAATGATTTTACCTAATTGGAAGAATTAATGTGAACAAGAAATAAGTTCCATATTTTGGCTCCCGAATATTGTAGAATTCCTTTCAATTGTTTAATTGGAGGTTTTGGTAATTCTAAATTTGTTTTAGAAATTGAGCTTAGATTTCAGGTATAAGAACTTTTGTACAATAATTTAGTCATGTACCCTGGAATATAATCTTTGATACATTTAAAGACCATAACTGCTGTCAGGAAATCTATTCTCTCATCTATTCAGGCACTCTTTAATTGTACTAAGTAACACAATTTTAGCTGTGATGGAACTACATACACTTTCTACTTGTTTTCCACACATAAGACTTCTGTCAGTGATTACCCATGAAAGCTTCTCATCCTTAACATTGTAGTATTATTGATGTACTTGCAAGTTCTTTATGATATTCCCATGAGTATGCCTTTTGTCTTAGATTCACTTATTATGTTAAACATCAAATGATTAAGGATCCGTTAACCCTCCATACTGCATTGATGGTCATGCATAGTTATCAAATTATCTGGCCCCTCTTTATGGCCCTGCATAGTTATCAAATTATCAGGTCCCTCTTTATGGCCATGCATAGTTATCAAATTATAAGGCCCCTCTTCATGGCCATGCATAGTTATCAAATTATCAGGTCCCTCTTTATGGCCATGCATAGTTATCAAATTATCAGGCCCCTCATAGTTATCAAATTATCAGGCCCCTCTTTATGGCCATGCATAGTTATCAAATTATAAGGCCCCTCTTCATGGCCATGCATAGTTATCAAATTATCAGGTCCCTCTTTATGGCCATGCATAGTTATCAAATTATCAGGCCCCTCATAGTTATCAAATTATCAGGCCCCTCTTTATGGCCATGCATAGTTATCAAATTATCAGGCCCCTCTTTATGGCCATGTATAGTTATCAAATTATCAGGCCCTTCTTTATGGCCATGCATGGTTATCAAATTATCAGGCCCCTCTATAATGCATTGAAGGCAATGCATAGTTATAAAATTATCAGGCCCCTCTTTACTGCATTGATGGCCATGCATAGTTATCAAATTATCAGGCCCCTCTATACTGCACTGATGGTGATGCATAGTTATAAAATTATCAGGCCCCTCTATACTGCATTGAAGGTCATGAATAGTTATCACATTATCAGGCCCCTCTATACTGCATTGAAGGTCATGAATAGTTATCACATTATCAGTCCCCTCCGTCATAAAACTTGACTCAACTCCAAATCTTACTCGAAAATGTTCTGACCAATAAAAAGGCTGCGTTTGTCGATTTGGATTAAGATTTTCCAAGTTATGAGTAACATTTATTACTTTAAATGGTTGAGTAAAATTTTGTGACAGAGGGGCCAGGACTCGAATTTATAAATTTCTATGTCTAAGACTTGGAATTAACTCAACACTTTGCAATCACATATAGCAAGAGCTATTTGTAATGAGAGCATGGAATACCCAACAGGTCACTATGTAATGAGAGTATGGAATACCCAACTGGTCACTATGTAATGAGAGCTTGGAATACCCAACTGGTCACTATGTAATGAGAGCATGGAATACCCAACTGGTCACTATGTAATGAGAGCTTGGAATACCCAACTGGTCACTATGTAATGAGAGCTTGGAATACCCAACTGGTCACTATGTAATGAGAGCTTGGAATACCCAAACTGGTCACTATGTAATGAGAGCTTGGAATACCCAAACTGGTCACTATGTAATGAGAGCATGGAATACCCAACTGGTCACTATGTAATGAGAGCATAGAATACCCAAATTGGTCACTATGTAATGAGAGCATGGAATACCCAAATTGGTCACTATGTAATGAGAGCATGGATTACCCAAATTGGTCACTATGTAATGAGAGCATGGAATACCCAAACTGGTCACTATATAATGAGAGCATGGAATACCCAAATTGGTCACTATGTAATGAGAGCATGGAATACCAAACTGGTCACTATGACACAAGGAAATATTTCCACAAATTGTCAAGACACACACTTTTGTAAAAGTATTACTTCTATCTTTTCAGTGTTGATTCTGAGTCAGGGTGTTGTGGTTGAAACTTTATAAACTCGACACCGAGTGACTGCTTGAAATAAAGACTTTTTCCTTTCAAAAAAATATTGTTTCACATAAACTATTAATTTGCAACTGGCTTTTCACTTCAATAATCATGAATCAAAGACATATGTTATTACTACATATCTCAAAATACGATAATTTTGAATAAGAAAGAAATCACTCCTAAATGAATATGAAATCAGAACTGACACTTCCTTATTTACACAAAAAATGATCCTCTCATTTTGGGTAGGTAGTGACAATACAGTATGCCTAATATTAGTGTCTGTGTCGCTTTAGGTACACACGTCTAACATGCTCACATTAAAATGCCCCTAACTACTATACGAAGACATTTGGAGTACCTGTCCAATGATTTAGAGTGACTACATGATATCTTCACGTATCTCATGTTATCTTGTTTGGGATTTAAAAGTTTTTAAAAAAAATCTCTTCTGATATAAATGATGAGAAACCTTTATGCATTTTTTTAAATTCAGAGCTCACTATGGCAGAATTAATGCAATATTAGTGTGTCACAAGGTTAGATGATACAAAGATTTGTTATCTCATGGGTGAAACACAGTATGGGCATCATTTATAAAGCTTCAAAGAAAGAAAGAAAAAAAAAGAAGGAAGTTCCAAAGTTCCATCAGTCGGGTTTAAATCGTCCAGGATGAGAAAAAGTGGTTTGTTTGTGGGCTTAACGCCATTTTCAGCACTTGATATGCTATACATGGCGGCCAGTTTATTTGGTGGAGGAAGAACCTGGAAAAACTCTGGGAAGAACCACCGACACACGGTGAGCTAATGGCACGTTGGTCGAGCTGAGACTCGAGCCTACTGGGACAGAGGTGAAATGTCAGTGATCTGTAAAGGCGAGCGCCTTAGACCACTCGGCCACCTGGCGCCCCTTAGAAAAAGTGCATTTAAGACATGAAGTATAAGTACAGAGAGAAGAACAACCCTCTATACTCATGTATAGGTCGGGTCCAACTGCAAACAATATAGACCCTGACCTGTCGTCGCATAATGCGTCGGCAGATCATGGTCTATGCTGCTTATTCTACTGATTGCTCCTAACACACTGCATAGACCCAGACCCACCGGCACATTATGCGACAGTAGATCTGGGTCTATGCATTTTGCAGTTTGTTTTACTTATACGCGAGTACAGCCATTATATACAAAGTTACACTGGTGAATCTCGTGCAAGCAGTGTTAGATATGTCCCGGATTACTGTGACACTTTGAATGGCGATCTGAGCGAAAATCACATGCAAGCAATGTTAGATGTATTTTCCCAGATATTCTGACAAGAGTGACGGCGGGTTGAGCAAAAGTCTCTGCAAGTAATTTTCAACGTGCGCCCCTAAAAGTGTCGTGCTATATCTACCTTTTCGTTGTGAGGGATTTTTTGTCGAACGGATGAACAATTATTCGACATATTTTCCATGGTCGATAAAAGTAAACCTGGCTAATATACCAAAAGGACTGTTTTGTAACATCCCCATGGGACTTCAAGTTTCAATACAAATTGTTTTCATAGATAGCAAAAAGAGTTTCTGTTTAAAACAAAAATTATCATACTCGACCATCTGGTTATATTTAGGGGGAGGCCGGGTGACCGAACCGTCTAAGGCGCTCGCCTTTACCGATCACTGACATCTCACCTTTATCCGCGTGGGTTCGAGTCTCGGACTCGGCTAACGTAGGTATGTGAGAAAGCTTGCCAGTAGCTTCCCGTGGGTCGGTGGTTCTTTCAGGGGTTTTCCCCGAGTTCTTCCTCCACTAGCTACACTGGCCGCCATGTATGGCCTATCATGTGCTGAAAAATGGCGTTGAACCCACAATAACAACAACTTATATTTCTGGGGCAATCTTTTTAAGAATATTAGTTACTTAGAAAATTGACAGTTACATATGCAGCTTTAACATAATGAATTCCAGTCAGGACGAAGGACTAAACATTTTATATGGGTATTTTCGCCTAAAACGAAAAACTATTTTTAAGAACATCAACAGAAACATGACACCGGACCAACAAAAGAAAACATTTACGCACAGCAATAACTCAGAGTTGAGACATATAACAAGAGGCAGCCATTACATATTATTGTCATACATTCCAAGAGCTCTTGTATATTAACGGTGATTTTCCTTTCCGTCCTTAGTATATACATGTCTTACATTTCTCGCTTAAATGTACTGGCGACTGAAGGACATATCTATACTCTCAGTGTCGACAATGGCTGAAAATAACTTTTGTCAAAGAAACAACATTTTTTTAAAAAATTTCAGACGGCTTTACTACTTTCAGATGCTGTGGTAAGTTAAGTAAAAAAAATATGTGCGTTTTTCCTTTAAATGTGCAAATGTAAATATCCATGAATTACGAATTTTCCAAAAAATGCTTTAAAGAAATATCAGATCTTCGTGCATTTATGGAGAACAACGATGAATTTCGATAATATGAAGATC
Source organism: Margaritifera margaritifera (assembly GCA_029931535.1). Classification (NCBI taxonomy): domain Eukaryota; kingdom Metazoa; phylum Mollusca; class Bivalvia; order Unionida; family Margaritiferidae; genus Margaritifera; species Margaritifera margaritifera. The sequence goes on from JAQPZY010001681.1 coordinate 7,293,033, forward strand.
CGCAATTCTTACTGTTTAACGAACTATTTCTTCAATTAAGAGGGAAATCAAGTTTTCCACTGTTCTATTTTTAAGTTCGGCTACTGCTTCTTGCTACATACCCTCTACATAATTTTTTTTTATTTGGATAAAATATTTACATTGTATCTATAAAAAAAATGCTATTATTCTTTATAGGTTTCGGTCAGGTGCGTTTGATAAGCCACTTGTCATCACAAAATATTCGCAGGTGAAAGTTGAAACACCTGGTAATGCGTGCAAACATTTATACATCTAACTACATCAGTCATCAGTAATAATACATTCGTGGAATAATTAAATCGGGGCAGAATCTAAGTATAAAGGTCAATACGTATGTGAATATAACACTATGTACAACACGGTGCGGCTGTGACTTTATATAATTATATATAAGTGAATAGTCAATCATATGCGGAGACTGTAAATATTTGCGTATTTAAGACCAAATAAAGATAGTCTCGCTATGTATATATCTGGCTTTTGTAGACATGACTGTAAATATATACTGACTTCTAATATGATATAAATCAGCATGTTCTATATACTTGGTAAAACATATGGAATAAAGAACTCCACAAACAAGCTTCAGGACATGAAACCATTCATTAGACAGTGGCATCCCTCGTATAGAACAAATTCCAGACATAAGGTGCTATTGTGACGATCGCGTTTAGGACACACATACCCAACCCATGCATACCTTTTGAAGGGTGAACCTCGACCAGAGTACGTACCTTGCAAGTGTCCACTGACAGTAGAATACGTTCTTATCGAGTGTATCTACTTCTACCCGGTGAGACAGAGGTTATTTTTTTTATATATAAATTCAATTAAGCTTTTCATCTTGGACTTTAAAAAAAAATATAAAAATGTGGTTTATATTTTTAAAAATGTTGACTCTTTATTTTATATTTTTTACCTTTATGTTGTATTATTGTTACCTTTTAAAATTTGTTGACACAGTTACCATTTACCTTTCAACTTGTAGAACTACATGTGTTCATTTGTTTGGAAAGGTTTATCTTCCTAATGTTGTTGTTTTGTTTTTTGTTTTTGCAATTTTTTATGTTTACATTGTAGGAACTTAAACTTTTACACTGCACTGTACAACAAGGATTGTGTTTTCGTGCCGTTAAGCTATACACATATTATTATGTCCCTATTGATAACACGTATGTCCTAAAGGGCTAATTAAGGATGGTCTCGTTTTAATCCTGCTGAAATCGGTAGACTTAACTCTCCACTGAGATAACGGAATGAATATAAGTTTCGCATGAAATGCTGACGTGAGAAGACAAACTTAAACTTGAAAATATCAACGCATGTTATCCCTTAGATTACTGATCTGCAATCGTTGACATTTTTGTTGACGACGATTATGGTCATGGCGTATTTGTCATCATAGTTGTTATTGTAATCGTCGTCGTTATTGACATAAATATTCTGGCACAAACGCAAAGCTTTCTGAGTTTTGACCATCATACGTATAATTTACGAATAATTTGAGTGTGATAGACTAATATATTGCAGTTTCAGCTACGATTTCAGAATTTTGGATAATTAAAGCTTTAGGTTTAACAAACTAGGTTTACAAACTTCGCCCATTTTTAATTGTTTCCAATTATGATAAAAGTGTTTACATTTCATGATATGAAACAAGCACATTTTTAATTGTTTCCAATTATGATAAAAGTGTTTACATTTCATGATATGAAACAAGCACATTTTTAATTGTTTCCAATTATGATAAAAGTGTTTACATTTCATGATATGAAACAAGCCCATTTTTAATTGTTTCCAATTATGATAAAAGTGTTTACATTTCATGATATGAAACAAGCCCATTTTTAATTGTTTCCAATTATGATAAAAGTGTTTACATTTCAGGATATGAAACAAGCCCATTTTGCTTGGTCTATCCTAAAAATGCTGATTAAAAAAAACCGAATATATGACGTAAAATATGTATTGATTATAAGGCAGAATAGATTTGTACTTCATATTCTAATATGTATTGATTATAAGGCAGAATAGATTTGTACTTCATATTCTAATATGTATTGATTATAAGGCAGAATAGATTTGTACTTCATATTCTAATATGTATTGATTATCAGGCAGAATAGATTTGTACTTCATATTCTAATATGTATTGATTATCAGGCAGAATAGATTTGTACTTCATATTCTAATATGTATTGATTATAAGGCAGAATAGATTTGTACTTCATGTTCTAATATGTATTGATTATCAGGCAGAATAGATTTGTACTTCATATTCTAATATGTATTGATTATCAGGCAGAATAGATTTGTACTTCATATTCTAATATGTATTGATTATCAGGCAGAATAGATTTGTACTTCATATTCTAATATGTATTGATTATAAGGCAGAATAGATTTGTACTTCATATTCTAATATGTATTGATTATCAGGCAGAATAGATTTGTACTTCATATTCTAATATGTATTGATTATAAGGCAGAATAGATTTGTACTTCATATTCTAATATGTATTGATTATAAGGCAGAATAGATTTGTACTTCATATTCTAATATGTATTGATTATAAGGCAGAATAGATTTGTACTTCATATTCTAATATGTATTGATTATAAGGCAGAATAGATTTGTACTTCATATTCTAATATGTATTGATTATAAGGCAGAATAGATTTGTACTTCATATTCTAATATGTATTGATTATAAGGCAGAATAGATTTGTACTTCATATTCTAATATGTATTGATTATCAGGCAGAATAGATTTGTACTTCATATTCTAATATGTATTGGTTATAAGGCAGAATAGATTTGTACTTCATATTCTAATATGTATTGATTATAAGGAAGAATAGATTTGTACTTCATATTCTAATATGTATTATTACAATTAGATTTCTCATCGGTCCCTGTACGTTAAACTAAATATTGTACAAATTATTACTTATCGGTCCCTGTACGTTAAACTAAATGTTGTACTAATTATTACTTATCGGTCCCTGTACGTTAAACTAAATGTTGTACAAATTATTACTTATCGGTCCCTGTACGTTAAACTAAATGGTGTACTAATTATTACATATCGGTCCCTGTACGTTAAACTAAATGTTGTACAAATTACTACTTATCGGTCCCTGTATGTTAAAATAAATGTTGTACAAATTATTACTTATCGGTCCCTGTATGTTAAACTAAATGTTGTACAAATTATTACTTATCGGTCCCTGTATGTTAAACTAAATGTTGTACAAATTATTACTTATCGGTCCCTGTATGTTAAACTAAATGTTGTACTAATTATTACTTATCGGTCCCTGTATGTTAAACTAAATGTTGTACAAATTATTACTTATCGGTCCCTGTATGTTAAACTAAATATTGTATAAATTATTACTTATCGGTCCCTGTACGTTAAATTAAATGTTGTACAAAATTATTACTTATCGGTCCCTGTATGTTAAACTAAATGTTGTACTAATTATTACTTATCGGTCCCTGTATGTTAAACTAAATGTTGTACTAATTATTACTTATCGGTCCCTGTATGTTAAACTAAATGTTGTACGAATTATTACTTATTGGTCCCTGTATGTTAAACTAAATGTTGTATGAATTATTACTTATCGGTCCCTGTATGTTAAACTAAATGTTGTACAAATTATTACTTACATTCTTCAGACTTTTACTTTATTATTTAACTTTAAATGTTCTTTATCTGAAATATCTTGCTTTTGGCAAGTTTTATTCCTCTCATATTCCCCCCTCCCCCGAAGAAAACTTAAATTTTCATGCACCAGAACTCACTGAAAAAGTTATATATATATGTGTTTTCCCTGCAGTAAGGAGCTGACGAATAAAACAGTGTCTAAACGAACGTTTAATCAAAACACCTTTGCCATGCTAGTATCGGAACGTGTAATCAAAACACCTTTGCCATGCTAGTATCGGAACGTGTAATCAAAACATCTTTGTCATGCTAGTATCGGAACGTGTAATCAAAACACCTTTGCCATGCTAGTATCGGAACGTTTAATCAAAACACCTTTGCCATGCTAGTATCGGAAAGTACTAAAGTGCCTACAGAAAAGACATATCATCTGAAATAGGTATAGGGATAGTATTAAAGAATCATCCATTGTAACTTTGAGCCCTGTTGCATTTGAAAAACTGAAAATGTTCAATATTGTTATGAGTGCTAATGGACGGACCATAAGCTTTCAAAAGATACAGTTGAGTTGATACTGTCATATTTGATACTATTATATTTCAGCGAAGGGAACAGTTTGTATAATTCAGTCGGTCAAGTAGGTAATTTTATTCCAGTATTTAATTGAAAATATCTCTTGAAATAAGCATACAAATCTTGATCACTCATGTAAATCGAAATGTGATTGAACACCAGTTTGACAAAAAGTATATGTCAGAATGTATACATTATCTATCTAGTAGTGTTTATATACAAGATCTATCAATGTAAACATTTGAACATGCCTACATAATGGACGTCCTCGAGTTTGGGGCGGTGAAACTTTAATTTATTGCTTAGAGAAAATTATAAAGTATCGCTTTTATTTACCATTCGCTTCATATGGCGATATTGCAAGGTTGTTTTATGTTGATGTAAACAAAATATTTATTTGCTGAAGTCATCGTGGAAAGTACATAAATCGAACAAGAGATATAGAGAATTGAGCCAACAAGCATAATCTTATTTCGAGCTCTCTACTAATTAACAATAATATTTACTTTAATAATGTGGCTGATGTGAGTAATGAGGGCATAATATTGAAGCATTGAAACATGCTAATGAGATATTAAAAGGAAATTGTACATACAATATTGTAATAATGTCAAAAAGTAACTTATAAGTATTTACAGCAGAAACATGTTACTATATACTTGCAAATCAACAAATGAGACAAAAGCAAGAAAAAATATGAAGATGTTGGCTTATATGGGGGTGGGTGTTAGGTGAAGGACTTTTAACATGAGCTCCGGGGGTATATATGTAGTAACTAAATACGTACCTAGGTATAACAGCTTAGTGTGAATACATACATAGTGATGAAACAAATCTCTTAGTTGCAATGATGTACTTTTGGACCGCCTTGGAAATCTCCTCTTTGATCTCAAGCGATTGCATGGTTATCCAATTCTATCGAGGTTATGTCTACAGTATGTGGCACAATTCCTATTGTTCGATTTGTGATGGCAACATATTTTGTACAGACTAAGAGAAAATGCTTTGCGGTTTCTGGTTCACCGCATAAACATCGATTGCTAAATGACAAATGGATTTTGAAAAGATCGTCCTTTAATAAATCACAATCTAGTCGCAGTAAGTGTTACTTCTGGAGATCATGCAAATCGTTATTCAGCAAAATTTGACCATAAATGTCTTATTTTCCAGATTACCAGTCATAACACCTTATTTATGCTTCATTTTTCTTATCTTTAAATGCAATTTTGCTCACTAAGGTTTAGTGAACCTTTGTACCGGAATGTCGAGAACGCTCTCACATCAATCAGGTAATGAACCTTTGGTTTTTACTCATTAACCCCTAGCGCCACGTTTACGCGTCATGAGGTTGTACCCTACTTCATGAGGTTGTACCCTACTTCCGAGCTCTGTAACGTGAACATCATTTAGGATACACTAAAGTGGATGGTATTTCAGGAAAGCAGACTGATGTAGCTCTACAATGATACCAAATAATGTCGACTTTCTACTCGCATTAAAAAATACAGCGAAAAAAATGCAGTTTTTGAGACCCGATTTTTTTTAGGTCGAAAATTGCCAGTTCCGGAACCGGAGTTTGTGTCCGGATTTTAGACTTTTTGGCCTTAGATCTAAAGCAGACCGGTCCGAACTGCACACAGACAGATGAACCTTTGCAAAAAGTACGATAAGTTTGAGATTTGGAGTAAAAAGGGGCCAGGACACAAAAATCGGGGATCCAATACGAAAAAAAAAAAGAAAAAAAGAAGTCCAACTTTTACCTTTTTGCACATGCGCGAGCGTAATAGCCAATCAAAAACAATGTTTCTGATACACCTAAGCATCCGGCAAAACGAAAAACTTTCTTAAGCAGATGTGTTTTGCTGCATTCAGAAGTAACCCCAAAAATGCGTTTCCTACCCCCATTTCAAGCGAAAATGAAAAGAATCTCCAGGGTTTAATGAGTTAAATATTAGTCTTCGACCGGAACCGAGTGATTGATGTATTGATACTGTTTTCTGCCAGCAAGCATTATGAAAGAGAAATGGTCTTTACTTCATAGAGCATTTACATCTTTCATTTTCAAGAGTAGGCTTTAGAAATTATATCCGACACACAACAAGTAAGATGTCAAAGAAAAAGCTATCAAAGATGCATATTTCATAAATTTCAATTAATGAAAATCGTATATAAGTGCATGCAAAAATATAAATAGAATACTTTTGGGGTTTCGAATAATTATAATTTTCATTATGCATTTTATGATTTCTCTTTGATATTGTGCATCTAGTCTTTCCTTGTACATATAATTGTACTTAGAAATGCTTGATAATACTAGACTTTATAGTATTTCACTCGAGAATTTTAACAGTTATTTTTTCACTTAAAAGAACCTAAGCGTACCAAACAGCTATAAATGTGTATATTAAATCCGTGCATTATTATAAATATTAAACGGTGATGGGAGTTACGGCAAATCTCAAAAGAATGATGTTGTAAAATAGTAGTCTTTCCAGAAATTGCTGCATCGATTGACATTTGACAAAAGTTTCATTCTTCATATTACGTATGAAGTCCATTACGATACATGATGAAAAAGTGTATCTTACACGTGAGTAAATAAAGATAACATTTATGTCAAAGATTTCTGAAACTTAGAAAAGCGACCATTTCCTTTGGAGTTTTGAAAATAATTAAGATTGTTACGGTGTCTTCTTTTAATTGTAAGAGACGCTAACAATTCGTGCTCAAAGTTATTCTTAATTCATTTGGGGCTTGAAGGGGATAAGTTTAACGATAATAATACAGTACAGCTGCGATAACTCAAATATCTATAATCGAATACCCGGCATAACCCGAATAACATGCATAGCTGTAATACCTGGCATAACTCGAATACCCGACATAACTCAAATGTCTTGCTCTGTCCCCAGCGTAAAGCTTTCCCTGTTTCAAAAGCTCCAAGCGACGGAAAACTCGAATCAAAATTTTGTCCCTGCAGCAGTGCGAGTTTTTGAAGTTTCATTGTATCTCTGAAATGAATATAAAATAGTTACATTGCTCTGACTATCTTAATTCAAAATGTTACCAAACTGTCAACCATATTCTCATAGATTTCCTTCAATGCCACACAGGACAAAGACCAAGATTAGTGTGGTATTATGTTTTGTTTGGCAGATGAACAATACTATTGTTGATATTGGCACAGGTAGTATGTTTCAAATCAGCGCAGGTGTTTTACCTTTAAAACCTTAAATAACATTCCTAAGAAAGAGTAGTACGAACTGACAAGGGGTTTTTGGATAAGTGGATCAAATGACATTCCAATAACCAGTATAAGCTGATTATCTAAAACATCAATGAAAGAAATTAATTGTTCCGATACCACTTTTGGATGCATTGAAAAATTAATCTTTTCAAAGTGAACAAAATCTCAAATTTGCAGCAAAAAATATCATAATCAGATGATGCGAATATTTTATAATTGTTATTTTTTATTTGCTTAATTACAAACGATGAAATAATATTTATCTTGCTTTTTATTTATACTATAAAGTGAAAAATAAAAATAAAATTGTATTCTGCTGGCAATTATACAATATAGACTAGTTTTTCTTACTAAGATGGCAAGCAGCTTTATGACAACAAATCCATAAATATATATTTATTTCCACTGAGCTAGGTCTCTTTTTACATTTAGAAATATATAGGATGTATAAGATATTTATAGCAATCTTAACTTGCTTTATAGTATTGAGTCTTCCAAACTCAATGTGACATTTTAGGCAATAGTATGTATGTATGTATGTATGTATGTATGTATGTATGTATGTATGTATGTATGTATGTATGTATGTATGTATGTATGTATGTATGTATGTATGTATGTATGTATGTATGTATGTATGTATGTATGTATGTGATTTAAGGACACATCAGCACAATCTTGGCTACACAGTGCGGAGCAATATCTAGTTATAAAAAATAAAAGCGTCACACACTTTTCCGAATTTCCCAGAAAGACAAACGTCTCCTACCCAAAAAAACCACAAAAAAACCCCAAACAATATCCACCATGAGACAAAATATAAATTGTAAAGATGTTGCAAAAACTTCCCCCAAAAGGCATTCAAACAAAGACAAAGGAAAAAATGGACAAACTCCTTAAAATTAAGGGCCACAATGTGTACGTAAGAACCACAATCTTTTTAAAAGTGCAAGACCTAAGTTAGAACACCATCACAGGATTACAAGTTTTATTCTGGGGCAGAAAGTGTTGGTGAATTATGTAATTACGATTGTACCTATATTTTGGAATACTTATTTTAATCACCTCTTTCGACATGTTGGGATGAGGGGAGAGGAGAGGAATAGATAATTTACCAAAGATCCTATCGATTCTATTTTATTCTATAGGTTTAAAGAAATAGATTTATGAGCAATTTCTCATCTTTACCACAGATTTTGTGCATTAGATGGATTAGATGTGTTGTCTATAAGCAGTTTAAATCTGACATCGCGTGGATCTGCCATATACCACTTTGTGTGTGTGTGCGTGCGTGCGTGTATGTTACAACTGATTCTGAATCGGTTCAAACATCACATATTACGTTAACACGATATTAGGATGGAATAAATAAATGAAAACGGGACCACAGATTTTGACCCCCCCCCCCCCGCTATAGTGACATTATGGAGTGCACTTTTTATTTGAAAGTGTGCTGAATTAATATTTACACGATGAGTAACTTAAGTCAAACCTGCTTCAGAGGCCGGGTTTTATGAGTCATCACTTTGTACTAGCAAAGTCAACAATGTAACTCTTAATAAATTTGTATTCAAAATTAGCACTCATATAAGAACTTATATTATTATTATTAGTAGTAGTAGTAGTAGTAGTAGTAGTAGCAGTACCAGTAGTAGTAATAGTAGTAGTAGTAGTAGTAGTAGTAGCAGTAGTAGTAGTAGTAGTAGTAGTTGTTGTTGTTGCAGTAGTATCCGGAAAACAATTAGTTGTACTATTGAAACAGTAACTGAATACTAAAAATCGAGATGTCAACCATTGCTTACAAAGAAATTTTGCTCATTGATGATAAAGAATGGTAGAATTGAAAAGATGACTTACATGAAATAAAAGCGCGTGAACACAGAACATATAGAACGATGCGCAAGTACATTAAAGATGAATATAGCTTTACAAGTAGTTTAACTTCAAAGGACAATAAATGTAATAAAAAATACTCATCGGGCTTCTACTTTCGGCAAATTATAAGAAATCACAACAATGACGTGATATAGTTGGTCTTCGAAGTACAGCGGGTGTAAATTTCTGGTTCGAGTTTTCGGTAGTTTGTTGGTATGTGAACATGTTACACAGTGACAGTGCAAGTTATCTGAGTGATTCAGTATTCAATTGGTTTTTTGAGATATCGAAGATTGATATAAATATGTTACACAGTGACAGAGCAAGTTATCTGAGTGATTCAGAGTATTCAATTGTTTTTTTGAGATATCGAAGATTGATATCAATATGCTTCGTAAAGAAGGCAAATTAACTGAGACAATAAGCATCACTGTTACGACATACAGCAGCGGTTTAAATTTTTAACTTGGCTAGCCCTGTTGGTTGAGGAGTTTGTTTGAATTGAAGAAAAGCCAAATTCCAGCAGTATTTAACTAACCGACTAAACGTTTTACAAGAATAGTACTGCTTTCGAAAAAAAAATTCACATAGACACACACGCACGCACACACACACATACACACACACTTGACATTTTACAGGGATCCCAAACTTTAGTCGATATATTATATCTAATGTTCTCGTTTTTTCACAACAGCCAACACTTATTTTAAACCACTCTTGCATTTTCATCTTGGTAAAATAAACATCTAAATGCATTTGAAAGTATGAGAACTATCATCAAGATGACCCTTAAAAATCAAATAAATGTTTTAAACGTATTACATTCCTTTCTTTACCTCTTTGTAACATCTTGTCGTACAGCCTATGTTGTTTGGAAAGCGATACCAAATGAATCGATAAAATCAGACTTGGCGTAGACATGTGATATATATATATATATATATATATATATATATATATATATATATATATATATATATATAGAGAGAGAGAGAGAGAGAGAGAGAGAGAGAGAGAGAGAGAGAGAGAGAAACTGCAAAGAACAAACTTAATTTGTTTTCACGTATGTATTCCGATTAATGGCATTGCTTTATTGAATAATATTTGAAACTCTTATGTGTTGCCGCAGCATAATACATGGCAATGTGGAATGTTTCAAAGAAAAACAACTGTCGATAAAAAAGACGAATGCTTTAATTATGTAAAATTGAGAAGAATTACATATGAAAAGTTTTCATGAGCAAGTAAACAATAATATATCGCACGTTTGATGGTACAGATGTGTGAAGGATACGAATTTAAAACACACACACACACACACACACACACACACACACACACACACACATATTAACTGAAGCTAAGGAATTTCAGATTTTCTGATTGTTTTTTTTGTGATTGTTTATTTGTTTGTTGGTAAGTTTGTTTTTATCAAATGTATGTCTGAAAGTAGTATTAATGTATCATACAATTTTTTATCTGTCATACATTTGTGTTTAAAATTATCTCGGCGACTTGCTTCGATCATCCTAAACCGTCTGCTGGCTGGTGAAAGATACATACAGAAGAAAACTAGATTATCAAAATATCCATAGTTTCAGCCTTTTTCAATATTAGCTCAATAAAACTGTTGTTTTGTTTTCTTTGGCTTCATGATATTTGCCGGTGGATGTCAGATTATGTCTGATATACCTAAATATTTGCCGGTGGATGTCAGATTATGTCTGACATACCTAAATATTAGCCGGTGGATGTCAGATTATGTCTGACAAAACTAAATATTTGCCGGTGGATGTCAGATTATGTCTGACATACCTAAATATTTGCCGGTGGATGTCAGATTGTCTTTAGTAATAAATGACCTTGGTACGCTATACAAATTTCTCGTATGTATTCCACTACGTTCAAACTAGTCTTTCTGAACGAATCTGGGATTTACATCTTTAGTCAACTCTAAATCCCCGTTTCATTACGTGATCGAACATAAACGTGTTTTTTGTTTGTTTGTGCAATTAGCTAACAGATCTTGCAACTGCTTAGACAGAATGGAGAGAGAGAGAGAGAGAGAGAGAGAGAGAGAGAGAGAGAGAGAGAGAGAGAGAGAGAGAGTTTAATATGGATTCCCAAAATATCAACTGCGGTTACCATCCAGTGTGATGAAATATTTGGTGTCTTTGAATTCAATCACTTCGAAATACTTTATTATATAGCAGGTTAAGTTCGTGCGATGCGATGTTTAAATTAAAAGTGTAACCCAGGTACGGCACCTAATTAGCTGTTAGGATCACTGTGCAGAGAGTGTATTAAGTAATACTTAAGCCCTGCTTTACCATGAACTGATATTTGTTGAATACATATTTGACATGGGATAAGTCGTCATCCAAGATTTTGTCGAAGCTTGCTGGGCTAGATTTTAGGGTATAATCAAACCTTCAAGAGGTTATTTTGCCAACCTCCAACCCAAACCCCCAACCCCACCCTACCCCGAAAAAAGGAGCTGGGTCAACAAGAAAAAAGTGCGGAAGAAATATCGTCTGGAAGTCCGCCTGACGCCTGGCTACACAGCTGTAGGCTATTAAAGATCAAGGCAAACAATAGCAAATAATCATTACAGATGCCTATATATCAAGTGTCATTTACATTTGAAGCAACGTGGAAATCATATGATGTTCTTGAAACATATTCCTCTGCACTGAAAGGCCCATTATTACAAGATTTCTTTATAGAAAAGGTAATATGAGGAAAGAGATAAGCCGCAATAATCCCCCCCCCCCCACGAGAAAAAGCGCATTGCCCTAGAAATATTTTAAAAATCAATCACGAGTTTATGATTTTACAAAAGTTCTGCTTAGAGCTGAACATTCGAGTGTTGTTTTGTTTTTTTTTCGTCTGAGCGGAAACCTTTTTATATAAAACTTTCTTTTTATTATGCTTGCTTTGAAATCATTTATAATCTTTTTAAGTTTTGTTGTCGTGAACTTGTAATGTCTTAGCTTAAGCAGCAACCCCCCCCCCCCATCTGCCAAAAATGCACCACCCCCCCATCTGCCAAAAATGCACTTGATAACTAAAGAATGTTTCAGATCAATGCACCTCTGATACACAATAACTTGTACCGTATTCGTCATACACAATAACTACACTTGTACCGTATTCGTCATACACAATAACTAGACTTGTACCGTATTCGTCATACACAATAACTACACTTGTACCGTATTCGTCATACACAATAACTAGACTTGTACCGTATTCGTCAGTCAAATCATCCAGTGTGTCAATGTGTTGAAATAACATACAACAGAGGAACACGTCTGACAAAGGCTACTGCACTGTATTTTGTTAAATGTCGACCTCGAAATTCGCATAGGTAGGAGGAGTTTCCGTACGTTTTCAAGGGACCTTTCTCCCCTCCCCCCCCCCCTTTTGTTCCTTTGAAGTGTCGCACTCTTCCCCTTTTTCTAAATTCAGGTCATGAACTATTAAAGCAGTTGCCAACAATTGACATTGAGAGAAACTACCGGAAAGAAGAGATAGAGGGAGCCGTGTAAACTTTCAAAGATCCCGGATGTAGCATTGTCCTTTTATTGTAAATAAAGGTCTCGCCCAGGTCGCTGTTGGGTTCAGTTTCTGCAACTAAATAAGATCTGAAACACTTGATGACACTTTTCCACATCCCTTCCTCTCTTTAAATGTTGTTTGATATAACATATTCATTTTCACATTATGTTCGAGTCTCAGCTCCCACAAACCACAAACCTCGCCATAGTTTTGTAGGCTTTTTATTACGTTATTCTATAAAACCGTATAGATGCAAATACATCTCTACTAAACTGATAGTATGGGCATATACGGATACACTGGACGAATGATACCATGTTTGCAGTAGGCTTTGTGACGGAACAAAGGAACTGGAAACACAGTGGAGGGATGTCAGGAATTCACGCAGGAATTATCCATGTCCATACGCCATTGTCAATATCTTTTGAAGGTGTTGAGAACTAAACAATACAATAATCCAGGCATTTGAAATATATCAATTGTTTATTTCCTTCCCACTGTAACATCGAGAATCAAATGACAAAGGTGGTTGGCATTGACAATGAACAGAATACCACACAAATGAAACCCACTAATCGTGGTTCTTATGTCGAAAGAGTATTCACAATGTCGGATTTATCATATCATCAACATTTTCAATAATAAATCGGCAGTAAAGCGCCTTGTATCATGCACTTGTCTCAGTCTTCTAGAGATTTTTCTTGGCGACGTCTACATCCTCGCATCTACGCACGAAAGAGATCCATAACTATCCATAAATTCTATCAACTTTCTTTAATAATTGCATGCTTGGAGACATCAATAAAAGTAGGATTTATCGGAGGTAGACGACGGAGTTGCAGCCCTTCCTTTCTCCAGAGTCCTTTGCTCTCCTGCCTCCTCTTCCACCTCGATCAAAGACCCATCCTCCCGGGAATCTACATCTATATATCTATAGCCGCGGTGACTAGTGGTTAGTGTGCCGGACTCGCAACCAGAAGGGTGCGAGTTCGAATCCTATGAGCAGATCAGCCCAAATCCGTTGTCGTGCCAAGTTTCTGGGCAAGGCACTTTACACATGAAGTTTGTATTGATGTGCTGAATAACACCAACCAACGCAAGCACACAGCCACACACACACACACACACACACACACACACACATATATATATATATATATAATATATATATATATATATATATATATATATATATATATGTTGTGTATACTTAATTTTTTCTGGTGTTTTTGACAATTTCTAACTTTGAATTTGTTTTCTCCTATATGTGCTTGCAGAAATGGTTTTAAAACACGACCCACAATAATATTTAGTACCTTATAACTATATACATGGTTTTGAATTGATCATATAACAGACTTGGACTTGCCTCTGCATACCACCTTTACCACCGAGTTACATTGGGAATCCTTGTCAATTGATCATATAACAGACTGAGACTTGCCTCTGCATACCACCTTTACCACCGAGTTACATTGGGAATCCTTGTCAATTGATCATATAACAGACTTGGACTTGCCTCTGCATACCACCTTTACCACCGAGTAACATTGGGAATCCTTGTCAATTGATCATATAACAGACTTGGACTTGCCTCTGCATACCACCTTTACCACCGAGTTACATTGGGAATCCTTGTCAATTGATCATATAACAGACTTGGACTTGCCTCTGCATACCACCTTTACCACCGAGTTACATTGGGAATCCTTGTCAATTGATCATATAACAGACTTGGACTTGCCTCTGCATACCACCTTTACCACCGAGTAACATTGGGAATCCTTGTCAATTGATCATATAACAGACTTGGACTTGCCTCTGCATACCACCTTTACCACCGAGTTACATTGGGAATCCTTGTCAATTGATCATATAACAGACTTGGACTTGCCTCTGCATACCACCTTTACCACCGAGTAACATTGGGAATCCTTGTCAATTGATCATATAACAGACTTGGACTTGCCTCTGCATACCACCTTTACCACCGAGTTACATTGGGAATCCTTGTCAATTGATCATATAACAGACTTGGACTTGCCTCTGCATACCACCTTTACCACCGAGTTACATTGGGAATCCTTGTCAATTGATCATATAACAGACTTGGACTTGCCTCTGCATACCACCTTTACCACCGAGTAACATTGGGAATCCTTGTCAATTGATCATATAACAGACTTGGACTTGCCTCTGCATACCACCTTTACCACCGAGTTACATTGGGAATCCTTGTCAATTGATCATATAACAGACTTGGACTTGCCTCTGCATACCACCTTTACCACCGAGTAACATTGGGAATCCTTGTCAATTGATCATATAACAGACTTGGACTTGCCTCTGCATACCACCTTTACCACCGAGTTACATTGGGAATCCTTGTCAATTGATCATATAACAGACTTGGACTTGCCTCTGCATACCACCTTTACCACCGAGTTACATTGGGAATCCTTGTCAATTGATCATATAACAGACTTGGACTTGCCTCTGCATACCACCTTTACCACCGAGTTACATTGGGAATCCTTGTCAATTGATCATATAACAGACTTGGACTTGCCTCTGCATACCACCTTTACCACCGAGTAACATTGGGAATCCTTGTCAATTGATCATATAACAGACTTGGACTTGCCTCTGCATTCCACCTTTACCACCGAGTTACATTGGGAATCCTTGTCAATTGATCATATAACAGACTTGGACTTGCCTCTGCATACCACCTTTACCACCGAGTTACATTGGGAATCCTTGTCAATTGATCATATAACAGACTTGGACTTGCCTCTGCATACCACCTTTACCACCGAGTAACATTGGGAATCCTTGTCAATTGATCATATAACAGACTTGGACTTGCCTCTGCATACCACCTTTACCACCGAGTTACATTGGGAATCCTTGTCAATTGATCATATAACAGACTTGGACTTGCCTCTGCATACCACCTTTA
The DNA here is from genome assembly GCA_029931535.1 of Margaritifera margaritifera. NCBI lineage: Eukaryota > Metazoa > Mollusca > Bivalvia > Unionida > Margaritiferidae > Margaritifera > Margaritifera margaritifera. The sequence goes on from JAQPZY010001681.1 coordinate 7,308,949, forward strand.
CCACCGAGTAACATTGGGAATCCTTGTCAATTGATCATATAACAGACTTGGACGCGCCTCTGCATACCACCTTTACCACCGAGTTACATTGGGAATCCTTGTCAATTGATCATATAACAGACTTGGACTTGCCTCTGCATACCACCTTTACCACCGAGTTACATTGGGAATCCTTGTCAATTGATCATATAACAGACTTGGACTTGCCTCTGCATACCACCTTTACCACCGAGTTACATTGGGAATCCTTGTCAATTGATCATATAACAGACTTGGACGCGCCTCTGCATACCACCTTTACCACCGAGTTACATTGGGAATCCTTGTCAACTGATCATATAACAGACTTGGACTTGCCTCTGCATACCACCTTTACCACCGAGTTACATTGGGAATCCTTGTCAATTGATCATATAACAGACTTGGACGCGCCTCTGCATACCACCTTTACCACCGAGTTACATTGGGAATCCTTGTCAATTGATCATATAACAGACTTGGACTTGCCTCTGCATACCACCTTTACCACCGAGTTACATTGGGAATCCTTGTCAATTGATCATATAACAGACTTGGACTTGCCTCTGCATACCACCTTTACCACCGAGTTACATTGGGAATCCTTGTCAATTGATCATATAACAGACTTGGACGCGCCTCTGCATACCACCTTTACCACCGAGTTACATTGGGAATCCTTGTCAATTGATCATATAACAGACTTGGACTTGCCTCTGCATACCACCTTTACCACCGAGTTACATTGGGAATCCTTGTCAATTGATCATATAACAGACTTGGACTTGCCTCTGCATACCACCTTTACCACCGAGTTACATTGGGAATCCTTGTCAATTGATCATATAACAGACTTGGACTTGCCTCTGCATACCACCTTTACCACCGAGTAACATTGGGAATCCTTGTCAATTGATCATATAACAGACTTGGACTTGCCTCTGCATACCACCTTTACCAACGAGTAACATTGGGAATCCTTGTCAATTGATCATATAACAGACTTGGACGCGCCTCTGCATACCACCTTTACCACCGAGTAACATTGGGAATCCTTGTCAATTGATCATATAACAGATTTGGACTTGCCTCTGCATACCACCTTTACCACCGAGTTACATTGGGAATCCTTGTCAATTGATCATATAACAGACTTGGACGCGCCTCTGCATACCACCTTTACCACCGAGTTACATTGGGAATCCTTGTCAATTGATCATATAACAGACTTGGACTTGCCTCTGCATACCACCTTTACCACCGAGTAACATTGGGAATCCTTGTCAATTGATCATATAACAGACTTGGACGCGCCTCTGCATACCACCTTTACCACCGAGTTACATTGGGAATCCTTGTCAATTGATCATATAACAGACTTGGACTTGCCTCTGCATACCACCTTTACCACCGAGTTACATTGGGAATCCTTGTCAATTGATCATATAACAGACTTGGACGCGCCTCTGCATACCACCTTTACCACCGAGTTACATTGGGAATCCTTGTCAATTGATCATATAACAGACTTGGACTTGCCTCTGCATACCACCTTTACCACCGAGTTACATTGGGAATCCTTGTCAATTGATCATATAACAGACTTGGACGCGCCTCTGCATACCACCTTTACCACCGAGTTACATTGGGAATCCTTGTCAATTGATCATATAACAGACTTGGACGCGCCTCTGCATACCACCTTTACCACCGAGTTACATTGGGAATCCTTGTCAACTGATCATATAACAGACTTGGACTTGCCTCTGCATACCACCTTTACCACCGAGTTACATTGGGAATCCTTGTCAATTGATCATATAACAGACTTGGACTTGCCTCTGCATACCACCTTTACCACCGAGTTACATTGGGAATCCTTGTCAATTGATCATATAACAGACTTGGACTTGCCTCTGCATACCACCTTTACCACCGAGTTACATTGGGAATCCTTGTCAATTGATCATATAACAGACTTGGACTTGCCTCTGCATACCACCTTTACCACCGAGTTACATTGGGAATCCTTGTCAATTGATCATATAACAGACTTGGACGCGCCTCTGCATACCACCTTTACCACCGAGTTACATTGGGAATCCTTGTCAATTGATCATATAACAGACTTGGACTTGCCTCTGCATACCACCTTTACCACCGAGTTACATTGGGAATCCTTGTCAATTGATCATATAACAGACTTGGACTTGCCTCTGCATACCACCTTTACCACCGAGTTACATTGGGAATCCTTGTCAATTGATCATATAACAGACTTGGACTTGCCTCTGCATACCACCTTTACCACCGAGTAACATTGGGAATCCTTGTCAATTGATCATATAACAGACTTGGACTTGCCTCTGCATACCACCTTTACCACCGAGTTACATTGGGAATCCTTGTCAATTGATCATATAACAGACTTGGACGCGCCTCTGCATACCACCTTTACCACCGAGTTACATTGGGAATCCTTGTCAACTGATTCCTGATGCAAGAAATGATTATTCTTATAACTTGCCCGTGGATGGACTTGTATGCTACGTTTGATCTTTCAAAACAAGAAAGACAAGTATGCAGTTGAGACATCCTTGATCTCTATGATAAATGAACACGTTTTTTTTTTATATAGTACTCGTGACAAAATCAAGGTGAAGTAAATGCACATCTACATTCTACATAAATATTTACACAGAAGGACATAACATATCGATTTACTCTACCAACGGCATGGCAGAACATTCTTTCTCTCTCTTGATCTCCCTAGAGGACACATTTTCTGTACCCATAAAAAGACATTGTATTAACAACTGCTATTTTCGCACAATCGACATGATTAATATATCGTCTGGTGGTTAAATGGAAGATGTCATAGGTAGTAACTAGCGGGTGATCAACACTTCAAAAGCATTACACAACTGTAAAACATACAATGACTTACTGAAAGAGGGTTAATTATGTATTTAAAGAACTTTTAACAACCAGATTACTCTCGGTATAGAGCACTAATACGGTGGAGAAAACGCATCAAATCTCTCTGAGAGAGAGAGAGAGAGAGAGAGAGAGAGAGAGAGAGAGAGAGAGAGAGAGAGAGAGAGATATTTCAGACATAGGAATAATTTTTCTACCCCCCCCCCCCCCTTTCCCCACATCGCTGTTACTCTTGTCTCTTGCCGTGTTGATGCCTTTTATGGTGAAGATATGTCGCACATAAAACTGGGTCGTTGTGGCCCACCTTTCTGGATTTATTAACTGTTGCCAGAGCGATATATAACCATTTATTATAAGTCATATTCATACTTTAATTGCAGTACCTTATTGCCCAATGACCAAACATTTTGCAGTGTGGGTGTATCTTGGGATGAGCGTATGTTGTGTACCAATATTGGATCACTTCGGCCTACATTCGAAGATGAATTGTATTAAAAAGTGACTCATGCAACTGGAGCGGAAGTATTTTGTAAACTACTTTTTTGTTATCAAGTCCAATTTTCAAATGTCAATTCTAAGACAGATTTTCATATTATATTGCAAAAACAAATCTTTAAAAATCCACCACATGAAAGAAATTCGAGTTTTCCATCACAAAATGAAAGACACCATTGTTCGTAATAAAATGGGTGTCGTGGAGAGAGAGAGAGAGAGAGAGAGAGAGAGAGAGAGAAAGAGAGAGAGAGAGAGAGAGTTATTACATCATAAAGCACCCAGACCGTGAAGATTTCCATCTGTTGACTTCAAGTTCACGCAGTACAAGGCAATTCAAACAATTACACAGTTCAATACGATTTACTTTTAAAAAACTAGTCTAAAACTGTTATAAAACCATACAGAATTCGCAGATGAGTCAGATTTGGCAGTTTCCGATAGAATGGAGTCGTTAATATAACACACACCAAAGAAACTCCATGGTTATGTTTGACCATCATTTTCGAATAAGGCACGAGTTTATTTTCCTTGCAAGACTCTCGAAACAGGGCGGGGTATACAAAACCAAAATGTTGAAGGCGGAATCAGTGAAGGTCGACTTGTCGATTTATGTAGTTGCCCAAGTTAAAATAAATAAGGAATCACAATGTTTACTGTGTATGTATGTGCTAACCAATGGTTTAATAATATAGCTGTGAACTATCTTGGTGATGCACGTTATTTTAACGTATCTATCGCATAGAAAACCTCAATCTATAAGCGATCTTGGAATCAAGATTTTATGACGTCATGGATCAAGAATTGGAATTAAACCATAAGGAGTCGTAAGCTAAAGTGTGAATATGTAATAATGCACATATAACCCAGCGGTACTTTAGAATTTCGGATTTAAAACAAATTACTGATCGACCGTTGGTAGTAGATATGTGGATCCTGGCCAGTCATTTATTAATAACATTTCTGTTGTTTTATCCATGGAACTAGAAGTTCTAAAGCATGACAAGGCGATCAGACATTACTGACGAAAGCAAACTTGTGGCATTTTAGAAAATAGGAAATCCGATACATTAGTATTAAAGGTAAGTTAATTCATCAGATGGAAATAAAATTACATTGGACTATTACAACAAATATGCCACTGTATGACAAGATTAATCAATGGCTGGAATAATATGAAAGGAGATGAATGAAAGAAGAAAACTGAATAGTATTAGTTTATTTTATTTGAACAGAATTTTGTCGAGTTCGATCAGTTAAAATAAACCAATCGATAAGTTTTCAATATAGTTCTTAACATAATTTGCTTCTGATAGCTGATAGTCACTGTGATTTGAAATGATTGACTTTATTTGATTATTAGTAATTATCTTATTGATGATGCTTCCTCTCCAAAAAAACACAGAAACACAAAAGCGGGGTTGTCAAAATTTGTGCCAACCAATCTTCAGATGGCTTCCGCAGCTCGTGCTGCCCCGACCGAATGCGCTGCTTGGGAGCGCCTTGAAAAGAGAATGATTTCGAATAGTAACGAGAGAGAACAAAGCTGGGGATGCATGAATGGAAAACTGTTTTGAGCTCGAAAAATAGGTTACATAGTGCGTGACGTCAAGACAGAGAAGAAACTGTGACGAAAAGGTTCCAAATATAGGGCTGGAATTCCGTGACAGTCTACGATCAGATGCAAATTATGTATGAACACTGTAGATAGACAGACTGATTGTCATGAAGACTTGAAACAGACACATCAGACTGGGTCCTAAAGTATTTGTACACTACGAGATACTGCTAGAACCGACTCGATAAGGGCGTTTTGGAGTTAGTAACATGTTTTTTTATCCTTCCATAGTGATAAGAGGTATTTTCTTTGAGAAGAAAAATCTAAAATGGCGAGAAAGAGGGCAAGGGATTGATACACCCAAGTTGTCCAGCTTAAGTAAAAAATCCTGGTTAAATAAATTCCTTTGACACGTGGCAAATCTCTCCACAACTCCTCTGGAGATGTCACTAGTGGATACTCTTCCTAATCTATACTGAAAGTAAATTAGTTGACTGATGTAAGAGCCAATAATTTGGTTGCTTCCAATGGACAATACAAGTTACATGGTTGTATCCGTCAATTTCCAAGAGCACTTCACAAAGAATGGGAGCATTGTTCATAGTGTAAAAAACTACTGATGATGCAGAAAGGATACAACGTATGCGGGCACCATGCAATCGGATGCAATGGTTGACTGCTAGTTTTGAGGTGTTCCTCAAAATCTGGGTAAGTATTTAATGAACTCCCCATAAAAATACCAATCTGTGAACAGAACTTATGCCAATCTGTGAACAGAACTGATGCTGCCTGGAGATCCATGCCTGGTGGTCATCAAACTGTCAGAGCATAAAAATTGAGATCATACTCCAATTACCCCCCACCCCCCAAAAAGTTTTGTTATAACTTTCTTCAAAGAAGGGTTAGAATTTAAATAAAATAGACATTATCATATTGTTTATATCTCAACATACATGTCAGCTTACAATGGTTCTGAAAAAGTCTTTATATTAGTTTTCATTACCCAATAGGGAGCTTTGAATTCAACTCTTGTGGTCTGACAGTTTTCTGACTCTGAGGCCAAAGAATACCATTAGACAAAACTACCCATTGTGGAACCAACTCTAAGTATTTAATCCCAATGAACCATTACAGTTCAAGACTCACTATCATCAAAATATGCATCATCATCATTTGGTGGGCTATATTTAAAAACAAATTTCAAATGTGAAATTTTTAAATTATAATAAAAATAAAGACACTTCATTGTTCTCTTTTTTTTTTTAGAATCTGCATCCATAAAGCAGTTGTCATGACTACAGGTGAAGCAGTTTGACTGCAGAGTAAAAGGAATATTCTATAGTCAGTTATTTCACAAAAGAAAGCAACAGCCACCCAGTTAGCGTGCAAGACACAAACTCAACCTGAGTAGTATCCACATAGAGTTTGTTGCCTGAAGATGATCTGGTTACATCATAAATGAGATTTAATGTATTGAGGATAGGGGCGAAATGTTACATACTGGCATCTTTGTAAAATCATGGATCATAAAAGAAATCCAGAACATAAACCCAATAAATTATCAACATAATTTATTTGATGAAAATGCCAACTGTATTGAGCATACTGGGAATATGCACATTGATATGTAAAGTAAAAAATGGTGAAATGAAAATATTTAAACATGGATAAAGATATATTAACAAGAGTACCACAAACAGCACAAGATACCACAACAACATAAGAGAAACACATGTGCAGTCCTTGCCAAGAAATAACATGCAAGGACCAAATTTAATTTTAGTAACATCGACCTAGACCTTCAAACTACCAAATCTGAAATCTACAGGGTTCTTTTTCATGCAAGGGAAATATATGTACCAAGTTTCCTTAAAATCTGTTTTTGACAAGTTCGGTTATTGCTGAGAAATGAAATGCAATGGTGAAATCTATTTTTACTAATAGTGATCATGTGTTTTAAGCTAGTCTGGAATGAAATGCAAAGGTCAAGTCTATTTTAGTAACATCAACTTTGACCTTGAAGGTAAACACCTCCGAATAAATAGGATCTTTCTTGGGCAGATGGGAACACATGTACAAAGTCTGGTATAAATAAGTTATGTAGTGCTGAAGTTTTTGTCCTGAAATGAAATGGAATGGCCCAATATGTTTTAGTGACAGTGAACTTAACCTGTTTTTCCTAAGTCTATGGAAAACAAATATAATAAATTTCATCAAATTCTGTTATCTAAAATTTAGGTTGTCATCCAGATATGAAATGCTTAAGCAAAATCTGTTTTAAGAACAGTGACCCTGACCTTGAAGCTACTGATCCCAAAATCAATACGATTCTTTCTTTGGTTAAGGGGAACACATGTACCAAGTTGGATTGAAATCTGCTCACAGGAACTTAACATCATCATTCAGAAATGAAATGCATAGGCAACATTTATTTTTTAGCAACAGTGAGCTTGACCTTGGAGCTACTGACACCAAAATTAATAGATTTTTTCCTTGGGATAAGGGGAACACACACATTAAATTGTACGAAATCTGTTTACTGAAACTTAAGTTATCATCTAGAAGTGAAATGCATATGCAAAATAAATTTTTAGCAAGTGACCTTGACCTTAGAGATACTTAATTCAACATCAACAGATTTCTTTCTTGTGCTAAGGGAAACATGTGTACCAATTTGCCTTTAAATCTATTCACTACAACCTGTTATCATCCATAAATGAATTACATAGGCAAAATCTATTTTTGGCAACAGTGACCATGACTTTGGAGATACCCTCCCCAAAATCAACAGGGTTCTTCTTTGGGCTGACAGAAACATACATACAAAACTGCATTGAAATATGTTCACTAGAACTCGAGTTATCATCTGGAAACCAAAACAAGTGCCTCCATCCCTACCTGCCCAAAATGGATGACAGTAAACTATAATACCATGCAACTTTCAATGGTTGGGTATTAAAACTGTGTTCACCATCTTATTATTTGAATAATGTAAGCACATTCAAAATTTGACTTAACTGAGACACAGTAAATGAAACCAATGCCAATACATTATTAATAAATTATCCTCAAATAGGTACATGTACATATGTACAACTTTAGACAAAACTGTACAAATAAAATAGCTTGTAGCAAATTATGTTTAAAGAATATTGGATAAATATATCCAATGATGCACACACATAAATATATCCAATGATGCACACACATGAAACATTAAATGCCATCATAAAACTGATTGCTTGTACAAAAATTCAATGCAGTTTAAAATGACCCACCATAATAATATCAAGTTCACCTGAATCTGATATGTATTTATACACACGGAAACCATTCAAGCACTTAATTTATATTCATTGCCTGAATAACATTTATGGATCTATGAAAACCAATTTTTGGAGTAAAATAAATTTCTTTGATAATACCTGCCCAATCATAATATGTTAGAATAACCACTACTTCATATATCCAGCCAACCCAAGCTAAAAAAGACATTTAAAGAAAATAAATTTTTGACAAATCGATGTTATTTAATGTAAAATGTGTTAACAATATGGTATTTTCTTTTACTGAAGTTTTGCTTATTAACACTTTTATAAGGGATAATTTCTCTATTTCTTTTCCACAATCAATGATTTTCCTCATGTACAGGATGTGGCCATATTATTTATAAGCTCTGCACCTGTGAAAGCAGTAACTGTCTTTACCTTTGACATTGTTTAGTTCATGTTGGTTATGTAACAAGATGACAGTTGGTTGACAGTGATTCAAAATTTTGATTGCTGGTAGAAAGTTTGGATTTAATACAGGATATAATTTGATTTCATAAGAAAAAGGACATATCTTTCCAGTGATATAATTTGATTTCATAAGAAAAAGGACATGTCTTAACAGTGATACAATTTAATTTCATAAGAAAAAGGATATGTCTTAACAGTATCTTGGTTCTTTTATAGATATCTTGCCGCACTGAAAAAGCAGCAGGTTCTTGAAATAGGCTGCTCAAATCTAGCCTTATTATCTAGTTCTTCATGTACTTCCATAATTTCATTTTATCTTTATAATTACATAGTTTAATATCATTGTTATGTGTGATTGTTTTACAGTTAAAAATTAACTTTATGGAACAGCAAATTAGCACTCCAAAGTATTAGTAATAGACTGGATGTATCTTTGTACCCCAGACTACTTACACAAATGTTTGAAATTAATTGGCTATGTCTTTTATAACTGCTTAGCAAATTTTAATAAAAGTTGGGCATATACTTCCATTCACACAGTATATTCATTCAAGGCATATATTTCCATTCACACGGTATATTCATTCAAGGCATATATTTCCATTCACACAGTATATTCATTCAAGGCTTATAATGAAAATAAAAGATAGTTTTCCCTTAACCATGTTTTGTGCCTTGTTTAGCAATAAAATGCTAAAAAGTTGTCTGCTTGCAGAGACAAAGTCAAACAAGAGTTGTCTCCTCTTGGATAAAGGGATTGGTAACAATTCCCATAAATTGTCAGTTACTGCTGGAGCAGAATTCCATGCTCTTCCAGGGATGTAACTGCAGGTAGTTTTTTGGAAGCGTGTGTTATAACTGGGTAAATATTACTGAAGAAACATATTTTAATCAAAAAATATGTTAAGGGAAATGGTCAGAGGCGGATGGAGTGACATCCCCTTACTCTGGAGTTGGCCCTAGGTCCAGCCTTTTAACATATGCAAAGCTGCCTCAAGTCTCCTCAAGTCTCAGAGCTAGGTTAGCACAGGTCAATAAATGCATCTGGTCTTAGAAAAAATGTTTGACCCTGCAAATCCAGCGAAATAAAGTAGTCTGTGTCAAGCTGCTGAGTGACCTGGGAAGGTGGCATGTTATTCTGCTGATATAGGTCAAACAGGTCATATTGATCCCTTTGGGAGAAAAGGTCTCTCGGGAAAAAGCTGGAGAATATTGTCTCAGACCTCCATCCTTTGGCTTGAATGCAGTAAAGTTGTTGACATTTTTCCGTAAGTTAGACCAGTTTTTAGTAAGACGTAACAAAATATCAGGTACTGCTATTGTCAACTTGGAAAACATGCATTTGAAAAGTATATGTTGTTTATTAAATGTCATCAAAGACAGTCCAGAACTGGAAAAGGTCATTGTCAGAGTACATGTACCAAGAAGTATTTAGATCAGTGTTACACGTGTTTTACATATAGCTATATCTGTTTAAATTTGGTGACGGATGAAACAATATTATTGCCAATTGAAAGCTTGGTTGATAATTTTAAATGTAATTCTTGGTTTCATCAAATGGATGTAAAGTACCTGAGAAGAGCTTTCAAATGACATCTTAGTCTACAGTTATTGCTTTCAGTCAAATGTTCATGTTTCATGTGCAATAGAACAGGTGCATACAGTAACTATATTATTTGAATATAAAAAAAGTCTTGGAAATAGCATATATATCAATATTTTACCAAATGAAATGAATAAAAAAAATGGTTTTACAAATTCTGATCAAGCATTTCAGAGGTATTTGCCAGTAATGTAATGCAGGACAATTTAGGATTTTGAAAACAATCCGGCTTGAGTGAGATACATAGAAAGAGAAGGTTGTCTGTTTTTGTTCTGTTTTGTTTTTATGAGTTACAGACATAACCAGTGGTGGTTACTTCTAGTAATTTAAAATGATTTATTTTTTCTTCTAACCACCCATAAAATAAAACGCTTATTACCCAGTGTGTTATGTCAGTAATAACTTTATTTAAGATAATGGCCAACTAAGACATTTTTTTAACAATAGGAAACACTGTACAATTTAAGTCCAAATCTTCTTGGAAGTTCCATTTATTGTGCACTGTGGACTTAAATGTTTAAAAAGAGGATACATCAGCACGGTGGACTATAAAAACTAATAGAGATCAAGGTAAAACATGGCAGATCACCCATTTTTAGGTTCTCTTAGATTTCAATGCGTCCTTTACTTATACCTAGTTATCAACAATGAAATCATATTAGGACGTCCTCAAGGCATATTTCTACTCATTCACCAAAGGCTCAATGTTGGCGATGAAATATACCCATATCCACCTAGATCCAGACCTGCCAACCCTAACAAGACATTTTCAGTATGTTTCTGGTACAACTTCCAGACCTGCCAACCCTAACAAGACATTTTCAGTATGTTTCTGGTACAACTTCCAGACCTGCCAACCCTAACAAGACATTTTCAGTATGTTTCTGGTACAACTTCCAGACCTGCCAACCCTAACAAGACATTCACAGTAGATTTCTGGTACCACTTCCAGACCTGCCAACCCTAACAAGACATTCTCAGTAGATTTCTGGTACAACTTCCAGACCTGCCAACCCTAACAAGACATTCTCAGTAGATTTCTGGTACAACTTCCAGACCTGCCAACCCTAACAAGACATTCTCAGTAGATTTCTGGTACAACTTCCAGACCTGCCAACCCTAACAAGACATTCTCAGTATGTTTCTGGTACAACTTCCAGACCTGCCAACCCTAACAAGACATTCTCAGTAGATTTCTGGTACCACTTCCAGACCTGCCAACCCTAACAAGACATTCTCAGTAGATTTCTGGTACAACTTCCTGAGGTACTACTATAAAGTTAGTATGGTTCTCTGACCAACTCGACTGAATCTAATTTGAAACCCAGATCTGGATCAAATCTGGACAAGCCAATATCTGGATTTGACCGCAACAATCATATTTCCATGATGTAAGGGTCATTTCAGTAAGGCTTCTGGTCAAATCATAAGGGTTGGCAGGTCTGCACTTCAATGCCTGACAGGGTCCTGAAGATGACCTTGGGAAGAAGAGTTCAAAGAACAAAGACGACAATGGTTGCAAGACAAATGATTTCCGAGGAACTTCTGATAGTTTGGACCAACCAATAAGGCATGAAATGCAGTGGTTCAAAGGGTGTTTTGTTCAACCATGTCAGATCCCATGGTAGGTTCAATTTCAGGCAAAGGGCCAAGGTATTTGATTGAGACAAGTAAAAAAACTGGCAGGAACAATGGAGGGATCTTTTTTCTAGACCATGTCCACCTTTCCATTATGGCAAAATGTGTTTGAAATCATGGAATGGCAGCCCATATTTGAAATTGGAGCTAACTTCTCCTCCTTGAAAAGCTATAACAGGAAGTTAGCTATCTGAGATTGGAGCTAACTTCTCCTTGAAAAGCTATAACAGGAAGTTAGCTATCTGAGATTGGAGCTAACTTCTCCTCCTTGAAAAGCTATAACAGGAAGTTAGCTATCTGAGATTGGAGCTAACTTCTCCTCCTTGAAAAGCTATAACAGGAAGTTAGCTATCTGAGATTGGAGCTAACTTCTCCTCCTTGAAAAGCTATAACAGGAAGTTAGCTATCTGAGATTGGAGCTAACTTCTCCTTGAAAAGCTATAACAGGAAGTTAGCTATCTGAGATTGGAGCTAACTTCTCCTCCTTGAAAAGCTATAACAGGAAGTTAGCTATCTGAGATTGGAGCTAACTTCTCCTTGAAAAGCTATAACAGGAAGTTAGCTATCTGAGATTGGAGCTAACTTCTCCTCCTTGAAAAGCTATAACAGGAAGTTAGCTATCTGAGATTGGAGCTAACTTCTCCTCCTTGAAAAGCTATTACAGGAAGTTAGCTATCTGAGATTGGAGCTAACTTCTCCTCCTTGAAAAGCTATTACAGGAAGTTAGCTATCTGAGATTGGAGCTAACTTCTCCTCCTTGAAAAGCTATAACAGGAAGTTAGCTATCTGAGATTGGAGCTAACTTCTCCTCCTTGAAAAGCTATAACAGGATGTTAGCTATCTGAGATTGGAGCTAACTTCTCCTCCTTGAAAAGCTATAACAGGAAGTTAGTTATCTGAGATTGGAGCCAACTTCTCCTCCTTGAAAAGCTATAACAGGAAGTTAGCTATCTGAGATTGGAGCCAACTTCTCCTTGAAAAGCTATAACAGGAAGTTAGCTATCTGAGATTGGAGCCAACTTCTCCTCTTTGAAAAGCTATAACAGGAAGTTAGCTATCTGAGATTGGAGCCAACTTCTCCTTGAAAAGCTATAACAGGAAGTTAGCTATCTGAGATTGGAGCTAACTTCTCCTTGAAAAGCTATAACAGGAAGTTAGCTATCTGAGATTGGAGCTAACTTCTCCTCCTTGAAAAGCTATAACAGGAAGTTAGCTATCTGAGATTGGAGCCAACTTCTCCTCTTTGAAAAGCTATAACAGGAAGTTAGCTATCTGAGATTGGAGCCAACTTCTCCTTGAAAAGCTATAACAGGAAGTTAGCTATCTGAGATTGGAGCCAACTTCTCCTCCTTGAAAAGCTATAACAGGAAGTTAGCTATCTGAGATTGGAGCCAACCTCTCCTCCTTGAAAAGCTATAACAGGAAGTTAGCTATCTGAGATTGGAGCTAACTTCTCCTCCTTGAAAAGCTATAACAGGAAGTTAGCTATCTGAGATTGGAGCCAACTTCTCCTCCTTGAAAAGCTATAACAGGAAGTTAGCTATCTGAGATTGGAGCTAACTTCTCCTCCTTGAAAAGCTATAACAGGAAGTTAGCTATCTGAGATTGGAGCCAACTTCTCCTTGAAAAGCTATAACAGGAAGTTAGCTATCTGAGATTGGAGCCAACTTCTCCTTGAAAAGCTATAACAGGAAGTTAGCTATCTGAGATTGGAGCCAACTTCTCCTTGAAAAGCTATAACAGGAAGTTAGCTATCTGAGATTGGAGCCAACTTCTCCTTGAAAAGCTATAACAGGAAGTTAGCTATCTGAGGTACTGAGGGTTTTAAGGGAGAAATGTTTCTCTGCCAGCACCAGTGGGGGAAGACTCCATTTCTCTTGGTGGGCATTCAAAGTGGTAGGCCTTCATAGAGCCGGAGCAATTCTGTCCACCATTTGTTTGCATAAACATTCTTTCTGAGGGCTTGTTTGTTGGGTTGGGATTGAAAAAGTTTTATTCACATTTGTTTCAGCATGCAAGAAGGCAGGATTTTCCTGGGAATCTCTGCCACTAAATTCAGGAGGTAACTGATCCATGATTTTTCACAATGATGCTTAGTTTGCAGATTCCTTTGCTTCCTAAATGACCCTGGGAATCAATGGGGTTTGGGGAAAGGTGTTTGCATCAAAGACTGTTCCAGTTCAGTGAAATGGCGCTGAATGCTCAGGCTTTTGGATCTTAAACTGGCAAGACTAAGGTTGGGAGATTGGCATTCCACCTCGTTGCAAGGATGTCCAACCCAGCATGCAGAGATTCAACTGAATGCCAAGGGGTTAATGCACCATTCTAACACATTTAGCCTGGCAAACTTGAATGTGGATCTATTGACAATGATATCTAATAAGAACAATTTCAAGCAAGAAGGAGATCAGGGGACTTGGTTTCTCCTTAACTTTTGTGATAATTAATTACAGTTGATTTGTCAGAAAGAATTGGGCTGCCTTTTCCAGACATCTCCTGACATTATCCAAAGGCATTTGTCATGGCTTTCATCTCCAGAAGGTTGATGTGCAAGGCACTCTTCTGAAGGGACCAAATCCCACTCACTTCTTAAAAGGAGCACAGAAGATGGACACCCCTACCCGTGGTGCTGGTGTCTGTGCAGATCATAATTTCTAGCATTTGATTCTGCAGCAGAATGCTAGCCATAAGCTAAGAGGGGTCCCCGTATTTTAGATGGTATCTCAGGTAGTCTGAAATTTTGATCATTTTGTGCAATGTTTCAGCCACCACTTGGATAGAAGAATAATCCATAGGGGTTCATGAACAAGCAGTCCAAAACAAGAAGGTCTGCAGCCACACTGAGAATACCTAAGAGGGAAAGAAATTACTAGATTGAAATTCAACTCTCTGAGGAGATGAAATACATCACTGAGATGATCTGGCATTTTCTTGATGGAGGCAAACTTGATTCAAGTAGATCTGAACTCCATGCCCAGATGAATGAAGTGCTGGGATGAAACAAGACCAGATTTGTGCTTGTTCACAAGGAATTCAAGGTGAAGTAAAAGCAAAACAAGGGACTTCGTGTCTTGGTACAAAAGATTGTTCACCTGATGCTTTTGGAGAATACTGTCCAGGTAGCTCAATGTCAAGCAACCTGGGAGAGAAACTAGACCAAAACAACTTATTTCCTTGCCTTCCGCCAAGTCTTGTCATGACTTGCTCTGGGAAATGGGGGTCTCACCAACGAGTTAGATTATCTCCGGTCTTTTCTTGGAAAATGAAGGCTGGGCTCAGGGTCACTGGGCCTGTGCAAAGTTTGCTTCTTTAGGGGCCTGGTACCTGACCTCTGCTATGTGGCTACTGAATATGAAGTTGGAAGATACAGAATGAAATCTGAGAATGGCCTTGTGGTGGTCTTTTAACAGCACAGATGTGGATAGAATGTATCTCTATAAACTAGCTGGAGGTTAACAGAAGCATCTATGGAACTGGAGACTGAGTGTTGAGCTACCCTGTTGAGTACATGAGCCATGTGAAAGACTGACTCCCTGCCTTGTTGAGTACATGAGCCATGTGAAAGACTGACTCCCAGCCCTGTCGAGTACATGAGCCATGTGAAAGACTGGCTACCAGGCATCTTTGTTGGTATGGGTCTCAATAATGGGATCAAGGCTATTCTCAGCTTGCTCCAATTCAGCCATCAAGACCACTTCGAGAATGGAGCAAATAGATACAATTTTTTAAACCAGTTGTTGTGCACTGAATAAAGATTTCAGGTACATGCATAATGAGGAAAGTTTCAACATTCCCAGTCCTGTAATATCACTATTAATGGCTGGGACTTAAGTGCTGAACTACTGCATGTGTGTAAAGGCCGGTCTGAAGTTAGATAGGAGCTGGCATTGAGATTGGAAAAGCCTGTTGATTCTTTGGTCTTGAAGTTGCCCTTTGAAGCAATTTAAGTTATCAGAGACTTAATCAGACTGTGTTAATTGTTTGAAAGAAGGCTGGTCCAGATATGGGAATTCTGCAAGAAGCCACTGACAGAACAGGAGGAGGCTGACAGAATTCTGAAGGCAAAAGACAGAAGACTACTTCAATAGATGCACAGATGGGGTTCAGGAGTATACACCTTTAAAATCAGACATGTGGGGTGACAAAGAAGACTGCTATGATGGTTGTGATGACTGTGCTGATGAACCACATAGATGGGGATGAGTCCATCCATGCTGGGGCATGGTGATCTCCAGGTGTTTACAGTCATCAAAAGTCTGATTGCAGGTACTGGGTGTCTGGGAATGGGAAATTGGTATAGCAGTAATGGGTTGCGACAGATCTGAGACCAGTTACTGACCTGTCTGGTGCCAGTCTGAAATGCCTTCATTGGTCCATTATTAGATGTTGTGGTGCTGGTTGTGCCAGGCATTTATGACAGACCTGGGGCTGGAAGTGACTTGAACAGGAGCTGGATGCTGTGTACATCCATAGCCCTGGACTGGTATGCCTGGAAGACAGATTACTTTACCAAGTCCCGAGGGCATAGGTTGAGACAGAGCTAGAGCTGGAGTGGATGAGGTCCAGGGTTGGCTGACACCTGGTGCCAAGGCCCAGTACCGGCTATTGGGGGCTCGATCACCACAGCCAGTACCAGGGTTTATATGAGGTGATGGATTGTCCAGGACTGGTCCATGTGGGATGCAGTGCTGTGTCTATGCTGGCCTGGTAGTATGTTCTGTCTTGGTATGATCTGGCTGTGACACTGTGTGTGTTGGCAGAGCTAAAGCTGTGCAGGGGGTCCAAGATGGCAAAGATCATCTGACCCTCTTTGGAACTGGAGAATTTCTTGCTTCGAGAGACCAGGACCTGAGAAAGTTGGTGACTGAGTCAGTGTTGGCAGTAATATTGATCGCATCTGTACCCTTATAGGAGTGTTTCTTGGCTCTCTCACTAGCCTGGGTACATGTTTTTTCTGAAACTGTTGCCCATATCTCTTCAGATCAGTGCAAAAATATATCCCAGGTATGACTGACACCCAATACAGCTAATACTGGCTAGCTGATTATCTTCAGCCATCTTGAACTTCTTACAGACCCCACACTTAATCCTGCTCATTATCACCTGTAATCAAAGAATGCAAAACAATGGCATATACAGTTGAAATAAGTCCCACTAAGCATAAAGTGGAACGGATACTAAGATAATCTTATTTCTAATGATGCTAGATTTAACTTGCAAAGAGGTTGAGTACTGACATGATACTATTTCTAATGATGCTAGATTTAGCTAGCAAAGAGGTTGAGTACTGAGATGATCTTATATCTAATGATGCTAGATTTAACTAGCAAAGAGGTTGAGTAATGACATGATACTATTTCTAATAATGCTAGATATAACTTGCAAAGAGGTTGAGTACTGACATGATACTATTTCTAATGATGCTAGATTTAACTTGCAAAGAGGTCGAGTACTGACATGATACTAC
Organism: Margaritifera margaritifera; assembly: GCA_029931535.1. NCBI lineage: Eukaryota > Metazoa > Mollusca > Bivalvia > Unionida > Margaritiferidae > Margaritifera > Margaritifera margaritifera. Next base: position 7,326,402 of record JAQPZY010001681.1, read on the forward strand.
TGACCATTAGGACAAGAAATCAAGATCATGCTAATTAGCTTATCATATTATAAAACCAACAACTGAGTTGCAAAATATTCCTTTATGCTGAATATAGAGCGAAAAACAGTAAGAAATCAGATGGAGTATACTTCCCTGAGATTAGAAAACTCCCAGCAATTGCTCAAACTGGAGAAAAGGCACACAAAAAAAAACATAAAGATATCTGCGAGGGATCTTGTGAGAACAGGCTGACCAGGCATGAGCAGTAGTAACTACAACCAGGCATGAGCAGTAGTAACTGGCAACTGATGGGATTTTGGTCCAATCCCTCTATCCAAGGCATGACTACTCTTGTCTTCTGACTTCCATCTCAGTCAGCTGATTACTTTTTAGCACTGTTATGGCTAAAACAAGGCAATAAATGGTGTTTTCATTTTTATTATCTTGGAAGGGCTGGATTTGCAAGGTAGTTCTCCTAACATATTATGATTATGTAATGTATTTGAAGAGGAAATATATAACAAGACTGCATCTGAAGTTTACAACTAACAGATGTCATATACTAATACATGCAATAATCTAGAAATATGTATACCTACATGTCTGCATACATGCATACATACATACCAGGGCCTTCAAAAGATTTTTGCCCTTGCTGGCAATTATTTTCCCAAAAATTAATGTAGTCGCTGGATATGGATGATATTTATTATAAAAACATTAAAACTTGCTCTTTTCATAAATAATAACAAAACATTCATTGCAGCTTGTCAATCGGACATGTCTGGTAAAAGTTGGCATTCTCTGATACATACATATTTAAAAACAATTTTTATCAAACAAAACAGAAAAATAGTTAACCAGCTAGCTAATGAAATAATTTATCTGTATAGTGATATTTTGAAAATTAGAAATATTTGTGAAGGATTTAACTTATATTTTCACATGGGTAATGAAAATATAAGAAATTAAATCCACCAGAAAAAAATTGTTTTGAGGGTGTTAAGTTAAAAAATATGACCCAAGAAATTAGTTTCCTTTTACAGTGACTGTTTATTGCCAAATTACAAAATTTCATTCCCACTTTTATTTCTGATTTTTACAGTATATCAACTCTTTTTTTCAATATGCACCAAGCTAATCCAACATTTGATACATAAATGTGCAAATTTAAACAAGTTTATTAAATCATTAACTATCTGCTTATCATCACATGATTTCTGAACTCTGTTGCAAACTCTTTGAGGGTTCAAAATCAGGAAGCATGGATGAAACTTTGTTTCTAAGTTCCTCTAGCCGTTTTGCTTTCTCCTGTTCTTTCTTTATAGACTCAGGAAGATGTAACCATGCTCTGAAACAGTGCCTCTTCAGCATGCTGAAACAAGATATGTAAACAGCGTACATACAATATTGTATAATTAGGTCATCTATATATAGATAATCTAACACAAATATGTATACCAAATTTAATTTGTCTATCTCAAGTGGTCATCTATATATAGATAATCTGACACAAATATGTATACCAAATTTCATTTGTCTATCTCAAGTGGTCATCTATATATAGATAATCTGACACAAATATGTATACCAAATTTCATTTGTCTATCTCAAGTGGTTTTTGCTTAATCATGCTAACAAGTTTTTTTTTTAAAAATGTCTTTGTCCAAAAAATAAAAAAATGTGTACAAACAAATTAGTAAAATATAGGTTCTTACATGAGCTCTCATTTCAAATGCAATTTATCAAATAAGTCAAAAAGCTTCTATCTTTTGAAAGTCTTGGTGAGCAAAAGATTGAAATTATTCAACGATTTTCTTAAATTTCATTTAAAGTGAATCAAATGTAGGATTCTATGTATCATATCACAAAAAACCCTGAACTTAATTCGATGAAACTGAAGAACAACGTAGAGAAATGATTTGGTCATCATGCCTTTGCCTTGCATGATGTCATGACAAATTTGGAATGGATGTATGGAGGTACAGATGGACAGCAGAAAAACAATATGCCCTTTCTGCTACTGCAATGGCGATATAAAAAAAAAACTCATAAAAATTACAAAATAGAATCAATAATGTTGAAGTCCTTTCCAATCAGAATTACTTACTTTAGGTAAAACTCTTTAGCTTTTCTCTCCTTCTCCCATGATGCAACTTTCTCTTCATTCACGTAGTCATGCCAGCTGTTCAGAATCTTGGAAAGGAGGATGTGTTGATAGTGTTTATCTGCTTTCTGATTCTCAATTTCGGCGTGATATTTAAACTGAAATAGAGTTACATATTACACAAAACCAGAGATCCTGAAATTCTAATGGCTCTTGCTAGACATTTTTTCCTGAAAATTAATGTGGCAGCCATATATTTGCGAAATTTAATATAAAAACATTCAAAGGAGATACAACAAGTTGTGACAAAAAGAAAACTTTGATATATATGTATCTAATTATTAAATGTGTTGGAAAATGTGTCATTTTCAGTTCCAGATTTGTTGCTGCTTTAGTATTGGTATCATCCTTCCATGATTAACTGGTTTCCTCTCAAACTAATTATTTATAAAAATAATTTTTTCTTTCAGAACACTATACTACAGAATTTCCCCCAACAACAGTATTTTATTCCACTCTACTGTTTTTAAAAATTAATTATTAACTGACAACAAGCCGAGGTACTACCTCAAAAATACATAACAACTAAGTAAGGGGCATTTTCAGTCAAGTTGGCTGGTGAAGTTTTATTTGACCAGGTCCCCAAATAAGTCTTGGACAATGATAATAAGAGTTTGTTGTTGTTTGCTAGTATCTTTTTTTTCTTCATTCAGGCCTTGGCATCACATACTTTGTTCTGAAAGTTATCATGTACTGACACACTGTGACACAAACCATGTAGTGTGAGTGACTGATGTAATGTCGGTAGTACAGACCTTGGGGTAATCGTTCAATTATAGGGTTTTTGAAAAGTCCAAGAGACAAATCAAAGACAAGTTGATATAACTCCTTTGACCAATGTTCTGTTGTTTAGAGTATGTGATGGTCAAAACTTCTGACCTACCAGATATGTCCAGCAAATACAGGTATTTAAGGATCTCTGCACAAAACATATCATACAGCATAATTTTCTGCAGATATGCACTAAACATATCATACAGCATAATTTTCTCCAGATAACCACTAAACATATCATACAGCATAATTTTTATCCAGATATGCACATATTTGTTTCCAAAAGATAAAAGGGACATGGCATATGCACTGGATGCAGAAAATATCTACTTTTTATTCCCACATCCCAAGTTGTGGCTTCAATGTTTAGGTAAATTACTGGTATTTTTCAGAATTGTGAAACTTCTGTTACCAAAAAACTCTTATTGAAAAATCTCTTAGAATCATTTAATTTGCATGAAAAAGAAGTGCTGAAAATCAAAAACTAAGCAGTACAAGAAATCTCCAGTACTCTGCTGCATGTAGGTATCTACCTTGCCACTTGATTGAAATCAGTCATGTACATTCTAAGATGTTGTGAGCTCTTGTTTTTGAGCTGTCATAAAATGTCCCACGACTAATGTCTAATAAATAATTTGTCATTTTTCTGTTTGTGAACCTCTGCTGATCTTTTCATGATACACTCTTGACAAACTGAAAAGTTAATCAAGCACTTTCTTTGTTAAACTCTGATTGGTTAACAGTTACAACAAATTTCAAATGTCAGCAAGCTGTTGTGTTATCAACTCCAAGTCTGTCAGTAAATAAACAAATATGTACATCCACTTATGAACTGCACTTAAATTATTGCACTTAAAACATGTTCATAAATAGATACAGGTTTTTCAATGGCTGCACCGAACACAAATTGGAATTGGCTTTTCTAAAGTAGATGTCACAGAGGGATCCTAAGTCTTAGGCCTAAGTGTAAGGTTGTGCAAGTCATATGTGGCATTACTACTGCTACAGCCAGTATATTGTTTTTTTGAAAGATAATAAAAAGATTCACGTGGCCTGTATCCCAAAGTGGCATTATCATCAACAAGAGGCCCAAGTGGTCCTGAGACTGCTCACCTGGCCGACATTTGCCTAATAGCCAAATGCAAGAGAAGTTGGTCAAGATATCTGGGTAAAAAGGATGTTCTCTGTTGACATTTTTCCAGTACTGTTGATTCTATATTGTATGAAAACACGTTTCAAGGTTTCTCAAGTTTCTGTTGCATTATTTGTCAAATACTGAAAGGCTCCTATGCCAGGATACTTTTTGTCCAACTTGGTAAAATTCTGTTCATCATGCATTTTAAGATAAAGTGGCATAAATGTTTTTCTGCTTTCAGAAATGGCAGCCACATTTGATAGCAGAATCTTTTATATAAATCTTAAAGGTGTTAAGCTGGAACACTTTCTGTCAAATTGGGTCAAAATCTGTTAAGCAATTATTAAGAAGAAGTTATTGAAGATTTTCTATTTTTCTGTAAAGTTTGGTCACATGGTTTTGAAAATGCTGTTAAAAGGTTTTTCCACTTTTAGTAACTGTGGCCATATTTGATGGTGGGTTGGCATCAGTTGTACAAAACTGAAAGGTCTTCATATCTGGATGCTTTCTTTCAAGTCTGATCAAATTCTGTTCAGTAGTTTTCAAGAAGTCATTTAAAGGTTTTTCTATTTTTTGTAACAGTGGCCATATTTGATGGTAGATCATTTTTTGTATAAAGTTTAAAGGTCTTCATGCCAGGATGCCTAATGTCAAATCTGATCAAATTCTGTTCCGCAATTTTGGAAAAAAAGCCATTTAAAGGTTTTTTAATTTATATTAACTGAGGCCATATCTGATGGAAGATCAACATCATTCATACATCATTCATACAAAACCTGAAAGCCCTTTATGCCAGAATGTTCTGTGCCAAGTTTGATTGAAATTGGTCAAGAGGCTGAGAAGTTGAAAATAGCAACTGATGATGGGCAACTGCCAGGTTTTTCTATATTGGTATGAGTTTCCTTATTTTACGGTGGATCAGCAGCATTTATACAAACTTGAAAGGTCTTCATGCCATGATGCTTTCTGTTAAATTTGATCAAAATCTGTTCAGCAGTTTTGAAGAAGTTGTTTAAAGATTTTTCTATTTTTTAGTAATGGTAGCCATATTTAATTGCAGATTAACATTTTTTAAAATAATTTTTTTCTATTAATTATACAGGTCTTGAAGCCAGGATGCTTTCTATCAAATTTGATTAAATACTGTTCAGTGGTTTTGGAGAAGAAGTCATTTAAAGGTTTGCCATATTTGATGGTGGATCGGCATTATTTGTACAAAACTGAAAGTACTTTATGCCAGAATGCTCCAAGCAAAGTTTGGTTGAGATTAGTCATGAGGCAGGAGGTTTTTGAGAAGAAGCTGAAAATAGCATCTGTTGATTAAAAACAGACAGGTTTTTCTATTTTTGGTAATGGCTGCCACTGTGGTGGCAGATCAGCATCATTTGCACAAACTTGAAAGTTTCTCATGCCAGGATGCTATCTGTCAAATTTCATTAAAATCTGTTCAGCAGTTTTAGTGAAGAAGTTATCGAAAGATTTTTTTGCTTTTAGTAATGATGGCCATATCTGCATTATTTGTACAAACCTGAAAGGTCTTTATGCAGGATGCTCAGTGTCAAGTGTGGTAGAAATGGGTCTGGTGATTTTTGAGAAGGTGAAATTAAAAACTGTGGATGGATGCAGGACAATGGACGAGGGGCTACACTATAAGCTTACTTGGCCTTATTGCCAGGTTCGCTAAAAATTATGACAGATAAACATATTGTAAACAATTACTTTGAATTACTACTTTTTATATGGTACCCATTTTCATACTAAAAACACAGCAATTTAAAGACCCAATAACAATGTTCATTCTCCACAAGATGTAAGTACTGTCAAAAATTTCATTTTCTGCATAATCATGAAAATTTTATATATACAAAAATACATGTATTCACAGTGTGAATTTCAGTCAATCCCTTAAGTCTCATCTTTCTTAGTAATGAGATGGATATTCATTTCTGTAAGACTTAAGAATTTGTAAGATCTATCTATCTATTAATCTATTTTAGTGAGATCCAAACTACTGAGTATCAACAAACTTTGTTGTTTTAAGTGTGAATATAATGTTTGTAAGCTGTGTGATTTTCTGATTAATTCAGACATAGTAAAAATCTTGAAAACAGGTAGAAATTCTAAAATAATATATTTCTTGTGATGAAATACACAAAATGTGATCTTTGCATATAGTTTAAACTGTAACAGCAGCATGCAGGGGAAATCCAGAGAAATTTACAGGTTAGGATGGAGAGGCATTTTTTTGACATATAACTGTATATACAAATTAAACATCTGTCTCAACATTTTAGTACATACTCTAGGAAAGATCATTTAAAAGTTATTGGCATTGAGCACAACACCTTCTGGTCAAAAGAAAATAGATGAGAAAAATTCTGGGTCAACCTTTTAGGGGCTGAAATTAATTCTGAAATACCACCAAAGATGTAACCTCCACCATACACCTGTGCAGTTTTATGCTTTTTTCTCTTTAAATCGCTTGTTTTTAATAAAAAACTAATCACTGAGTGGGACCATTGAGATAGATTGATTCAATCACATTTATCTATCTATCCCAGTAGATGATAACAATGCGCTTACCTTTCGCCAGCTGTTGAAACATTTCTTGATGATGAGAAATGTGTACATTTCATCTGCCAGACTTTCTTTCTCAGACAGAGTTTGTCTCACGTGTGTATGCCATGCTTTCAGAACTTTTCTATATGAAATATATAAGGAAAATATGATATATTTTTAAAATATTGTTTTCCTCTTCCACTTGGGGAAGCTCTGTATAAAATGTGGAAGTCTTAGAGTTCAAAAATAGTTTCCAAACAGGGTGCATACAAAAATCTTGAGAAAAAACAGGCCATTTTTATTTGGGGTTTGAGGATTTTCAAGTTTTGAGGCCCAGTGATAAAACTTAGTTTTATAACTAACGTGAACAATATCTGCTCTGTACACCATTTTGAAAACAGACAAGGTTTTTGCAGATCCGATAATTTCTTGAAGTGAGTCTCCTAAGCTAATCTGTAGATTCTGATATAAAAGAAAATTTGGATAGTGCGTTCTGATTTCTAGCTGAGGATTCAGTTTCTTCATTGTACCCACTGAGGAGTTAATCAAAGCCTATTAATCTGTTTTGAAAATTTGGCACATCTTCCATATAGATCTGAGAATTTTAAGACTTACTAATTTCTTCATGTGTGTTAAGTCTTCATAGTATTACTGACAGTTATGGTAGCAGTAGAAGTAGTAGCATTGGTGTAGTAGTAATATGTCAGTATCTATCTATCTATATATATATATATATATATATATATATATATATATATATATATATATATATATATATATATATATATATATATATATATATATATTTATAGAGGTTTTAATGCCACATGAGTACAATTCTGATTATATAGTGCTGATTAGAATTATAGTTATATCAAGGGAATAATTTCTAAAAGCTTTAGAAAGATAAACACTTTCAGAATAAATATAAATATATAGTCCTTTATGATAAAAGGCAAAGATCTAAAGAAAGGTTGGAAAAAAATAAAGGTTAAAAATTGCTAAAATCTTCAGTAATATAAACTCTTCCAAACAAAAGCATATATTTTCTCTTACAAGATAAAAGATAAAATGTAAAAGATGACAAGCCCTGTAAAAAGTATTTAAAATTTTAAAAAAAAAGGTTACCACAGTAAAGTCCTTAAAATATAGCATCAAATTTTTTCTTCTTCAACTGCATTCTTTTAGAAAGGCAAAGATTTTGTCTGTCGGAACATCATGAGAAGACTGCTCAATTGAGTTGGCATCGTAAAATTTCTGTCTGACAGTTTGAAAGTCAATACACTCGACAAAAATATGCTCCACTGTAAGTGGACACTGGTATGTTATACAAAACGTCAAGATTAACCCTTCAGGAGGTATGGTATGGGTCAGGTATGAGCATCTTATATGTAAGCGACACAACACCACCTCATCTCTGCGATTTGTTCTATATAAATGATGGCATGGCATGGTACACAATCCAGTCGAGATTCACCCTTCAGGAGGTATGGTATGGGTCAGGTATGAGTATCCCATATGTAAGTGACACAACACCACCTCATCTCTGTGATTTATTCTATATAAATGATGGCATGGCATGGAACACAATCCAGTCCAGATTCACCCTCCATGAGGTATGGTATGGGTGAGGTATGAGCATCCTATATGTAAGCGACACAACACCACTTCATCTCTGTGATTTATTCTATATAAATGATGGCACTCTGTGATTTATTCTATATAATTGATGGCATGGAGATAAAGTGATGGTTCATTTGCCTTAACAAAAAAAGCTGTGCTAGTACCATTATATACTCACCTATAAGTTGAGTCCAACCACAAACAACAAAGACCCTGATCTGCCATTTCATAATGCACTGGCAGATCAGGGTCTACATTGTTTGTTCTACTGATTACTCCTAACAAACTGTACAGACCCAAATCTTCTAGCACAATATGCAATGGCAGATCTGGGTCTGTGTAGTTTCCAGTTGGGATCAACTTATACACGAGTATATGGTAACAGTAATAGTTATTTCACTGAAATACAAAGCTATGACATCTTAGACCTACATGACTGCACCTTTGAAATTCCAAGTTTTAAAGGTTGCAATAAACAGGTGAATGGACAGACACACAAGTACATATTCCCCTATATACATGTCTAAATACGTGCCTTTCAAGAGTATTCTGGTAGTGAGTGCTGGCTAGTTGTTCCTGCTGTTTTCTAATCTCCACCAATTTCTTAAATGGCAGAAAGCCACGGAATTTCAAGATGGATTTCTGGTAATGTTCATCAGCTAAAGCATTCAGCTTCTTCATCTTCTCCTCTCTCTCTTGTCTCTCCAGTTCTCTCTGATGTTGATGGATTGTAATAATAGTAAAAAATCATAGTCAGCCATTTATATGACAGTAAAAGATCATTGTCAGCAATTTAAATGATAGTTAAAGATCACTGTCAGCAATTTATATGATGGTAAAAGATCCCTGTCAGCTATTTGTACTCAAACACCTAGTCACATTTGTTATACAAGAAATCACTACCAGGCAAAGCAGGTCATTATTACAAAATTTTCCACGTAATGTAAAATATAATTAAATTGTGCAAATTTTTAGGAGAAATGGCAAATTTGTGAATTTCTCAGGAAATGAAGATATAATTGATCTGAACTGTCATTTGTGTGTCTTCTTAATATATACTAACACACTTTATTATTTTCATTTATATTTTTCATGTACACTATTTCACTTCTTCATGTTAGTTTGAATATAACACATTTTAAACAAATAATTTCAACAGAAGTCTTGAAAACCTAATTCACATCCTCTGCAGACAGCTGCTTGCCTCTAAAATTTTGATGTACAGTAATTTTTTTCAGATCTAGTTTGGTCAGCTTGGCAAGTTGCCTCATGTTGTGAGGCAAGACTTATACCAAAATAATCAAACCACAGCATGGAAGTGGCATTACCTGATCACAAGTCTCTGCTACACTTTAATATAGAGAAAATTACCTCATTGCTCACAAGATTTTGGCAATGACATGACTGATAAGTTAAGAGGATGACAAATCTCTAAAATGCCACTTGTCTTGTGGAGCAAATATAAAAAATTTCACTTGCCCTGGAAAAAGGTCTTATTTGCATTCAGTAATTATATAAAGTTTTGTTTTTCTGAAGGAGCAAGTTGCTTGAAGGACATTTATTCTTTATTTACTTACTACAGATCCAGGATTCTGTACATGACTTTCAGTAATTCTGATTCAATTTATTTTCATGAATACCATTTTCCTTCTCTTTTCTTCAACACTCATTTGAAAATCTAATGCACTCTTGAAATTGCTTTTACAAATCTGTATACTATACAATCTGCCTATCTAGTGACTACACTTGACAATCTAAATACTGTATGTATGAAAAAACTGTTATCCAGAACTTGTTTCTATGTACCTTATTGTATCATGAATTTATTGTGACTACAAACTGAAAATAGTCTGATTATCAATATCAAAGAATGAGAAAGAAACACTTGTATGGCCTTGATAAAATATATAAAGAAAAACTGCTGTTTCAAAGAATATGCTTTTGGTGACAGAAACTTGGCAGTATTCTTCACTGACATTCATTTCATTTTGAATAAGCACAAGATAACACTGATTGCGCATTTGCTTGATCAGTTGAGTGGTCAGAAAATTAACTTGACAGACTGAAACTTTCATTATCACTTCAAACTAAGTGAGCAAATTTTCAAACCCAGCTGTTGCTATTTTGTTACAGTTGTATACACCGTGTTCTCCCTAGGGCCATTTACCATTGTGGTCCCGATACACTATCATTTCAGCTTGCAGTGCTTCTGAATCCGCTGACATGTTATGCAGTGCTTTTGAATCCACTGACATGTTATGCACCAGTGCCAATATGCTTTTATGTTTTGCTACTATCCTTCAAAAAATGTTATGTTAAATAAATATTCTGTCACCTAATTCCAAGCCCTATCACTCGAATGACACCTTTTTTTTTATTGTTTCTTGCGTATGTTATTATGATAATCCAGGATAATTACCTACTTGCTTAGCTGTTATCTTTTTTACCTGGCTTGACCTGACTGCAAGAAATTACATTGCTATCTATGGAATTCCTGCCAAAAATGCACCTATTATCCTTGAAAATAAGAGTGAAAAATTAAATTTGTGTAGCTCAATCAGTGACTCAGTGGATGTATCCTGTTCCAGTACTAATAAAATTAATAATTTTATCCAATATTTCATTCTATAATTGAATGAAAAAAAGGACTTCTACTGTGGAAACTGTTCCTAATTTTCGACTGTAACCTATTTTAGAGGTTGCCATTTTATCCTATGTAACAACTGTGGTGAAGAAAATTAAGAAACGTTTTAATATTATTATAAAGTTGTAATAGTTTTTCATCAGTATTTTAAACAACTGATGTGAAAATATGCAAAAACAGAAGATAAATTGACTATTTTGAATACTATAATTTTGAACTTGCAACACTAACTTCATATTTTTGCCAACTTTGCCCTATTCTGGCTGGAAAGAAAAGTCATTTTGCCTAAATATTAGAGTCCAGCATGGACTCTGAATTATTAAACTTGTTCACTTCGACTCTTTATATCCCTTGCTACACTCTTTATAGTAATTTCTCTCCCAAAGCCAGTATAGGACAATTTTTTTTGTGTAAAAGTTCTGATTGGGAATGGGGCTAAATTTGAGCCCCAAAACAGGTGCAGAAAAATCCCTTGGAAATTCCCTTGAGGACTTTGACTTTAATGTGACAGTAAAGTGATATGGGGTTGTGAACAAAAGAAAGATATCTATTATTTAAATTGAAAGACTGTAATGAGCTGAGAATTGGAGAAAAACCTCAACTTTTACTATTAGAAAAAAAAATTATATTTAGGTTATTAGAAAGAAAAAAAAATTATATTTAGGCAAACTTACAATAGAAAGATTTCATTTTGATTTATATTATAGACTTTCTGGTAAAATAACATCATCTCAGACCAATTATAAAAAAGCTAGTAAAACTCAATTTGAGAAAGAAAACTTGCAATGTTTCATGAAAGAGGACTTATGCATCATCACTTACTGGATTACAAACAAACTTTGAATATACAAGATACGAGATAATGTTACACATCAAATTTTAACATTGCTGAATGATAAGATTTTATATAATTTACTGTAATCCATGGTGGTTAAGTGGATAGCATGCCAGACTCATGACCAGAAGAGTGTGGGGTTCGAATCCGACCAGGACCAGGTTGGGTCGGCCTCTGTAGGATGACCCTGTGAAATACAATTTACTCCAATCGACCTGATGCAAAACAAAAAATAATGCAGCCCACTAATCACATGGTCCTGCTCAATTGAAATGTATGACAAGCTACTTGACAAACATGGCAACACTATCTGCATTTGACACTCTTCACAACGATTTATCTAAGACTTTTCTACCTTACATAGGCACCCTTCACCAGTGATAGAAAGCAAGAGCTTTTTAGTCAACATGTAAAATCTTTTTAAGTTTCCAAAGTTGGAGATAATCAGGTCTACATTTCTGTCAGAAAATTTCACTGACAGAGCAAGTCTGAGAAACCGCATAAAGTACACATGATCATGCAAGCATTGAGCTGAAAAATGACAGAAGCTTATTGTATATGTGTTGATGTTTAATTCTAAAATGTATTCAAGCCTGGTATTAGATTTGTGTATTTACATTTTAAATGATCCTCACTCCACTTCCCATCTCCCCCTCTCTCTCTCTCTCTCTCTCTCTCTCTCTCTCCTGACTGTTTGAATTTATTTTCTTGTATATCTCAGTTTGCACTGCAAAAGATAAAATTACCTATATTGATGTGTTGCTAAAACACCACTCAATCAATCATTTAAATTTACCAGTTTGTCTAGTCTCTTTTTCTCCCTGTATGCCTCAACCTTGGCTAAAACATGACTCAATCAATCATTTAAATTTACCAGTTTGTCTAGTCTCTTTTTCTCCCTGTATGCCTCAACCTTGGCTAAAACACCACTCAATCAATCATTTAAATTTACAAGTTTGTCTAGTCTCTTTTTCTCCCTGTAAGCCTCGACCTTGGCTAAAACACCACTCAATCAATCATTTAAATTTACCAGTTTGTCTAGTCTCTCTTTCTCCCAGTATGCCTCAACCTTGGCTAAAACACCATTCAATCATTTAAATTACCAGTTTGTCTAGTCTCTTTTTCTCCCTGTATGCCTCAACCTTGGCTCTCTTTTCTTCCTCAATCTGTTTCTTACGTTCCTCTTCCTCTGCTTGAAGCTGAGCCTGTAGAACAGATTAATGCAGAACACATTACATTTTTCCATTCTGATTGGATAATTATTTGGTTTCTTTGTCAGATTAATACTCACTTGTCCAGACACTATTGTCATGAAATGTCTTTTGAAAAAAATCCTATACAATTAACCAAACATCTGCTGACATTTCATGTAAATATAACATACAAACTAAATCATTTGACCTTTGATAACAGATTTACAAACAAATTATTCTGATATAAAGGCAGATAAAGAGTCTGAAAGGATAATCAGCAGTCTGGACAAGTGACAATCACATAAAGATGACTCTACAAGTCTGTAATTGTCCACTTATCTGATGTCACATCTGTCCCATATTCTTGATATTTTTTCAATAAGAAACTCCAGCTTAAGCTCATAGTCCCAATAATATGACAGTGAAGCTAAAGCTAAGGTCACAGAACTTTCGGATTTTTCTTAAACTGTGTCCTTCTACAAGGCTGCTAAATTTCTGTGCTGTATCATATCCAATTTGGAGGTTTTGAGCTTGAGTTTCGTGCTCAAAACATTTTGAGGATTATACGAGGCCTGGCCCCATATTCACGAAACTATCAAAGCACAAAATTTGAATTTGGACTTAAAACTCCAAAATTAAAAATCATACTTGGAGTTTCTCAATCTTGTTAATATTTGCAAAGAAACAACCAATTAGTTAATCCATACATTTTTGTGATTCTTACCTCTCTTGGAGTAAACTTATAGAAGATCAAAATTTCGAAAACTTGAGCACAAATTTAAATTTACTGGTTGTTTAATTTTTCAGTTCAAGATCTTTTACCTAAACACTCTCTCTCTCTCTGTGACTAAAAAATCCAGCTATGTCCAAACCCTTTCTACCCATCGATTTATCTGTCTATATACATGTATATGTCTGTTTTTGCTCTTCTAACTATATTTGCATTCTAACCCTTTCTCATCTACATATCTATCTATATGTATTATTTACATATTTTTTGACAACTTTAATTATCAGCATATGGTTTTAAAGTGCCAACAAAGATAAAAAGAAAACAAAAGTAAAAATAAATAGAACGCAATTTCCTTAAAATATCCCATATTTTTTTAAATATTATTTTTCTACTCATGTTGGAATATTATCTTTGGGGCAAGCTCAAATTTTCAAAGGGCAATTTCAATTTTCCAGTCAACTTGCCCTGGGCAAGCAGACTTTGATAAAATTTGTAGTAAATCCCTTGGCAACATTATTCATTCTATTTGTGATTTCATGTGAAGACTATCAACCCTGATCTTTCCTTGTATAATGTGACATCTGGGTGTATGCCATATGCAAATGAATGTGTCAAATATGGTATCAGACTGAAACATGTAATGGTTAAGGGGGATCAGTTTTTTGCACGTGTTATGTATAGTAAATCTATAATGTGTGCTTAACTTTGTCCACACAGTAAGGTTGTACTTATTTGTACTTTAAAATATGGTTACTTGTCAACAGGATGTTGACCAGCATTTGAATTCAAGGCAGGTCTTATTTGCTATTAGGCTGTTTTTTTCTCTCCATAGAATAACTCTCGTCCTGTTATGTTGTGGGTCATTAGAAAATAGGTATATAATAGAGACTTGATACGTATTAACTTCATTCCTGTTTTAGACCAGTCTGTGGGAATCCATTTGTAATCAGATTTTACATTGTCCCATTGAACTCAGATATCATTCAAAAGAAATTATTTCTTTAAACATTCATTGGAATTACTAAGTGCTCATTGACTTTTGGATTAATATATTACTTTGGACTTTTGTGAACTCATTCAAAGACATTCTGGATTGTATCATCGTGGTATATCAGGACATTCAAGACTATTGGAATTCATTTGGAACATTCTATATTTTTGGACTTGTGATAGGACATTTAGGATTATCTGGAATTTAATTCACAACTGTGTCTTTTGAAGTTTTACTTTGTATTGCAGGAAAATAAACTGCTTGTTGACTTTACTTAAATTGTTGGTTTCACTTTCTTTCTGTTACTTATTTGTAAGACCTAGAGTTGTAACAGCATGTGTAAGAAAAGATGAATTTATCGAACTTCTTCCAATTCTGTAATATAGCATTATCAGCACAAAAAAGATTTCAACTAGATAAAATTGTCAGCATTATATTATACAGCATTTCTTGTTTTCAGGTTGTTTTCAAGTTCACGCTGCTATTAGTACTGTTCTGAATAACAGATTTGGTCAAGCATCCGTTACTGTCAATTTTGAGTGAAATTAATTTCTTCACCCTTTCCACTATTTTGGACTTTTATTTAAAAAACATAACTCAGGTTTTGGCAAAACAGAGTATTCACAAATTGATTGATTATGTGGATTTTCAATTGGACATAGAAATTGTTCCAATCCAATAATATGATTTGACATGCATATGATGCAAACCCAAACAAAATATCCAACAGATTTAAACCTTGTGACATACACAATGAGATAGGACATGCAAGATAACTCTACCCATACAGTATGTAAAAGCTTTCCATTCACTGGACCAGTAGAAGAGTTTAATCCTAATGATCATAGGTTAATATATTAACTACACATAGTATTTCCTTAATTAGCATGATATAACTCTCATTATTTCTATTCCATCTATTCTTGTCTACTAATGAACTTTATCAATACTGTACAGAGACAGTTGCATCCAGAGAGAGAGAGAGAGAGAGAGAGAGAGAGAGAGAGAGAGAGAGAGAAATTTGTAGTTTTGTACAAGCAAAATGTTGTGTCTTATGGTAGCAAAGTTACTTTTTAGAGACAGTTTGTACAAAGCTTATTTTATCAAAATCTAAAATGTAAAAACATGGATTAACTTAAAAAATTATATGAAAAGAAATGAGCCCCTGCATACAAATGTTTAAATAATATTATCATTGAAACTGTGTAGATGGAGCAAGCAATGTCAAGAAACACAATAAACTGTATAGGGATTCAGCAGTCATGGAGAAGGCTGTCCTGGGAATCTTTGTCACTAGATTTAAGAGGTAGCTGATCCATGATGTTTCCTGCTTGTGGTGAGTCATCAGGATTAGTTGGCACTCAGATTCCCTCACTTCTACAAGACTTGGAAAACTAAGGGGTAAGGAAAAAGGCATGTTTGGCAAGATGTTCCAATTTGGGACAAGGGTGTAGGCTACAAAGGCTTTTGGATCTTTGATTGGTGAGATGAAGATGGGAAGCTTGGCGTTCCACCTCATCGCAAGAAAGACCATAAAAGGCAACCTCGGTGGGTACAGATTTGACAGAAAAGCAAGGGGCAAAAGACAATGCTGTGTGGATCAGCTGATTCCATCAGGATGTCAAGTCTGTTAAGAACTTCCGCATGCCTGGATGTAGCAGACTTGAATGTGGATTTATTGATGAGGACAACACTCGTCAAAATTCCAAACTGGAAGGCAGAGGTTTGGGGACGGCATTCTTTCTTGCCTTCTGAAGTTATAGATGACAGTTGAGATGATGGGAATATTGCCCTTTTCAGATAACATCTGCAGTTGAAAGGCTTCATCTCCAAAAGACTGATATGCATGCAGTACATTTAAGGGGCCAAACCCAACTCACTTTGATGTTGTGTTTAATGCAGGAGGTGGGCACCATTGTCAGTTGTGCTAGCATCCATGTAGATCATAATGTCTGGTGGTTAATCCTACAGCAAGTTATCTGATCTGAGCTTTTTGCAAAAAGGATGTAGAACTTATCAAGATTCATCCACACACCAATTTTCATTATTCTAGGTAGGATAGTATATAAACAGTATGGCAAAAACTCACATGGTCATGAACTAAATTCAAAAACTTAACCAAAGTCAGTAAAAGATAAAATGTAGGTCACAATGAACCTCTTCTGTTGTATGGGCATGTTAGTAACAAAGATACAAAGATGCATCATCAATTTCATGGTTCTAGTATGAACAGTACCAGAGAAATTATCAAACACAAAATTCAGTCAAAGTCAATGAAGCATACAATATTGGCCATAATGACCTATTTCTGCAATTGGGGAACAGTGCTCATCAAGATGCATCCTCTCACCAAGTTTCATTATACTAGATAGGATTGTATGTATAAAGCATGCAAAAACCCCATGTTGTCATGAGCTAAAAGCGAAAACTTTACCTAAGCCAGTAAAATGTGAAATGTAGGTCACATTGACAATTTTTGTATGGGTGTGGTACTAAGAGAGATGTGGACAATTATTTGATTCAACGGTTCAAGCATGAACAGAAAAAACACAACATTAAACCAAAGTCACTGAAGCACAAAATATGGGTCATGGTGACCTTTTTTTAACATGAGGGTGTAGTACCCATCACGATGCATTCTGTCACCAAGTTTCACAATTCCAGGTATAACAGTATTATAGAGGAGGTAAAAAACACAACCTATGTGGTCATGAGCTAAATAATTTTTTTTTACATATCAGTAAAATGTGAAATGAAGGTCCCAGTGATCTTCTTTTGTTGTAAGGATGTGATTCTAACAAAGATGTATACAATCATCTAGTTTGATGATTTTGGCATGAACAGTTCTTGAGACTGAACCCAAGTCAGTGAAACATGAAATATGGGTCACAGTGACCTACCTTTGTGATGAGGGTGTAGTACATCAAAATGCATTACCTTCACCAAGTTTCAATATGTATACAGAGTGCAAAAAGCCTAGTTGGTCATGAGCTAATGCAAAAGTAACCCAAGACAGTAAATTGTAAAAGTAGACCAAAGAGACCTTCTTTTGTTGTAAGGGTGTGGTACAAACAGAGATGCATACAATCATGATGATTCTAGCATCAACAGAGCTTGAGAAATAAACTTGAAATAAAAAAACATGAACCCAAGTCAGTGAAGCATGAAATATGGGTGACAGTAACCTACTTGTAAGGGAGTAGTACTTAATAAGATGCATCCCTTCACCAAGTTTCATGATTCCAGGAATAACAGTATTTATACAGTGTGCAAGAAACTTGAACCAAATGCAAAAACTTAACCAAGATTGTACAACTAATGTATATGCATGTACCAAGTAAGCCCCCTTAGCCCCCTTCCCAGCAGGTAGGTGCTATGAAACCCACTCCAAACTGTTACAGAGGACCTACTTTTTGTGATGAGGGTGTAGCACTCATCAAGATGCATCCCCTCAACAATCTTAATGACTCTAGGTATAACAGTATATACATGGTGTGCAAAAGATCTATGTGGTCATGAACTAAAAGCAAAAAACTTAACCTAAGCAGTAAATTGGAAAATGTAGGTCCCAGTGACCTTCTTTTGTTGTAATGCAACACTCATTGAGTTTGATAATTCTAAAATTAACAAAACTTGCGAAATAAACTAAAAAGTCAAAACTGAACCCAAGCCAGTGAAGCATGAAATATGGGTCACAGTTAGCTACTTTTGAATTGAGGCTGTAGTAATCATCTAGATGCACCCTCTCACCATGTTCCATGAATCTAAGTATAACAGTATATGCACAGGGTGTAAAAAACCTATCTGGTCATGAGCTGAACACAAAAACTTTACTTAAGCCTACAAAATAAGAACTGTTGGTCACAGTAACCTTCTTTTGTTGTAAGGGTGTGGTACTAATAGATATACATACAATCATCTATTCTGATGATTCTAACATGAACAGAGCTTGAGAAATAAATTTCAAACACAAAACTGAACCCAAGTCAATGAGGTGTGAACTATGGATCACAGCAACCTACGTTGTGATCAGAGCATAGTACTTGCTACGATGCATCCCCTCACCAAGTTTCATGATTCCAGGTATAACAGTATTTATACAGTGTGCAAGAAACCTGAGCCAAATGCAAAAACTTTACAAGAAAGTACAACTAATGTACATGTAAGTGAGCCCTCTTAGCCCCCTCCTCAGGAAGTAGGTCCCATGAAAGCCACTCCAGTCTGTTGCCTAAGACCTGGGAAGAATGGCTGAGATTTAGCGAGGCTGTACATATATATATATATATGCTTTTATCTGTGTGGATACTGATGCAGATGCTGACAGTAGTATATTAGCTTATATCTACTACGTACAGGTCAACTAACAAATGAACAATAATGCATATTTCTTACAAAACAATGTGTGAAATCACTGTGCTCATCCTCTCTGGATTGAACCACAATACTTGGGCTTAAGATGATGTCATATAAATTTTCAGTAGTGTAAATATGTTTGAATAATTCTTTGTGAACTAGTACCAATTGACTGGTGTCTGTCTGGGCAGGGCTAAATCAAGTTCTACCAGTTATTCATTTAGTTTCATGTAAAAATCAATTGATTTTCCTGGTGTTCCAATACTGGACATTTCAAATGGCTTGTGTTGGAGAAAGAGAATTTCCAAATTCAATTGAAGAAGGCAATATTACTAATCATTGATCAGTTAACAAAAACTGATGAGCAATCATGAAATTTTATCTGATTTCCAGCACAACTTTTTCAGCTTCCTTTTAACAAAAATAATCTGTCAAAATGTGTAACAATAGAGCACTATGCAGCTCACAATGTAGCATCACAGCACTATGCAGCTCACAATGTAGCAATACAGCACTGTGTAGCTCACAATGTAGCAATACAGCACTGTGCAGCTCACAATGTAGCAATACAGCACTGTGCAGCTCACAATGTAGCAATACAGCACTGTGCAGCTCACAATGTAGCAATACAGCACTGTGCAGCTCACAATGTAGCAATACAGCACTGTGTAGCTCACAATGTAGCAATACAGCACTGTGCAGCTCACAATGTAGCAATACAGAACTATGTAGCAAGCAATATAGCAATACAGCACTGTGTAGCTCACAATGTAGCAAAGTATAATGGTGAAATATTATATACCAATCTTTCCTCCTCTGCTTTTCTGCGCTTGGCATCCCTCTCTGCCTTTGACTTGGCCCTCTCTGCTGCTCTTTCATCCATTCCTACATAAATAAGAATGGTTAAGGAATAATTGACAATATTAAGACAACACAATGAAGTTAGCACACCAATAACCTAAATCCTAACAAGGCACAAATATAACTTGCTGTTTGATTGGTCCAATGACATTATTTGCAGTAGTAAAATCTGCATTTTATTGTCAGAAACACTAAAGTCATTGTAATGTGATAACATTGTCTTGTAAAAACTACAAAGAATGACATTTTTCAAGGACAACATCCACATATATTACTGTGTATTCAAAATATTTCAGAATTGGGATATCCAAGATGTATTTGCAATTTAATGTTGCTGATGCTTCCCCTATAAAACTTAGTTAGCAATATTAAAATCATTAATATTCTCAGATCCTCAAATAAAAGACTGTTAACCCAATGCCAACACATAAGCAGTTTGTATGCACTATCTGATTTGTTGACTGTAAACATTTTCAGCAGTAATATCTGAAATACATTATTGATAACATAGCATCAATGGGATGTCATGACTCTCTTTGCAACATTAATCTCTTCAGATTGGTTATTTATTTAAAAATTTCTGCAAAACATTTCATATATTGATTAGCACTGTGATAACAATCTTGTATTGGGGGATCTGAGAATGATAATATTGGCTTTACCATCACAAATATCCGTTTTACCATCACTGTTAACATGACAGTTCATTGTCCTCAAATCCTCAAATACACCTCTCCCTTGATAAATTGTGAATGACAAGGTCCATAAACATCAAGCACAACATAAAATGAGAGAGAGAGAGAGAGAGAGACTAAAGTTTGGTTAACAACTGAGGAGAGGGAAAGGAGGGTGGATGTGCTAACTTTCTTTGATACATGAGAATAATAATCTCTTTTATCCAACATAAATATTAGTCTTATGGATTTAAAAATTAATGAATATTACATCTTATGAATGAAATTAAAGTAAATAAATTGACTATCGACTTTATTAATCAAGTTGACATGCAGTACTAACAAGTTTGTGCATCAGTCAAGTCGGAGTTGCCTCCATATCAAGATCTGAGCGTGTGTGTATCCATCGTAAGGACATGCAAACAAACTCAAGCTTTAAGCTAGAATTGCACTAACAACCTGCCAGAGCCAATGTTTACAGAGGTTAAGTCCTCAATAAAGCACATCTAAATGTCAGTACACACTTTTTCATCAACAGAATATGACAATGACTGGATATAATTTCAAGCTGTTTGTACTAATAAACACAATCAGCATGAGTCAGCTGCATGGTCCTGGAACTGCATCCAGATTAAAAAAAAAAAAAAAATGATTGCAAAAAAGAGAAAAAGACCAAAATGTGCGTGTTTTATCAGAACTTACAAATTAATTTTGAATATATCACTGCAAATTTGGAAAAACAATCCATGGATTAGCCAAAGGTACAAACTTGAGGAGCTGTCTGTGCATGTAACTTCAACAATAAATTAGGCTGACCCTACACATGGATGTTATCATGATGCTGCCACTTTTCACGTTTTGTAAACAACTGGAGACAATTGATCTGTTAATTAGCATGTGTCATCATGTCAAATGACCATTTATTCCTCAACAGATATCAAAATAAAACCAGCATAGCATATGTCATCACGCCAAAGGACCATTTATTCCTCAACAGATATCAAAATAAAACCAGCACAGCATATGTCATCATGCCAAAGGACCATTTATTCCTCAACAGATATCAAAATAAAAAAAGCATAGCATATGTCATCATGCCAAAGGACCATTTATTCCTCAACAGATATCAAAATAAAAAAAGCATAGCATATGTCATCATGCCAAAGGACCATTTATTCCTCAACAGATATCAAAATAAAACCAGCACAGCTTAGATGCTGAGTAAGCAGAGTTACTTTAAATACCTTTTTGTATCCTTTGGATTTCACAATGTCCTTAATGCCCTAGTCATCAGACAGGAGACTTAGCTATTTTGTGTAGTATAAAAACATTTATAGGGTGATATGTTAAGATATTTCTTATTATTTCTCATTAATACTCTACATTTTAATAATAAAAATGTGTGAATATTGGATGTTCATTATGATTGGACTTCTGCAAAACAGAACCTTACTTTGTCATTCTTCATTTCTTTATTTTTGTTACCAATAAAATCAAAAAAGGGATCTATATATCATATCACATTATATGTGGGTTTGCAAGTTATCTGGGCATGGACTAAAAAGGGACTGGTGTACATGACTGTTATTCCCAATATAGCACAGTCCAGAGTCCTGGGACTGTATTATTCTTAATTAAAATTACCGGATGATTCAATATATAGCTTTTGACATATCAAGTTGATGAGGGTAGTTTAACACAGAAACTTCAGTTTGTGTAAGTTTAAATATGTTTGATGTTATCAAATTTAGTCTATATAACTAAGTATTATAACGAAGACAGTGTCAATATCATGATTTCAGTCACACATCAAGGTAGCATTGTACAATAAATACTGGGGTTATTTGTGCATTATTATCAGATGATGTCATTTTATCTTTACTGATTGTAAGGGTTTGATATAAATATATTCCTGTCCACAGTAAACAATAAACGCTGATCATAACTGAATGTAGTATTTCACTGTGTGACATACCAGAAGTGAATACTAACTTTCTGTCTCATCAAAAGTATGTAACTCATATATCATGAAATAGCTGTGAATGTATCCTTTCTGTCAGTATAAGCTTTGTGCCCTGAAAACATTGATGGCATTAGGAAATTAGCTCAAAATAGCATGGGGTCAAAATTCAACGGGTAGAGAGGCGAGCTAGTCACCTTGTGTTGATTGGGAAAGTGAGGGGATCCTTTGCATTTGTGCGCATTATAACTAGATAAGAGTATTGTTTCAAATGTTCACATCCTTATGCTTTACCAATAATCATCCTAAATATTGTGGCCTTAATAATTGGACAGAATTCAGTTTCCATAAGTGGAACAAAGTTTGTGCATATCCTTCTAACAATATTTTTTCACATCCTTTATGATTAGTTTAGTCTGATGTTGTGAAGGAATCTTACTTTTGAGTACAACTAGATGCTTGGAATTTTCAGTAGTTGAAGTGTTGTCAGATCTATCAGTCCTGGATGTGACAGGCTCATTTTTTCTAGAATAATAATAATAATAATAATAATAATAATAATAATAATAATTGATACATCTGTTAGTAAATAATAACATCTCTACCTGTTTGAATACTGTGCATTACATTTTTGTATAAACTTGAACTCTCAGCAAATTTAGCAACATAACAAAATTTGTGAACATTTTAAGGCTGTTAACAGTCATACAATTTTACATGGCCAATAAGGAAATCACAAAATTCTGTCACAAATATGCTGTCTTTACTGAATCTATAAAAATATAATGATGCTATATTATAATAACTTACAGTATCTGATATTAAAAATATTAAGTCTTTGTTATTGATACTGAATAATTGTCTCAAATATAACTAGAGGAATTTGGTCATGTAAGTATACCCCTGCCTCTCCAGCATCCTATCCTACTTCAAGTAGAAGGTGAATCTATAGTAAAATAAAGGCACATAACCATTTTGAAAATAGGGCAAGTACAATGATCTACAGTAAAAATAAAGGCATTTAACCATTTTGAAAATAGGGTGAGTGCTTTGATCTATAGTAAAATAAAGGCACATAACCATTTTGAAAATAGGGCGAGTGCAATGATCTATAGTAAAATAAAGGCATTTAACCATTTTTAAAATAGAGCAAGTACAATGATCTATAGTAAAAATAAAAACACATAACCATTTTGAAAATAGGGCGAGTGCAATGATCTATAGTAAAAAAATAAAGGCACATAACCATCTTGAAAATAGGGCGAGAACAATGACCTATAGTAAAAATAAAGGCATATAACCATTTTGAAAATTGGGCGAGTGCAATGAACTATAGTAAAAAATAAAGGCACATAACCATTTTGAAAACAGGGCAAGTGCAATGACCTACAGTAAAAATAAAGGCACATAACCATCTTGAAAACAGGGCGAGTGCAATGACCTATAGTAAAAATAAAGGCACATAACCATCTTGAAAACAGGGCAAGTACAATGATCTATAGTAAAAATAAAGGCACATAACCATTTTGAAAATAGGGCAAGTGCAATGATCTATAGTAAAAATAAAGGCACATAACCATTTTGAAAACAGGGCAAGTGCAATGATCTATAGTAAAAATAAAGGCACATAACCATTTTGAAAATAGGGCAAGTGCAATGATCTATAATAAAAATAAAGGCACATAACCATTTTGAAAATAGGGCAAGTGCAATGATCTATAGTAAAAATAAAGGCACATAACCATTTTGAAAATACGGCAAGTGCAATGATCTATAGTAAAAAATAAAGGCACATAATCATTTTGAAAATAGGGCAAGTGCAATGATCTGTGAACATGTATATCTTCTTCTGATGAAAATAATATATACTAAGTTTCACAGGAATCCACAAAAACTGCAAAATTCTGTCATATACTGCAACCAGCTGCAAGTCAAAATGGACACAAATTCTTACAAAAATCATGTGAGCATAAATATTTGCAAACATGTGCATTTTTAAATGATGACCATAATATAACAAAGTTTCACAGTGATCCCCACAAAACTGCAAGACAAACTGAGATTGTGTCTTACACTGCACTGAACTACAATACAAAAAGCGCAATAACTAAAAAAAAAATTGTGGGAGCAAAGTGATTTGTTTATATGCACACATTCAGGTGATTACCATAATATTTACTAAGTTTCGTGGCAATACATTAAAAACAGCAAACTAGTTGTGCTAATGAGATTCTGTCATATAATGCACAAAGCTACAAGATAAAAAGGGCAATAACTCTGAAAAAAATTGCGGGAGCAAAGTGATTGGTCGATATGTGCATCTTCATGAGAGAACCATAATATTTACCCAGTTTCACTGCAATCTATCAAAAATCGGAGGACTAGTTGTGCTAGCAAGATTGTGTCATACACTGCATTAAGCTACAAATGGGCAATAACTCTAACAAACTGTAGGAACAAAGTCATTGGTCAATATCTGCATCCTCATGTGATGACCTTAATATTGACCAAGTTTCATGGCAATCCATCAAAAGGTGTGGGATTAGTTGTGTCACCAAGATTATGTTATACACTGCTACAAAACAAAAAGTACAATAACTCCAAAAAAAATTGTGTGAGCAAGGTGATTTGTTCATATGTACATCTTCTGATGATGACTATAGTATTTATCAAGTTCATGGCAATGCATAAAAAACTGGGGGACTAGATACGCTAACAAGATTGTGTCATACACTGCTACAAGATAAGAAGGGCAATAACTCTAACAAAAATAGTGGAAGCAAAGTGATCTGTTAATATTTACATCTTAAATTGATGACCATAATATTTACCAAGTTTCATTCATGAGATTTTGTCATACTCTGCTACAAGACAAAAAGGGCAATCACTCTAATAAAATGTTGTGGGAGCAAAGTGATTCATTGATATGGGCATCTTTAGGTGATTACTTTAATATTTACCAAGTTTCATGGCTTGCCGCCAAAAATTGTGGTACTAGTTGTGTTGTGTGTAAAATATCTCACATGTGATCAAGTCATAAAGAGTCCAAAATAGAAGTGTAATGAAAGGTGAGCACATAAATGGGAAGAAAACTGTAGAAGATGGTACAGTGGTCACTCCAATGAAACCAGTCAACAAGGCCAAAATCTCTTATCAAAAATGAAGTAGAAATGATTAAACCACTAACTGGCATATCAACAACTATTAGACAGTATTCAAACCAAATTGCATCAGAATATGTTGAATGATTCCTGATCTATTTGTTACAAGCAAGTTCCAAAATGAAGATGTGAAAATCGATTGCCAAGCCTCACAACTCTGTCAAAAAAGAAGCAAAAAGAGACAAAATCTGTTAAAGGACTGCCATGTCTAAAAAAAAAACAACATAAAATTGGATCTGAATATATGCTGAACAGTGTTTGTTTGAGCTTTGCTGGTAACAAGAAACAGCTTTATTGAAGATCCAAAATTGATCAAAAAAGGACTGTAACTCTCAAAAACAGAGTTGACAAGATGCAATATTTAAAAGGTACATGTTTATGCATTAGGCCGTTCCCCCTACGACATGGCACTGAATTCTGGTAAGAGTTGCCAAGCTAACCTGGTTACACGAAGTGTGAACAGACAGACAGACAGATGGAAAAGGTGATTACTACTGGACTCCCACACCTGGATGTAGGACCAAAAGCATTCCATCTGCAATAAATAAATCTTCAGAGTGAGAACAAGCAAACAAGATTAGGTCATTTTAACAAGAGTCCCTCAAAGAAGCTGATGCTCTACTGGCCAAAAAAAATTTAAAGGAATCCAAGATAAGACTCTTTTTTCTTTTTAACTGCTGAATGCTGAAACAATCTCTTATATTCTAGAAGAATCAAAAGATTTTCAAGATGTCTAATGTGGTGGCCATATTGGACATCAGATCAGCATCATTTTCATTTAGGATAAAACAAGTCTACAGAAAAGGTTTTCTGGTGAATACCCCATGTCAATATTACTTTCCAGTTAGGAGGAACAGCTATATTAAGATTTTCAAGATGGTTCAATGGCATAGGAGCAAATGGATATCATAAGAAGTTTTTTAGTAAAAAAACCCATGTCAATATGACCATCCATCCAGAAGGTGTAGTAATCACAAGATTTTCAAGCTGTCCACCATGGTGACCATATTGGAGGTCAGATCAGCACCATTTTCAGTTAGGACCAACTTGACTTCATAAGAGGTCTTCTGGTGAAAACCTCATGTCTATATGACTTTCCAGTCAGAAGGAATAGTGATCAGATTTTCGTTGCATGTCCAAGCAGCACCCTTTTCATTTAGGACCAACTAAACCCTGGGATGAATGTATGTGTCCAGTTTCATGGCAATCCTCCAAGTAGTTTATGAGTAGCAAAAACACATTTCTGATTAAAAACCGATTATACATAGAAAAGTGTGCTTTAGCAGACAACTCCATATAAAAGACCGCCTATTAATGGGCATAATTTATTATCCCTCCCCCTCTCTCTCCCACATTTACTTGCACCTCTATGTACAAAACACCTGACCATTATGGGCAACATTTATGCCTCTCCTCTCCTAAGTTTACTTACACTTGTACTTACAGGACACCTGTCAATTATGGGCATCATTTATACCCCCTTCTCCTAAGTTTACTTACACCTGTACATACAGGACACATGTCCATTAAGGGCATCATGTATACCCCCCCCTCTCCAAAGTTTACTTACACCTCGATCTATGTAAAGGACACCTGTCCATTAAGGGCACAATTTATACCCCTCCTCTCCTAAATACAGGACACCTGTCCATTATTGGTATCATTTATACCCCCCCCTTCTCCAAAGTTTACTTACACCTGTACATATGGGACACCTTCTCCTAATTTTACTTACACCTCAATGTACAGGACACCTGTCCATTAGAGGCAAAAGTTGTGGTCCCTTGAATGTTCTTGTGGACACATTACACTGTAATTAAATCCTGAATTAGCCAAACAACATCACTATAAATGGACAGAAATAAAGTACCAAGAGAAGCTAATGTTAAGATATATTTAAGAAAGAGAAAAATACAGTACAACTTCAAAACTCAGCACTGTGTGCCCAGATTCTGGGTTTGAGTTTTCTATTGTTTTAAGTTTTTCTGGGTTGTAGACAAGAAAATGCATTACAGCAGTTATATCAAGTATTCAACTGATTGATGTTGGAGTTATTCAAGAGTACAGATTTTAAAAGGTAAAAAAGTTTAATCAGGATTAAAGAGTTTTCTCAGTAAACCATAACTAGCCTAAGTGCTATCTAGCCTGAGTGCTGTCTAGCCTGAGTGCTGTCTAGCCTAAGTGTTGTTGAAGGCAATTACAAAACCGAGACAAACAAGACACACAATAACCACAAAAGAAAGCATTGAATGTATAAAACTTTACATGACTATGTCTAATGGAAGTATTGCTTGAAAATTTTAGAATTGGTTTGAACTCTTATGATAAAATAGCATCCTATTTGGTATTGACCTACAAAAGGCAGAATAACAGCCCCCTCTATTTCTTAGTGTAAAGTGGTGTAACCATAGATTTTATCCCATTGGCTCTAAACAGATAATTATTTTATTTTTGTGTGGGTGATCTTTTGGAGTCTTCCTGGTTTAAGCTGCTTGGTTTTCAATACACAATACTTCCATTAGACATAGTAAAGTTTAGTTTTCATACACTGATGATATGCACCAGTGACCACATAAAAGCAGTGAGAAACCATTCTTTGGCTGGGAAACAACTGGCTGCTGACCATGGAAAGCAGGTGACCATTATATACATGACATTTATATAGGAAATTTGCCAGGGGTAAATTAGAATAGCTGTTGAGACCAGGTGACCACTATATTGGTTATGATAGTTTCATACTTTTAAAGAAATGTACACAATGCTGGACTTTGGACTTTGCTTGAGTCAGTGTCCTTACACATTCCCCTTCTCACAAATTTTCCCACTGTTAACAAGCTTGAACCCAAGGACTTCAAAATCTGTGTACCATTATTGTTTGTATTACTTATAAAAATTATTCGTAAGTGCATGTATCTGCAAAGATCTGGTGTATTGCAAAGGTGATTGTTTGTCATATATTGTTCAAAATTATGACAGGACATTGTTGATGATGCCTATATTAATGCCATGCCCATCCAGGCCAACTGCCCATCCAGATAAAAAAACAAAGATCACTTATTCAAAAAGGAAATAAAAGCATCAAAAGGTGTGCACCTCACAGATGATACATCATTGCAATCAGTCACCAGATTTGCAGAATTTGGCTTTGCTCTGACACAGTTATTCTTGCTATTATTATTATTTTTGTTTAATCCTGGTCCAACAGACTTTGCATTAATGTTCTCTGCCACAGGTGTTCTAGGTGAGGGTGTCCATTGTTGCTGTAGTAACTTCTCTAGCAATGCTCTTTGCTCACCCAGTTCTTTCTGCAGCTCATCATTGTTATTTTTGTATTGCAACTCTTGAATAATTCTTTTTTGTTCCTTTATTTTTTGTCTTTGGTCATCTAGAATTTTCTTCTGTGCAGTGTGTCGATGTTCAAAGTTATTAATTACATAATGAGTATTCATCCAAGGCATTTTCCCAAAACGTTTCCGAATTTTGGCATCCGTAATTTCTGACCTCTCAAGAGAATCTAAATTGTTATCACCTAAACTGAGCATTTCCTCCTTTGTAAGTTTCAAATGTTCTCTTGTTATTTGCCATGGTTCTTGGGGTAATCTTGACCTCTGACCCACACTGCTTGCTTCTGATTTGCTGTTGGATCTGCTGGTAGCCAGACTAGTATCTGAATGTGAGGCTTTGGGTCTTCTTGACTGCTCAAAGAGGTCATCCTAAAATTATATTAAAATTTTTTAAAATCAGAAAATATGATTAGTGATTAAATGTCATTTTCATTGCATTGACGAGCTTTGAATTTAAAATGCTTGCTAACATTTTACCTAGATTAATAACAACAATAAGTATTTACTAAATGGCAGAAAATTCTTAAACTAAATTATACCAATGGTCCTTATCTATTAAGCCTATACACTGCAGTGTTTCCTTAGATTGATATGCCCTAAATCCAAAATGCAAACTGTAGACAACTTCTTTATGAATAAGACGTACTGTAGGAAAGAAAATTACGTAAAAAATAAAAGAACCAACACTAAAGACAGATGAACTAACCACTTTATTCTGATCAGTTCTTTGTGAGTGCTCTCGAGCTGACTTCGCCCTCTGGCCCCTATGAATGCTCTCCCCTTGCTCTTCTCCTTTCAGTTTCCCAGCAGCAGCTGCCTGGAGTAAAGCCATCATCTTTTCACGTGTGCTGGACTGCTCTTGCTCAAGCTCACGGCGTTCCTGCTCACTCTTGACCCACACCTGCCATGTGACAAAGTACTTCCTCATCAGCTTGATCTTAGAGTGACTCTCTGCCACCTGTGTATTTCTGAAACACACAAATTGCACAAAGTTTAAATGAAAATCTTATGTAAATGTAAATTTTTCAGAAGAAATTTATGAACATTATTGAATACTATCAAGTGATACTTTTTGTGGGATACCAATTATTATGGATTTCATGGTTGTTACAGACAACGAATTTAAAGACTTAAGGAACAATTATTCTTTTGAAAAAAAGTTTGGAACCCTTCTGCAAAACTAGAATTAAAGTACCAAAAAATTTTTTTTCTCCACGAAACCACAAAAATTGATACCCATGAAAATGAATGAATTCACATTAATTTTCATGTTGTCAGTAGGACATTTCTTAAACACATTTCATATTTTTGCTATTGGAGGTGTAAAACATTATGTCATGATGTCACAAAATGACCTTCCAACATCATATAGGGATCAGACCACTAATTAATTTCCCATAGAACTTAATGTTAATATATACAAAAATAAAATGAATTTCTTTATTAGATAGACATACAAACCACACATGCTTTCATTCATTAGAGTTAGAGAATTTTTTTCAGTCTTGAAAAACAGGTGTTACAAAGCATTTTCTTGCACCTCTTGCTGCTAAACAGGGGACTGCATGGTCTGCACCTAATAACACAGCCTCGCAACAAGAGCCCATATGTTATTTTGTCAGTAGGAAATTAAATCCAGGATATCAAAATAAAAGCAAATATTTTGTTGTCAACTACTGTACATAGATTGACGTTTATGAAATGTATAATGGAAAAAATTTAAATCCATTTACAAGTCAATGGGTGCATCTCAAAATATTTAGTACTCTATAATTATTCCACACCAGTAGACTGGTTCTCTGGCTGTAAAATAATTATTGGTCCAAACATCAATTCTGTACATTTTTGTAAATTAACAACCTTGGACACCAAGTATGCACTACACTAATTAGGGCAGTATTCTAAGCACATGCAATTATAACAATCAACACTTATGTAATGCCGACAGATGATAAGAATGAATGTTGCTTTGCAAGAAATGTTCACATGTTCATACATGATAGATATAGATAACTGAATAAATGCAGGGATTTGAATGGTTGGTCTCATGTTTTTCTTAATTCCTTTTGTGTCTGCCATACTCATGTGCATGCATGCAATATGCACCAATTGGCATTATGTAATAAGGGGTATCAAATTACACAAACCCCTGTTTTCATCAATTTCTGGTGCAAAGATGATATTTTGCATGCTTACAATGTTCTTAATTACAGTTTTTGTTTTCTTGAATCACATATTAGGAAGTGTTTGTGGTAGCTAAGTGGTTCAGTTGGCTTTGCATCACTTTTCACATGAGAAATTTATGAATGTAGGGGTCTGCAACCAAAGACCAAAAATAGATGTGGCCAGACTGTCAGCTGATACTAACTCTCCTTGATGCAAAGAAATAATATAAACAATGCAAACTATAATTCTAACAGTACACAAAAGATACTACAGTCATACTTTGAAATTCAAATCATAAACTACAGTCATATTACAGTGTCAAAAATAACAAAAGTGAAAATTAAAACCAAAGGTTATTTTAATAGGAGACACTTTCATTTCAAATCAGGAAATATTTCTCATAACAAGGGTGTAACAAGTGAGAAAAATGTAGAGAAGGATGTCACAAAAACACAATATAAAAGACTTTTGGAGGGAAAGTACAATCTTGTTGAAAAAAAAAGAAAAGAAAAACATGTTTAGACCTTGCTACTCACAAAGAGTTTTAGTGCAATACAAGTTCCTAAGGCTGACTAACAACAAAGATTTATAAGTTGATCTGCATGACGGGGACTCCAAACAAAGGAGGTAAATAGAAATTCATCATTACTCAATCTTACAAAAAAAGCAATAGCATTCAATTGCATGTATTGATTCATGAAGGAAAGTAATGAAAGCCCAACTAAAACAACAACAACAACAAAAACGAAACAAACTATGAATAATAAGAAAAAATTCATCCAAAATACAGCTGACAAGTTACTGCACAAAAGATCATTTATTCTGAGAGACAGGGCTCTTCACACAGTTCCTAATTGTAATAAAAATTGCATAATAATACATGTACTTTTGAAACGTCCGACAGATTGTCTAGGGGAGGTAACCTATACACTCCAACTAATACCTTAGCACAGAGAATTGTAAATTAGGTTAGAAATTAAGCGATATAAAAAGCACAGTGCAACATAACTTATGATAAATGTTAGATTCTATGTGACAAAAAAGGCAATACATTCATAAATTTCATAAGAGCACATACAGGACACAAAGATCTAGGTGATTGAAAGAGTGGTACTACTGAGCAGAGCCATTCAATGGAGGCGCATAAAGAGTTGGCTGAGATGAAGAAGATCAGTGACTGCACTGAAGAATCCAGGGAGTTGCAAAAACTCTTGGGGAAATCCATGCCTTATTGGAGATCCTCTTGGTGAATTCGACAATCTGTGCTATGCATTTGGGAAGGAGAGAGATCTGACTTCTCCAATTTCACAAGAAAACTCAGTTGAGAGAGAAGGGAGAGTAAACTGTTCAAATATTGAGCCAGAATCAAACTGATCATGTGTTTCTGTAAGATGTCATCCAGGTACACCACAGTTGTTGTTGTTGAGGTTGACCTGAAGTGGGTGACGACACAGTCTCTTGTCTTGCTGAAGGCCCATGGACTCAAGGTTGAATCCAAACAGGAGTGCCCAAAACTGATACATGGTCCCTTAAAACATGAACTGAAAGAACTTACATGAAAACAGATGAATTGTGATATAAAAGCAGCATCTGTCAAGTCAACACTGACCACTTACTTGACCCTCTTTATGGAAAGTTATACCAACTGTGCCAACAAGTTTATAGCTGCATCAGGGTTCTCTATCTTGAACCCTGATGCAGCTATAAACTTGTTGAGTTGGTTTATGTCTATCACAGGCTGGAGCTGTCCATTCACTTTTGGCACCAGGAAAAGTTGTGAATAAAAGCCTGGAGAGTTAGTTTTGCAAACTATTTCTACTTTCCACTTGCTGACATGTTGATGTAAACTATCTCAGGAGGAAGGGAAGAAGAGGCATCATCAAAGTCTGTGTTCTGGTATCTACCCACAGGATAAGCCATAAATTGCAGACCGGTCATTTGGATGGCATAAATTGCAGACCGGTCATTTGGATGGCATAAATTGCAGACCGGTCGTTTGGATGGGTTGATGGCCAAATGGTGTAGCATGGCTTGTTGAGGGAGATGACATTAGCAGGGTTATATGGACTAGACAGATCTCCATAACAGGCCATAGATGACAGAATGGTTGGTTGGTTTGTGCTCCAAAACAACTTGGATCACCAATTCATTGTCTGGAAACAAGCTGCTCAAAGTTTGACAAAAATAAAGGAGCCTGGCTCCTACTGGAATATTGTCAGCAAGCAGCAGAGGCAGTGAGTCATTGTTGTTTGTTTGGAGGCTTGGGGGAGGAGAAACGGGACTTTTCCTCCCTTTATTATTCTGTTTTTTGTACTGGGATGACTTCAGGCATCTATATTGCTGTTGTGGCTGAAACAGCTGCTTTTGATCAAAGCATGTCAATTTCTCCTTCTGGCGAGTCATCTCGCCATTGGGGCTATGACTGATGTTGCCAAAAAAAAAAGGAAAAGGTAAGGCGAGTTGGAGAGGCAATTCTTGTGCTGCCTGCTTTTTAACATCTTTGATATGGCCTCTGAATAGCAAGGGAGATCTGAAAGGTAATGATAATGAGAGCATAGAATGATGGGATTTGAGTGAAAATGAACATAGAAAACCATCCCATCACACCAAGTCAAGATTGCTCAAGGCAAGCAGGACATTTGCCATGCAGTGGTGAGCTGACCTGTTAACAGCTCTGGCAATGAGGCATGTTGGCTTCAAAGCATAATCGTTACATGCCATCTCCACAAATATGAAGATATCAAGTAAAGCCAAGTTCAGCAAAGATGAGCTCACCACTATATTTCTAACCACCTAAGAGGTTGCTTGGAAAACTGGCTTATCTATTTGACAGAAAATCAGGGCAGACATGTTGACCAAACTCAGGACTTCCACATGATAGGTGTCTGAGTGTCTCCTATACCAGCAGGTGGAAAAATGAAGCCAGAAGCTGGGTTAATGTGAAAAAGGCTTTGGAGTTATTGGGTTTCTGAATCCTCTCCAGCATATGGTCGGTAATCTCCTTAATCTTTAGGGATTGTGGGAACAGATGGAAGGTGGTATGGCCATCCTCATCATGACCCAGTATGCCTGACTGAAAAATGGCAATGGTGAGCACTCAGCAGGAAGGAAGATTCTAAAGATCTCTTTTATTGCCATCTTAAAGCCAAACAGTCCATGGTAGGATTTGGGTTCTGAAGTTGATTGAGGTTGTCCACACACACACTAGTAGGGTTATCCTACTCCATGGTTCATACAGCCCTGGAGAGTTTTTTTTCCAAGACTTTACAAGGAGTTTTCAAGGTCTTCCCAAAAACCTTTTTTTTTTTTTTTTAAGGGAATGTTTTCATAGAAATAGTGCGTCACAATCCCATTATGAATTGGAAACATGGCATACTCCTAGTCAGGTCACATTCCTTACTAAAGTAGTTATCTGTAAATGTGATTAGTGACTCAGTACAGCAAACTGACACCAGTGTCATGTGTCATTTGATCCACCCAATTTTAACCGGTTATATTTATTTATTATTTTTGGAAAATATGAAAATAAGAAAAATCTTGAAATTAAAAAGTTCTATATTTTATTCAGTTTTAATCTTTTGTATTCTCTCAGATAAACTCAAAGCATACTTGGCAATATTCAAGGAGTTTTCAAGGTGACTCCTCACATTCAAGGAGTTTTTAAGGTTGTGTAAACCATGTAGGTAAGAAAGCCTTTCAGGTGTGCATAAATCATACTTAGTGGAAGGCATGAGGATGAGTCATTAAAGGGTGTGTGCTGGTACATGCCCACATGAAACACTGTAAAGAGCTGACTCATTTTCTGAACTGGAGGACAAGCAACCAATGGAGTTCGGACTACAGAAGTATCCGGTGGGGCTGATAGTGGGATGGCTATACATCTGGACCGACAGTGGTTTACAAGGGAGATAAATTACACTGGTATCTTGGAAAAGTTTCTTCCCTTAAGCACTATTTTTATAGTCTATGAGGTATACAGACAGAAAGACAAATTATTTTCCTTTCTGGGAGGCCTGGATTTAGGAAGTAGTTGAAGTTCATTTTTAACATTAATGTTATCAGGTAATGTATTAAAGAGAGAAATAGATTCATTTTGCAACATGATATGACTGCCTCCAAATGATTGAATCTCATGTGTAATTAAACCCTTCCATGACAAACCTGTCAGATAAGATTTTCCTTTCATTCAGACCCCAAAAAATGTTATCAATTCATGGTATACTGAAAAATAAAGTCTGTGTCTTGGTTTTACTTTTACTACAAGTATCTGGTTACAGTTTCTGTACAGTTTATGATCACAGAACAGGCTGATAGTTTTGGGAGGCATGCCATACCCATTAGAAATTTTAGCACTTGCAAAAACAATTCAAGAACTTGAAATCTCAACCTGCATTTAATAAAACTAACTTGCAGTTTGTAAGTATGCAAGAGCTGAATTCAGGCCCTGGTGTTTATGCAATTTGTGCCTCTATATTTATATTGACGTGACTACTCTATACAACAGGGGGAAAGTTAAAAGTCAGAATTTTTTACTGGCCAACAGGGCCAGCAAAGATTGAAAGCTATTGGCCCTCTAGAAAATCACCAGCCAGAAGGGCCATTTTGATGTCAGATTTATTGGCCTTCCTACAAGGCATGCAGTTATAAGCAGATAAGTCTAGCAGACAAAGAGTGTAGTCTTTTTTAGTCACATGAAGTATGGCATGTTATGACTGGTTGATCAAACCAATAAGATCACATCTTTTTTAACTACCAACAAAAAAAATACACAGTAAGATGTGCAGATATATGCAGATAATGGTTAAAAACATGGACAGTGTTGATTCCGATGTATTTCTATGCGGAAATTATCAGAACCCAAATATGTCAGAGTGTTCTGATTAGTTCTGGTGTCGACATTTCTGAAGAAAACTTGTAAAGTACAGATGAACATCAGAATTTTCATTTAGAACAAACTAGACATCATAAGAAGTCTTTTGGTGAAAACACTATATGTCGATATGATCATCCATACAGAAGGAGTAGCTACATCAAGATTTTCAAGATGGCTATCATAGTGGCTTTCTGTTTATAAGGAACAGCAATAACAAGAATTTCAAGATGGCTCCCATTGTTCATATTGGATGTCAAATTGGCAGCATTTTTATTTAGGACAAACTTGACATTATGGCAAGTCTTTTCATGAAAACCCGTTGTTGATATGACCATCCATCCTGGAGAAGTAGTGATAACATGAAATTCATGATGGCCATAATGAAGGTCATACCAGCACCCTTTTCATTTAGAAACAACTAGACATCATAAGAAGTCTTTTGCTCAAAACCCAATGTCATTATTATTTTCTATTCAGGTTGAGTTGTGATATCAAGATTTTCAAGCTGGCTGCCATGGTGGCCATATCTAGATCTCCGATTGGCACCATTTTCATTTAGGACCAACTAGACATCATAAGTCTTTTAGTGAAAATCCAATGTTGACATGACCATCCATTCAGGTGGAGTACCAATAAGATTTTCAAGATGGCCATTGTAGTGGCCATATTGGATGTCTGAGCAACACCATTTTCATTTAGGAACTAGTAGACCTTGGAATCAATATGTGTGTACATCTCATGACAAATCATTGAAGTAGTTTAGGAGTAGCAGTGATAATAAACTTGTGCTAATGAAAGGACAGAGGGCAGATGGATGGGTGATAGAATACAGGTCATCCCATGACTTCTTCTGGTCTATGACCAGTAGAGCTCAAAATAAGGTTTCACTTTGTTAACATCTGTGCAGCAATTTAAAAGAAAACACTTTTGATAGCGCTACTGTATCTGTAGGGACTGTTATTTCAATTCTAATGCATCTGTACTGTAGAAATTCTTATACTGAACAAGAACATGTAATACTAACTGAACAATAATTTTGTATCAAAGAGAACTTCAAGTATGAATTTACTGCAGTAATTTAAAATGAACTTTATGTAAATGTTCATAATTATGGTAATGTAATAAGCAAGTAATAAGTAAATAATGAAATACTAGACAGGGCCTCTTTAAAGTACAAAAATGTCCCCATAAACTTGATCCAGGGAACCCTTAGAGACCCTTTTCTTGGAAAGCTGGAGAAAACACTGGAAATATAAACTGGTTTGCCAGATGTACTGTTAGAAGTATCAACTGGCCCAGCAACGAAACCCCCATTGGCCATGGGCTGGGAAGCCAGCAACTAAATCGGCCCCTGTACAAATGTGATTTATCTGATTAATACCTAAAACATTGACTTTACTCTAACAGGACCTTTTATTTTTGTATTATACCTTTGAGTAAGTTTTACATTCATCTCATGTTCCTTGGTTTCTATATCTAGTCTATGTGATCGAACAAAAGATTTCCAAGCATTCCATGTTCGAAATAGTAATTTCCAGTCAGCCATGGCTCTGGCTTTCCCCATCTGCAGCTGGCGTTCCAAAACAACATTGTACCAGGCAGAAAAATGTCTCTGAAGAATCTGTTTGGGTGAAAAATATACCAATATACCAATAATTTTATAATATATCAATCAGAATATACTCTGTCATTAGGTGCATAATAATGATATGTAATAAAAAATAAGGATGTCAGAAGACAAATGTTTTTTTGCATTTTAAGTTATTTCCCACACAAAAGCAAAAGGTGTTACCATCTGCTCCAGTCAATTAACCTTTACAGGAATAAAAGAAATGAAAAAAACCCCAAAATAAAACAAAGCTAAACAATTAAAAGCCAGAAATCAATATAAGTAAACAGGTGTACACAATAAACAATTGATATTTGTTAAGTATTTTATATTTTATTTTCAGACAGCTATCCAATGTGCATGCCATCCACAAAGTCTGGCTCAGGCATGTGACGTAAAACTAATGTTATTGTGTGGAAACCATTTTTATTCTTTCTGTCAGTGACCTTTTACCCTCTGACCCCAAAATCAATAGGGTTCTTTCTAACCCTAAGTGCAAGACATCCATAACGTTTTGTAACCGTCGATGATGGAAAACTTGAGTTATTGTGTGCAAATCATTTTTCTTCTTTCAGATTGAGTTTGACCTATGACCTTTTGAGCCCAAAATTGATTGTGTTCTTTTTCATTTTAAGTGCAAGCCATCCACAAAATTTTGTAACTGTAGAATGGCAGAGAACTAATGTTATTGTGTGGAAACCATTTTTCTTTCAGTCACAGTGACCTTGACCTTTAAGCTTTTGACCCTGAAATTGATAGGGTTCTTCCCTACCCCAAGTGCACCACTCTCAAAATCTGGTAACTGCAGATGATGGAGAACTCAAGTTATTGTACAGAAGCAAAATTGGTAACAAAGAGAATGATGGACAGATGGATAACACTATAACATAATACCTTATGGCAGGCATACAACAACGTAAGCAGTTCCAGACAATTATTTTATTTCAAAACGAGGAAAGCGAACAGCTAAGTAAGGAAAGAGATGGAAGAGACACAAAAAAAGAAGGAAGCAGAATAACTAATCGTATGATCACTTCTAGTTTTTGAAATTGTCTATTTTATAAATAATTGAGTTTATGAAAAAGTAATGTATCTAACGTCGCATATCCAGGATGTACATTTGATGAGAGGAATAACTGTCAGAAATTTAATAAGAAATTTAGGCCATTAGTAAGTTGTAAACACTTCTAAAACACCATTGTAAGAAATTTAATAAGAAATTTAGGACATTAGTAAATTGTAAACACTTCTAAAACACCAAAGACCTTTAAAGGTAGCATTTTTAAAACAGCTGTAGAAATGATAAGGCTCCCTAGATTTGATATTTTAGAAAGACAAATATATTATCGATACTGAGTTGGCTGTGTGAAGGAGGAAATTAGAAGGATACACAATAGAGTACATTCAATTTATTTATTCTTGTGGTTTTAAAGTTTTGTAGTTTTGTGAGAAAGTAAATGTTTAAGTAAATTACATTTCTATGAGAATACTTACCTGATCATGTTAACATTAAAAAATAAGTTCCGCAACATCTCAAATCCAGTACTCCCAGAAAGACACAAATTATAGCCAAAAGAAAGAAACCCTTACCCATTAACTCTCCATACCACTATTAGGTAGCTACCAATAAAATGGATGTTTACCAGTTTAAACAGTGATACATCGATGAGGATGCTCACGTTTACAGAAGGGTGTGGGAGAATTTAATAGTAATGTGACCAGGTAAGTATTCTCGGGGAAACATAATTTACTACACAATTTCTTTTCCCATTATCACAATAATGTTAGGAGAATAGGTAATAGGAAGAAGAAATGCATGAGCATCCAACCTTTACCATGGGTATCCTTCGAGGGAAAAATGGATGTAGTAACTATATGAAGGATGAACTGCTTTCCTAACATGAGGAGGATGTGCTACATCAACTTGGTTTAGTGGTTGTCAGGGCTACAGCCACTTGACACACCAGATTTAATTCTCATCTCTGCAATGCTAGATCGCTGATAGAAATTTGAGAAGGTTGACTGCAATCCAGCCAATGGCTTCTATAATGTCTCTGATCAAAATGTTGCATTCGAAACCTGAGGCTTGCAGAGATTGCCCGAACCTCATGAGCTGACATTTTCATAGATGTATCTGGTCTTCTGAGACCTTGGAGTACACAGAGTGTATCACCTACTGCTGGTGTGATGCTAGGGTTTGAGAGGTTATATCCTCTTCTCTAGATTACACTGGAAGAAAGAGACATTGTTGTGACCCATGATTCTTCTCCATGCATTTCAAGTAGTACTTGAGAACATGAACCAGGTCTTGCATTACTGCCTCAAATGACATATCAATAGAGGATAAGGGTGGATGACCACTTTTTGGTTGCCTGCTGACAGCAATCAATTCTTGCTATGAAGCCTGGTTGCATCATGGAATCATCCAATCTGAACTGGACACAGTTCTGGTCCATCGAATGGGCATGCAACTCACTCACATCGCATACCACAGCTTGGGCTGTAATAAACATGTTGTGTATAATAACAGCTTCCTCGAGGTTGAGCCAAGTAAAAATCCATGAAAGATTCCACTTAGGAAACAAGGTGAGTGATTTGGGCCGATTCATCTCAAAATTGGCCAGCAAGTCTGATAGGTCCTTATGATGGCCTACATCTCCTCTACCATGATGTCTGAACATGTTGGAAATCGTGGAGCAGTAGCATTTGATAGTAGTAGGAGCTAACTTTTCTCCTCAATAAACCTGAGAAAAAAGTTAACCAAATGAGAGATCAAGGCACTCAGAGGGACAATGTTTTTTGACCCTGCACCAATCCCTGAAAACACACAATTTCCCCATATAAGCCTTTAAAGTGGAGAGCATTCCAGTCAGTGAGATTATCTCCACAATTGAATTTCAAATTCCTTTCAATGCAAGACTGTCCTGACAAGACTAGGCATGAAAGAGAAGCTTGTCAGGGCAGGGATGAAACACCTGTAACTGGGGCTGTTTGAGTATGCTGGGCTTTGCCAGAGGTTTCCTGGGAATGTCTATCACTAGATTGAACAGACTGTTCACCCAAGACTTGTCCCACCTGAGAGAATCACCAGAATCACTTTGCAGTTCTATCCACTCATTTTCTGTATTATTCTTGCTATCAGAACCACTGGAGAGTAGGTGTAGCCCCAAAACCAGTCCAAAAAAACGACTCAAAGATCATCCATGACCAAGGCTTCTGGATCATGAACTGGAGAGATGAAGGTAGTTCTACCTTGTCACAAAAAGGTTATCACTGGCTGGCCCTGCTGAAAGATTGATGGATGAACTAACCACTTGGTGTGAAAAGTCTGGCCACATCTTGGCAGCGAGTTGACTTGGACATTGAGCCTGCTAGGAATGTCTGATCTAGACCCTGATCTTTACAAAGAAGTACCAGGGCAGAAAGTCACAGACCAGAATGCAAAGGTCAAATGATTTAATCCTTCTCTGTTTGAGAAGGTAGATCACCACCACCGAATTGTGCGACATGAGAATGACTGTTCTGCAGAGTTCATCCTTCCAGAAATGAAATGCATTTACCACAGCCTTCATTTCCAAAAGATTGATGTGAAGGGATATCTCCTCTGGCCCCCACTTGCCACTGATCGTAGTGAAGCAGGGTAACAGGTGGGCTCCCCAAATCTATGAACTGGCATCTGTGCTGTTATTTCTGGTTGTTTTTTTATATAAAGAAATTCCTGCCATAAGCAACTGTTTGTCCTGCCAATGACACAGAAATTTTCTTATTTTGGTTGAGATTATAACTTGATATCAAGTCAACCGGAAAAAGGGCATTACTGGGTTAGTAGCGTCATCTACAAATGGGGCATGAAAAGACAGCTGAGAAGAATCAATCAGTTTGCTAAGTCTCTCCACCAACCACTTGTGACACAGAGAGCAGATCTCCTACTGCAAAATTTCTGCCTTGTTTAGATTGGATGGAATGTTCATCATTAAGGGGGAATATAAAAGGGCAGGGGGCTAGATAAACAAAATCCAAAGGGCCTCTGAAACAACTTGAATCGCCATATTATTTTGTAGAAAAAGCTTGATCCAAGCCTGCCAAAAGTGGAGTCTTGCACCTACATGCAGTTTGTTGGCAGACAATCAGGGTCGCTAGTCAATGGTGATTGTTGGGAGGCTTGGGAAAGGTGAAACCTCATTTTCTATCCCCATTATTAAACTGCCTCCACAACTGAGGGGCTTGCTGCTACCTGAAATTAGACCAAGGATAAAACTGCTGCTGTTGGGCAGTGTTTGGCCTTCTCTCCTTATGCTCACAATTGTCTCTCCATTGCAGCTTAGACTAATGTGGCCTAAATGCTGGAGTGGCAGTAAGGAATGCTGGTGAAGCAGCTCTAGTGCTGCCTGCTTCTCGCATCTTATATTCAACTGCCAAACAGCAATGGCATACCACAGGGCAGAGAGCGCAGAGCAAAAAAATGATGCAGCTTCAGTGAAGACAAGTAGAGAAAGGCATTTCATCTCAGCAGGTTTAAGTTGGACAAAGCCATCATGGCATAAGCCATGGAATGATGTGTTGCCCTGTTAATTACCTTGGTAATACAGGCCGTGGACTCCCATGTATGATCACTGCCCATTTTTTTGGCAAGGCGAAAAATTGCTAGTGATGCCAGGTGAAGCACAGACAAAGTGACCACCATATTCTTACCTAACTTAAAGATGGTGTGAAAAACACGGTGTTTCGCCTTAAAAAACAGAAGGGTTGACATGTTCACTACTATGATGTTTTTATCCAAGATTGGCAAGCTGGCACTGTACATGTCCAAGTGTGTGTTGTGCCAGCGGTATGAGAATGCCACTGGTAATGCTATAACAAGGAAGCCTTCAAATTTCCTGGGTCTTTGATCTTGCTTGAAAGATGATCGATGATTTTTTTAATCTTTGCTGACTGCAGCAAAAGATGGAAGGAGTGGTGTTAATCCTCATCTTCAATGTCATCTGAAGCCATAAACTTATAGGCATGGCTCGCAGGTGGTGGTGGTGGGCACTCTGATGGTGCAAATGTCTTCAATAGCTTTCTTAAAACTAAACTACATATGCTCCATGATGTGGTGGCATTAAGTCAATTGATTGAGATTATCCCTGCACTCACTCTGGGGGTTCTCGTTAGGCATAGCTTCCATGTCCACCTCGATCATTCCTCACAGTATTAATGTGGCAGTGCTATTGCCCTTATGTTTGGCATGGTACCTATCCACCAGATACGCTGTAAACATTGGGCCTGTTGGGTTGGTCAAGCAGCCAGACAAGCAACACGGCTTGTCTTGCCAGTACGAATGGCTGGAAAGCATGCTGATGAGCAGATGGATGGTTGGCTCAGTGGCTGACTGGATGGTTGGTATGGTGGACAGTTGGACAGTATGGGTCGTAAAATGGATGGACAGATTCAATAGATCCATGTATGACTCCACATTTAACAGTATTACTGGCTGTTATGCGGCATGGGACACCAAGGCGATGGACCTCTGGTGGCTACTCAAAAAGTACATCCGGCTGGGTTGTTGGACTGGCTGATCAACAACTGGAGTGGCGTACAGCACAGAGGAGTGATAAAACTGATCATCATGATCATTATTATACTCCATGAACCTGGACTTTTAGGCCCCTAAGCCATGCTTGGACATGCACGGAAACTTATGCCCACTGTGCGGCCATAGAATGGGAAGACAACCTCCTATCAACTCCAAGCCTTTATTGGAGAAATGTGACACAGGATTACAAAATTCCCCCGATGCCAGCAACTGTGATGTTGCTTCCTGGACAAGTCTCTGCAACTCT
The DNA here is from genome assembly GCA_029931535.1 of Margaritifera margaritifera. NCBI lineage: Eukaryota > Metazoa > Mollusca > Bivalvia > Unionida > Margaritiferidae > Margaritifera > Margaritifera margaritifera. The sequence goes on from JAQPZY010001681.1 coordinate 7,369,861, forward strand.
AACAGCAACTGGGGTGAGTGCAGTACAAGCATATTTTGGTGCATCTCAGAAGCACACTGATCTTCCAATTCAAGCTGGCCTGACATAACTGTTGCTATGGCCTGGTACGCATGATCTTAGAGGGGGTGGGGTGGGGGGGGGACCATCATGGCATTCCCTACTATGCTTGCTATTGATGATGTCTTAGGGTGAAGATGGCATGTATCATATGTATCCATGGGGACTTCAAATCTCTTGCACTTCGAAGATTTGGTCGTCATTGTTTAACTGATATGACAAGAATGATGAAAACAACAGTAAATAACAACTTGTAAGTGTTCATTTATCACAATAAGGCACTTGTTGACGCAAAAATTCAAGCAGTGTATACAAAGCAGACAACCAACAATGAGCACCAATGATACTGTGCTGGAGTACAAGGTCCAATACCAAAGTCCACAAACTGCAAAAAATTCACACAGATATTGATAAAAATACACAACTAATTATGCCAACATGTAGCAAATACAATAATAATCAATACTATACCAAGTCTCTAGCAGGATGAGTAGAATTTTGAAGTTTACTTTTCTTGGATATCAATGCAGTGTGATGTTGACAGCAGCAAAAGTTGATTGAAACTAGTAAACATTTGGTAGCAGTTTTGTAAATTGGCCCTTGTCAAATTTCTTAACTTAAGGCTATGATGTGACTTTTTCAGATATTATTGTTTAATAATTAAAGATATGGATATATTTGTGAATTATGTGTTTTGGGCTTGTGTTGTTCTTGAAATTGATGTGAGGCATGTACACCTCCCATAGTTACTTCGCAGTAGGTAGACAGTGAAATACCAACAGTTGGCTAGGAAGAAAAGCTAGCCACCCATAGCAGTATACATGTGGGTTAAAAGCAAGTAGAATATCTCAAAAATGTTTTGGATCACAACTATTTTGAATTGTATCAAGCTGTTTAGTACACAATATTGTTCAAAATTATCACCTAGGGAAAGGGCTTGTGTTTGCACTGTAAGCATCACTTGGCGTCAAAAATGACCTTCGGAAATGAAAAATGCACGTATAAATTTGGGGTTGGAGTGCATTAACTTCTTTTGCTTTTTGAACTCACTTGTGTATTTTATTTTTTATGATTTTGTATACTAGGTAGGTAGATGTGGCATTAAATTTGTGCATAAAAACTGTCCATTGCACCCTCAAGTTGATGTGTAGGCGCCTAGTGGTGGTAAGGGGGAGGTAATATGTAAGAGTTGCTTCTCTTGTATATGTGATATGAAGATGCATGGGCTGGATTTGAGAGGTAGCAAAGATCGGGGAATGTATTCAATGGAGAAATAACATTTCTGTTGGCACTTAAATTTGTGGATTGTGGAAGGGGTACTATTGCATTCATAAAGGATAGTTATTTGATGAGTCACTGAATTCTTGGTTCATAGCAATCATGAAATCCACAAAAATGAGTACCCTGCAAAAAATACTGAACTGACAGTATTTTTTAAATAAAATGGCCAGAGTAAACAGAAAAACTCTAGTCCAGCTAACCTTTAGATTCTCTGCAACATGTTTTGCTGCCATATCCTCCAGTTTTGACCTGATTTTTCGTTGTCTTTCTTCTGCTTTTCTCCTTTCTTCCAGCCTTACTCTCATTTCCTCTTCTTGTTCCATACTGACTTGGGCTGCAGCCATTTGTGTGATCGCCTCTTTCTCCTCTTTTTCTCTGTCAAAAGTTTTTTCTGTTACTATAAAAAGTTCATCTTCCTCAGATAATAACATATTTTCTGGAGATAGCTACCCCATGAACCGTTTTTGTTTTTAAATGTAAAGAGCAAATATATTTATAACATCTACAAGTTTGACCTTTGGCCCCATAAGCAGGTTTAGGTGTGCTCCTATACCACAAACTAAGATGTTATGGGACATTAGGCTTTCAATTAATGTCCAACTCTTTGATGAAAGAATTACTTTCCAGGAGAAACTTTGCTGTGGTTGTTTAGTAGTTTAAAAGTTTCCAATCAGCCATCACAGGGGAAAATTTACAAATGTCAAACAAAATGGAGATACCAATTAAAATGCACATTGGCCATTTCTGGTGAATACACTATGAGCTTTTATTTCTTGGCAGGAAAATATGCGTACATCTAGAAAAAATTGTGGTGATTAAATTACATAGGGAACAAAAACGTATCTGCATCTAAAACTAGAATTATGCAGTTATGCAATATGTTCCTGCAGTTTTTTCTGGCTATTTAATTATTTGTCTTCTCCACCCACCTTGTTTATCATTTTTTAACTCTATTTCACTGGTGTGGGTACAAATTCTAAACTGTATCTATAAACCTTCTCAAATTCACATCTTAAAGTCTGTTAATATGATGTGTGTCTGAATTGTCTTGCCAATATGTTGTATATCTGAAGTGTCTTGCCAATATGTTGTATATCTGAAGTGTCTTGCCAATATGTTGTATATCTGAATTGTCTTGCCAATATGTTGTATATCTGAAGTGTCTTGCCAATATATTGTATATCTAAAGTGTCTTGCCAATATGTTGATATCTAAAGTGTCTTGCCAATATGTTGTATATCTGAAGTGTCTTGCCAATATGTTGCATATCTAAAGTGTCTTGCCAATATGTTGTATATCTGAAGTGTCTTGCCAATATATTGTAGAAGTTAAATAAAGATACAAACTAAATTAATTGTTCATGAGGAATACAAATATTGAGTTCGAGCAATGTAAGAATAAGATTGTTAATTGATAAATGGATAAACTCACTTATTACTATTTACTCAATGAAAATCAGAAGAATGAAAATGCTTCATTTGAGTTACTTTTTGGTAATTTACAAACTTCTGTGTAATCATAGAAATCACATGTACAGAATACAATAATAATAGAAATAAGATTATAGTATATTAAGGAGGCAATAAGAAATCCTAAACTGAGGGTACATCTTTTAAACCAGTGTGATTCTCTCGAAAATAAACCTACTGTGGAAATGATCACTTGTGTGTGATAAAATGGTGCAGATCACATATTTTGTGATATCATTAGGGGATAAATATGGATTTGTCAATATAGTTGGTAATACTGGTTTTACTGTCACAAACTGAATTTTAACTGCAAGACAGTGTTGGTGATGTCAGTCAAGACAGTGTTGGTGATGTCAGTCAGGACAGTGTTGGTGATGTCAATCACGACAGTGTTGGTGAAGTCAGTCAAGACAGTGTTGGTAATATCAGTCAAGACAGTGTTGGTGATGTCAATCAAGACAGTGTTGGTGATGTCAGTCAAGATAGTGTTGGTAATGTCAGTCAAGACAGTATTGGTAAAATCAGACAAGACAGTGTTGGTGATGTCAGTCAAGACAGTGTTGGTAATGTGTCTAGACAGTATTGGTGATAACCAGAAATTCAAAGTAATAAGATTTATTACTGTGCATTCATTCAAAGTCTTTATCCGAAACAGATAGAAGTAACTTGCCTTCTCCTTTTCTCTTCAGCTTGTTGTTTTTCATCAGCCATTAGTTTTCGGATCATGGCCATCTCTTTTTTGATCTCCATCTCTTCCTTTTTCATTTTGAGAGCTTTGTCATGATCCTCCTGAATAGTAATTAAAGAGCTATTGTCTCGTACTGAGTCACTTACGGGGAAGATGTATTAAGAATTTTCATTTAATTATATTTGATTGCATTACAAGTTCTTACAACTGACAGTATATGCTCATGACAGATCTGATGCTAGCAGAATGTGCTCCTTTGGGTCAAGGAAACCAGATTAATTGCAGGAAACCATTGGGCATGGATGGGTGACCATATACGTTTATACATGTTGCAACTACTGAGCCAATGCAGGACCATACAAGTGCTAAATGAACTCTATACTAATTCATAATTTTGTTCATTCAAATTTGCTGTATCTTTTCTACAGTTCAACATACCTACATTACACAGCTAGGAATTGCTGGTTTAAGACCTGTGATTTCTGTGCTGTGAACTGTTTTCAAATACTGAAACTTCCCATCCCATTTGAATGCAGTTGTTTTTCACATTCTAATTTGGGGCCATATCACATGGAAAGCAGACAAATCTAGTTAAAATGGGCATGAGATAAAGTCTAAAGGCAAGTGTATATACTCACACAGACATGTAGTTCTTAACAGTGTATCTGTCTACCCTTTCACATATCCTCCTAGTTTCAATACTGAATGAACACTAAGTTAGAAAAAGGGTTTAATTTTCAATTTAATTGACAAGATAATTATGAAGACATTTTTTTTAGTCATATCTGTTTACAAACTGTTCCATAAATCTTGCAAAAGAATCTGCACCCTCAGAAAAATAGAATGTATTGGTTATAGTGGTAGTAACACAGCATATATGTGCTTGGATAACCTCATACTAAAGACCTAATACTTAACAACCCCTCAGTCACAGTTGAAGTAACACAGCATATATGAGCTTGGACGACCTTATACTAAGGCCTAATACTTAACAACTGCTATTAGTAGTAGTTAATAGTGACATGTTTCCGCACAGGCAGACTATTCCCAGGCCTTGGGAAGCAAATTTTACAAGGTGGCAAAATACTGACAGCTTTTAAAAAAACAAAAAAACACAAAAAAAAACACTGAAGTAAATAAAAATATGTAGTGAACACAACACTAATAGGCAGTTGTCGAAAATAAGATTTGTGATTTGTGACCCTTCTCTTCTTTCCACCGCTCTAGAATAAAACGGGTTCATTTTTTAATTCCACTCTCAGCATTTTACTTGTGCTTATGTCTTGACTGACATGTATTTTAGTGTTAAGACCAAGATCTATACAATATTTTACAGCTCTTGGGATGGCATTTCCGAATGGGCCTAGGGGTGGCAAAAATCTAAATACATCGCTGGTAGTAACACAGCATATATAAGCTTGGGCAATCTAATACTACGGCCTAATACTTAGAAACCCCTCATTGTGGTAGTAAGACAGCATGTGTAAGCTTGGACAATCTAATACTAAGGCCTAATACTTTACAACCCATCAGTAATCTAGACAAACCAATCTGTATTCAGTGCATTAATTAAATGATCTGCATCAAGTCATAAACTTATTTAAAGTGCAAAGAATTAATTGAGTTCATCATAAAAGTTTAATAATATTTATTTTGTTTAAGTGACTGACTTGGATTCAATAACACAGCAGGTTCCCACCATTGCAAGTTATTGCAACCAATCAAATTTTTATGAAGGAGACTATCTGTTAAGGTGTGCTTGCTTAAACTGTCACCTTGTCTAGTTGGTATCATCAAAAGATCAGCAATGTTTCACAAATGGAATAATGAAAATTTATTCATTACAATTATTCATGAGACATTTTAGGATGGTTCACTGACAACTGCCCACAATGTCAGATAATGCAAATGACCCATGCTGTATTTTCAATCCAGTGGCAAATGAGTAGTAGTCTTCATTTGGCCTTGGATGTAAAGTAAAGTGCAACCACAGAGAAAAATTTGCTGTACTGCCTCATTTTTTATCCGAAATAAAGGAATTTTTTATGTGTGTTGGGAATAGGTGGAAATTTAAAGAATACTGATTGGTTGAACATAAATGATCAACCATCAATTTTAATTGGTTGGTGATATTTTCCATGTTTTCACTGAAAATGTTATTTTTGCATACTTGGTATTCTTTAAGTTGCATGAATCCCTTAAAGGTGAATGGTTTGACCAGCACATTTGTCGTCTGCCATGCTGTTGGCATTTGGGTTGTATTATGCAATGAAAGGCTATATTAACTGGAAGCTGTTATTCACACATTTTATTTTTCCTGGTAGATTTTGTCCCAAAAGAATCAAACGGTTAAGAATAGAAACCTATAACTGTTTATATTCAATTACAGAAAATCATAATTGAATGTGTTTAACTTTTATGAACAATATTTGATTATTTTGATTAATCATCATACCACTACTGAACTCCAATCACCCATATTTGATGCAAATTATTAAATTCCACGAGATTTTTCTTGATAAATTATCAGTAGCTCAGTTTTCATGAATCTGGGAAATAACTGTAATTTCTCTAAATATACAAGCTGCAATTATGGTTGTGGAAAAAAGTACATATTAGCCGCTTCTGGCACATACACCATACCCCTTTATCTCTTGGAAAAAGTATGGATGTATCTAAAGAAAATTATGCAATGAACTCATGCTCAAGTTGATATTATTTACCTTAGCAAGAATTTGTCTCGCCTCTGAATATGCCTCCTTTTTAGCCTGTATTTCCCTATGCCTTTTCTCGAGTTCTTTCTGCCTTCGTTCTCTATTCTCCTTCACCTGCTGATGTCGAAGTTGCATTTTTGTTCGTGGATCTTTGTGCTTTGACAACTCATCAAAACCAAGGTCCCGTGTGAAACTGTCTTTGATAAGCTCTTTTCCCATCATGTTCTTGATGACAGTTGATACAGCTTCACTATCGTCCATCTCATACAAGTGACTGTAGGGGTCTACATAAAAAGTCATGGTCATTTTTTCCAACATTTTGTGCTACATTTACTACTGAACTAATCTGTGCCCAACCATACTCTATTGTACTGCACTTTATTGTACTCTGCAATGTTCAGTTGTACTGCATACATGTATTAGCATACATTAATCTTTCTTCATTGTATCTTAATTATGATGATACACATCACTGCACTCTACTGCATTACAGTGTAGAGTGTGAAATGTATCATTAATAGGACTTTATCTACTTTTCATGAAGACTTTACATTCTAATCACAGGGGTAGACAATTTTTCAAAAAGCATGGTTGCCCACTGGAGAATAATTACTGAAAAATCAGGTTGCCCAGCAAAAGCACAAGTTGTGTGACTAAATATTTTTTTATATATATTTCTTTTAGTTTATCATTTGAGTTCTTGTAAATTATGTAAAATAAAGAATGCCAACATATCTGTTTTTCATGTCATTTTATGTAGACTGCCCTTTTTATTGATTCTGCATCATAGCAAACAATTTTATTTTAAGCCATTGCCATCATAACCTGGTTGTTCAGCTTGGTTTGTCTTTGAGTCATTGGGTTGCCCAGCTGGGCTTTGATTTTGAGTCACTGGGTTGCCCAGCTGGACTTGATTTTGAGTCATTGGGTTGCCCAGCTGGGCTTTGATTTTGAGTCATTGGGTTGCCCAGCTTTAACTTTAAGTTACCCCCGGGATACTGGACAGCAGATTTTCCTACCTCTGTATACATTTAACTATGCCCTAACTGTAGGAGGTAAAATATATTAATCATCATAATCTAAACAAGACCAAAGAATTGGGTAGAGATACAAAAGATATTATTGCAATCAAATATCTAACAATTTCATAATTTACTTTAGTGATTGAGTCACAAAGGGCCTCGCATTGAAACAAAATAAAAAGAAACGCAGAAAAGTCTCAATAAGTACATTTATATCTCTAAGAAAATTCACATACCGAGCAGCTTCAGTTGTATGTTGAAACATCTAATGCTATGATGGGACTCAAACAGGTAACTTCCAATGTGAAAATCTAAAAAAAGGCCCACATGGACCTGATATTGCTCACCTGGCTTACATAACTTAACAGCTGACCATTTCACTTTACTTATGTAGTTTTGTAAGAATGCAACCAATGTAAACTATCTTCCAAATTTTATCATGTTAATTTTACCAATTTTGCTATAGTCTGATACAAATTCTTTCCAAAGATAAAGGCATAATTAGTATCTATAGTCTCTAGCTTATAATCAAAGTCGTCCAAGATCTTGAAAAGTATGCATGTTGTATTCTAATAAAAATATAAAATCTGGTTTGCTTATTTTTTGCAAGGGAAAAAACTCTAACCCCAAACCTGTGATTCTCAATAGTCAATATCATGAGTTGCTTCCCTTGCTTTCCAAGAGTATGAGAGAGAGAGAGAGAGAGAGAGAGAGAGGTATTTTAAAGGAGAAAACAAATTAATTACATAGCATATGAATTGAGAACTATTTCTAACTGCAGTGAATTTCATTATTATGTGCAGATTTTGCTCTAATAAAAATCACTGAATATCTTGATGATATAAACCTAAGTTTGATTGAAAATTTATTAGAAACAGGCACTAAAATGTCAATGAGCTCAGTCAGTCAGATTCAAGATCATCTCATCAATACACATTTATCTTGCTCATTATTGTACCTATCTAAGATCTTGATAATTTAGGTCTATTTTAACAAGTTTACTCAAAATTGTATCACAAATACAGTCAATCGAGTGGTAACAAGTTCAGCCAATCAGATGTAAGATTACCTCATTATTATTTGTCGATCTCACTCATTATTGAACTCAAGCAAGAATCTTGATCATATAAACGTATATCATGTTTGATTGAAATTAAACCTGAAATATAGCCTCCAAAGTGGAAACAAGCACAGCCAATCAATTGCAAGATCATCTCATTAATATGCATCAATCTTGCTCATTACTGAACTTGTCCAAGATCTTGATGATCTAACAATATATTCCAAGTCTGATCAAAGTCTGATCAGAAATATGGGCTTCAGAGTGGTAATATGCCCAGCCAATCAGATGCAAGATTACCTCATTAATATTTGTGGACCTCACTCATTATTGAATTCGTGCAAGAATCTTGATCATATAAACGTATATCATGTTTGATTGAAATTAAACCTGAAATATGGCCTCCAAAGTGGAAACAAGCACAGCCAATCAAATGCAAGATCATCTCATTAATATGCATGGATCTTGCTCATTACTGAACTTGTCCAAGATCTTGATGATCTAACTATATATTTCCAGTCTGATCAAAGTCTGATCAGAAATATGGCCTTCAGAGTGGTAATATACACAGCCAATCATATGCAAGATTACCTCATTATTATGCGTGGATCTTGCTCAATGTTGAACTCAATCAAAATGTTGAGAATATGGGCATATATCCAAGTCTGATAAGAATCAAACAGAAAATATGGTCTCATGACTGGTAACAATCCCCACCAAAAGGCTGCAAGATCATCTCATTAACATGCTTGGCTTTCGCTCATTATCGAACACACACAAAATCTTGATGATATAAGCTCACGTCTAGTTTGATCAAAATCCAATCAGAAATATGGCTTTCAGAGTGGCAACAAGCTCATTCAATCAGATTGAAGATCACCCTATTGATATGCATATATCTCGCTCATTATTGACTTCATCCGAGACCTTGATGGTATAAGCATATATTCCAAGTTTGATAAAATCAGAAATATTGCCTCCAGAAAGGTAACAAGATCATTCAATCAGATCCAAGATCTCCTCATTAATATGAATGGATCTCACACATTATTGAACTCATCAGAGATTTTGATGATATAAGTCCCGATTCCAAATTGGATCAAAATCAGATCAGAAATATGGAGTCCAGAAGCCTAACAAGTAATTGTTGACAGCCAAATGATGGACACATGACAAGCACAGGACTATACCATAAGCTCATTGGCATTATGGCCAGGTGAGAACAAAATTAATTGTCAAAGCCCTTTACTCTGTCAAACATGATGTAGAGGAGATTAAATTCTCTAAAGAGCACATCTACATCTAGATGACAGTATTCACATTCAATTGCATCAGGATATGTTGAATGGTTCCTGAGATATGCTAGTTGCAAACAACTTCCAAAGATATGAAATTTATGGACTAGACCTATAACTCTGTCAAAAATGAAGTAGACAACATGAAATACCAAAAGATAAATCTATGTTGAAAGAGACAGTACTCACATTAAATTACATTATGATATGTTGAATGGGCAACTTCCAGTACTGAAGATATGAAATTGATCAACAAGGCATATTCTCTCTCAAGAATGAATCAGAAAAATGATTTCCCCTAAAGAGCATATCTACATCAATAAATGTTCAAGCACATCACATCATGATAAATTGAGAGGTTTCTGAGCTATGCTGGTTTCAAGTAACTTCCCAAAAGAATATATGAAATTTATTGGTAAGGCCCATAACTCTGTGAAATCTAGAATAAAGTGTTTACATGATGTTGCATCCATGGATTACTAAGCTTTTCTGGTTATCAAAGTGTGAACAGTTGTTCAAACAGACAATGAGATAAAACAGGTGATTATTATAATGATTCTGTATCTTGATGAGAAGCCCTAAAAAGAGTTAATCCTTGACAGGATTATTTTCAGGATGGACCAGAGTAATTTATTCATATACACACCCTCTGGTTTGCTGGTCTTTCGACTGGACAACTGAAGCCCAAATTCCTCATAATTATTGGCCAGAAGGTGGTCCCATTCTCGTTTGACATCAGACTCAATAGCCCTCTGATGCCATACCTCGCCAACACTGTCTGGCTCATCATCTTTGCCAAAGTCAACCCTCTCAGTCATCCACTGGGAAAGAAGTTCATGCGCTGCAAAGTATAAAATGTAAGCTCACCATATATTGTAAATAACAAACAATTGGATGCTTTTTTCAAACTAAGTTGGAAACTTTAATTCCTGGAAATATTTCCTATGATAAAGATTACTATCATTCTGGATTGACTGTTGCAGCGGCTACTTCTGTTAATCAAGAGATACACAACTCCCGATTAATTGTGGCAGAGGCTACTTCTGTTAATCAAAAGATACACAACTCCCAATTGACTGTAGCAGCAACTGCTTCTGTTAATCAAGAGATAAACAACTCAATATTGACTGTAGCAGTGGCTACTTCTGTTAATCAAGAGATATACAACTCCCAATTGACTGTAGCAGTGGCTACTTCTGTTAATCAAGCTATACACAACTCCCAATTGACTGTAGCAGCGGTTACTTCTGTTAATCAAGAGATACACAACTCCTGACTGACAGTAGCAGCAGCTACTTCTGATAATCAAGAGATACACAACTCCCGATTGACTGTAACAGTGGCAACTTCTGTTAATCAAGAGATACACCACTCTCAATGGACTGTAGCAGCAACTGCTTCTGTTAATCAAGAGATAAACAACTCCCAATTGACTGTAGCAGTGGCTACTTCTGTTAATCAAGAGATACACTCCCGATTGACTGCAGAAGCAGCTACTTCTGTTAATCGAGACATACACAACTCCTGATTGACTGCAACAGTTCACCTAATGAGTGTATTGCATTTCAGACAATGCAAATTTCTCAAAGCTCAAGATAGATCACAATAAGCAACATGTACTTATATTTAAATAAGTAAAGAGTTTACATGTGTATATACATACTATTGCTATTAAATAAGCACTACTTGGAAACATAATGACTAAAATAAGCAGGAACAGTACACAGGCTGTCCATTCAAAATGAAACAATTCTCGATTATGCTTATTTGTCTTTACTACTTCTGGATACAGAATATAGCATATCACTGCCACAAGAAGGTACTGGCTCACCTTGGTATGGCAGAGACAAATGCTACAAATCATTTGTAGCATGAAAAATATTATATTTGTTGATTGTTAATTTACAAAATTGTAATAGCACCTTCTTGCCACATATTTTAAAGGGTGGATGTACTATATGGGTAATTTTTGTAAACATGCGTACAAATAGGTAATTTTACATTATTTGGTAGAGGAAAGTTTGAATTTAACAAAAATAATTTTAGAAATAGATACTTCGATATACGAGGCTAAAAACACCCTTCAAAGTAGGTCAGGGTTTTATACATGAAAGTGTGTCTTATACTCAGTCTAAAGAGCTTTGTCTACCGTCCTTAAAAAAATAAAATGGCCCCACCTCTACTAGAAAACAAATTACTCAACTCACCAACTCATGTCTTTTTTTTCCTTATATTATTGGATTACAATTTTTTTTTGCTTAATAAGGACAAAAAGAATTAAATGTATTTTGGTTCAAAGGAAAATTCCAGCCTCCCCTCCCTTAATTGCTGAAATGTTAGAGCTCCTAGAAATTAAAATTGGTTAAAGATGTACATTTGTTTGCAAAGTATATGAGTGCTTAATAAAGAATATGCTACTTATTATAAGCAAAAATAACTTTTTGCATATATATATATATATATATATATATATATATATATATATATATATATATATATATATATATATATATATATATATATACACACACATATATATATATATATATATTGTATGTAATCAAAAGCAATACATAAAGAGTAGTAGGTGCAGTTTTGTTTTTATGCACCACCCCTCACCCACTTCTACTGCAACCCCTTATTTCATTAACACCTTGTGTATTAACTTATGTCATATAATAAAATGTAAAAATAATTCTACAAACAAAATAATGAATCAATGCAATTTATAAATGTACAGTTATATGATAATGTAACAATATAAGGTGCAGCTTTCAATTTGCTACTTTTTTAATACAGTTCAGTGGTAAAAGGTTAAAGGTCAGCTTTAAATACTTCCAGAAATATCACTGATGACATTAAACAGCATCCAAATAAAATATACCAACAAAAACTACAGTGTATATACAAATATATTTTTTAATGAAACAGTGTATATACAATATCATTTTATATCAAACAATTCCATAAAAATACATGGTTTAATTTGAGATATATGCAAGTTTCAGTTATATTAATATGAAAACCCAGAGTGGTAGGGTAATGACCCGTGATCATTACATTTCCTATGAACGGACTTTGATCCAACTATAAAGTTCATTTTCACTGCTACCATACGTTACAGCTTCAATATATCATGAAATGAATAGATTCTGAGGTGGGCCATTTATAGCCCTTACAGTACATCTCCTTTTATGACAAGTTATTGACATTAAAATATAATTTTCAGTCTATTTACTGTTAGTATCAAAGACAGTAAGATTATATTCAACATTTGGAATGAACATTTAGAGTCATAGAAATTTACAGTACAACCCCTGTTATTATAAAAAAAAAACTAATTACTGAAATTAGTAAACTATCAAAGCTGGTGGCAATTTTTATATTGCTGAACTGCAATTTGTATCAAAGGTAATCAGAATAGGGATCACATATGGTTTGTGAAGTTCCAAGCTTTTCTGAAACACATGGAAATTAGGCAACTGAAAATTTAAATTCTTTTCAAAGTATTCTGGAATATGTTTCATTATCATAGACCCTGTATGGTTGCTGTTCTTGCATAAACAACCACCTTATCGAATGATTTAAAAGTAAAGACTCCTAAAAATTAGTTCTTAAACATCAAAATTGCAGTTTTGATGCATGTAAAGTTGTACAAATTATGCCATACATCAATGGGCAGAAAAATATATCTTAAATTCCTGGGTCTGAGACTTTTTGTTCAAATTTTATTTAGATCCAGAGCTAAAGCACCTTAGTTCAGATAAAAATTAAACATATTTTCTGTATCTCTTTTCATGTAAAATGTATAAATATTGTAAAACAGAGAAGTGGCAATGAATAGTGGTAATAGTACATAAAGTTTGAATAATCAACTAATGCCAATTTATTTCTCAATACTGACTCAAAGGATCATCACCAACTCAAAGCTGCTTGGTCCCAGCTTACATTTTCTGGGTCTTGGACATCATGCTTAAGAAATTATCAGCCCCTGGAAAAACTCATTCTTGTCTTCCCTTTATCTCTACCAACAGTCACCTAATCATGCAGGTGTATGTCAACAACTGTTTTCGAATAGCATATGAAATTCCTATGACTGAAAATAGCTCAAACAAAATCAACACCTCAATCCAAGTGGAATTGGCTGGATTATGTAAGGGTTACTGTACTTATCAACTAATAACATTCACCCCTTCTGGGAATATTGCAAACCCACATCTGCCATAGCATTATGCCCCAACAGATCAATGCCTACCCTATTATCTTGAAATCATAAGAAGAATGAATTGCACTGACTCTGATCCACCAGCACATTTCAAGCCATCAGATCTGGGTTTATGCTGTTTGTAATTGAGCATGCCTTGCAGAAGAGCGAATAGAGTACATTACCATCATAAACAAAGAAGACTGTTACTGATCCATTTTCTAAATGTCACGCATAATGATCATCAATTGAGAGACATATTTCTTATATTTTCATCATTTGATGAATATAGAAATAAGAACTGTGTTTGATTTTAGGGTACAAAAAAAACCTTCAGTTTGGACTTGGTCATGCTCTTGGAGCTGTTCCTTTGTTGCCAGGGCAAGTGCCTTCCCTCTTGCCCTCCCACTGGAATGGTTGATCCCGAATACTTGTTCAGCTGCTCTGTTTGATGCATCTTCCACTTTCTGATGGGGAAAATGGACAAAAGTAAATAAAACACCTTAACAAATGCTCTAATGAAATAAAAGACAATTGAAATCAGGGTCTATTCTAGAACTGAAAGCTATGGGGAGAAATCTCCCCCTCCACTGAACAAGAGTCCCTCGCAGGGGCTGATGCTGTACTGGGCGAAAAGAAATTCCAGGAATTCAAAATAAGACCATTTCTTCCTTTTAACTGCTGAGTGATGAAACCATCTCTGATATTCTTCAGCGATAACAAGATTTTCAAAACAGCTGCTGTGGTGGACATATTGGATGTCAGATTGGCACCATTTTCACTTAGGACCAAGTAGACATCATTAGAAGTCTTTTGGTGAAAACCCAAGGTCAATATGGCCATCCATTCAGGGGGAGTAGTGATAGCAAGATTTTCAAGACAGCCATCCTGGCAGCCATACTGGATGTATGATTGGCGCTATTTTCATTTAGGACCAACTATGTATTATAAGAAGTCTATTGGTGAAAACCCCATGTTGATGTAACCATCCATTTGGGAGGAGTAGAATAACAATATATTCAAGATGGTCACCATGGTGGATGGATGTTTGGACAATACTTGACTAACGACAGACAACAGGCCATCCCATAAACTCTTCTAGTCTATGACCAGTAGAGTTAAAAAGGGGAAATTTTAAAATTAGGGATAATTTAACAAAGAAATAAAGGAGGGTTTGCAAATATGATTCATAATTGTGATTTTTCTGTGCAATACTTGAATAATTAGTGTGAATCCAGTGCATCCTAAGACGGACCCTGTGAAATACTCAGATGAAAAAAAAAGATAGGTCTTGTCAGTGAGGGAAAACCAATTTGAACAAGTGATGTAAAACAAAGATTATTCATAAAAAATTCACTGCACTGTTCAATCGTCCAGACCAATGGCATATTGTCCGGACAAACAATGTTTTCTTTACATTATGATTATTTACCTGGATTTAAATTTTTCGAACAAAATCCGTCTCCCAAACAATCTGGATATTTGGCACTTAACTGTATGGGGCAAATATCAAAGTGATCTCCTATGTAGCATATTTATGCACCAATAATCCTGTTCCTATCATATGACTACTGCATTAATAAGAATTCTTTATGCAGCAATAATCCTATTCCAATCATCTGACCACTGCATTAATAAGAATTCTTTATGCAGCAATAATCCTTTTCCAATCATCTGACCACTGCATTAATAAGAATTATTTATGCAGAAAAAATCCTGTTCCAATCATCTGACCACTGCATTAATAAGAATTCTGTATGCAGCAATAATCCTGTTCCAATCATCTGACCACTGCATTAATAAGAATTCTATTTAAAACATGACTGAAAATACTGATTTTATATAATTAAACTGCAGAATTGTGACATCATTTGTAATGTTGTGAGGTGTTATTATGTGTGTTATGCATAGAACAATTATGATATGTGTTTCTTAACCTAAATAACAAAATAGTCAAGTGATAAATGGTTATATTAACCTAACTAACTCAGTAGTTAAGTGATACATGATTATATTAACCTAAATAACTCAGTAGTCACGTGATAAATGGTTATGTGATCAATGAGGCTAGGCACCTAAGTAACAAATTCCACAAGAAAAAAGACATGAAAAACTATAGAAAATGGAGAAATAAAGCTAAGTACCTGATTGATAAGGCAAAAGAAGAATACTATAAACAGGCTATTGATGAAAGTAAGAGTACCAAGACAATGTGGAAACATCTAAAAGATGTGAAGCCATCTGAGAACAGTTGTTTTCCTCCTAGACTTAAGTAAAATTATGCCATAACAACATCTGTACAAGATATTGTTTAAATATTCAATAATTTCTTCACAAGCATCTCCAGTAACTGTATTCAGAACCAGACTAACATCCCAATTGAGCTTGATACCCTTCTTTCATTTATAAGAGCTAAAATTCATGATGGTAAATATTTTTCAATAGCTAATGTTAGTGAAGCTGAGGTTTTTGATATGCTCAATAAGTTGAGTATTAATAAATCCTCTGGACTGGATGGTATTGGTCCACGAATTCTGAAAATTGCTGCACCAGTAATAACAAAGTCATTAATGCATATTATAAACTTAGTATAATGAGTGGTAACTTTCCCGATACCTTGACATGTGCAAAGGTTACACCTATTTTTAAGAAAGGAAAAAAAGAGGATCCAGAGAACTACAGACCAATATCCATTCTACCTATATTATCAAAATTATTTGAAAAGCAAGTAGCTATGCAGGTCTAAGAATTTTTTGAAACTTACTTTCTATTTCAAAAGGCACAATCAGGATTTAGAAAATATCACTCATGCCAAACAGAACACACCAAATTAACAGATCTTTGGCCACAAGAAATGGATAACGGTTCTTTGACTGGGATTGTTTTCCTTGACTTCAAGAAAGTCTTTGACCAAGCTGATCATGAAATTCTGCTGCAAAAGTTGAATTCTTACAGGTTTGATAATTCTTCTGTAAATTGGTTTAGATCATACCTAAACCAAAAATCTCAACAAGTAGCCATTGGCAATATTAGCTCACAAACTTGCACTATTCATTCAGGAGTCCCTCAAGGCTCTGTTTTAGGCCATCTCCTCTTTCTTATTTATGTAAATGATCTTCAATTAAATACCGAAACCACAAATACAGATTTGTTTGCAGATGATGCAACCTTGTATACATCTAAATCTGATACCGAAGTTATCCAAACAAGATTAGATTCAGACCTTATTAGAGTTCAAAGTTGGGCACAACAATATAAGATGGTAATTAATGAAGGTAAAACAAAATGTATGATTTTGGGGACATCACAAAAACTACATAAGTTAGGGAGCCCAGAATTATCTCTTACAATAAATAATGGTCAGTTAGATAATATCAAACATGAAAAGCTTGCAGGTGTGTCTGTAGATAATAATTTACAATGGGATGACCATATTGACAAGCTTTGTAAAACACTGTCATCCAAAATTGACCTACTCAGCAGAATCAAGAAATATTTACCGATACCTACAGAAACTTGCATTCTATGCTACAATTCATATATTCTTCACACAATGGATCATTGTTCAACTGTATGGGGAAACTGTGCCAAATCTCAGTGTGACAGGATTTATAAACTTCAGAAAAGGGCAACACACATTATTTTAGATGCATCTATTGATTATTCATAAAAAGCATTGTTTACAGAACTAAAATTGTTTACAATATATGAAAGGATTGATTTTCAAAAGGCAGTTCTTATATATAAATGTCTACATGGAGCTGCACCAGAGTATCTTCAGGATTTATTCAGGTCTTATTCAACATATTACCAGTTGAGATCAACATCACATAAAAACCTTTATCCACCAAAACCAAGAACAGAGCAAGTTAAGAAAAGCTTTCAACACTCTGGTACAGTTCTGTGGAACAAGCTTCCACTGCAAGTAAAATCTGCAGAAAATATTACCGTATTTAAGAAGAGAAATCACAAGTATGTATATGTTACTAATAGATTATAATAGAATTTAGCATCTATAATACTAATGAAATGTTAAAATATATAGTAATTATTATTATCTTTCGTATGATGCAGATTGTTATACTCTTCTTAAGAGGACCTCAAGGGAGAATAGTCCTCGACTTAATTAGTTACCCTCAATAAATAAAGTATTATTATTATTATTATATTAACTTGAATAACAAATTAGTCAAGTGATAAATGGTTCTGTGAACCTAAATAACTCAGTAGTCAAGTGACAAATGGTTATATTAACCTAAATAACTCAGAAGTCAAGTAATAAATGGTTCTATTAACCTAAATAACTCAGTAGTCAAGTAATAAATGGTTATATTAACCTAAATAACTCAGTAGTCAAGTAATAAATGGTTATATTAACCTAAATAACTCAGTAGTCAAGTAATAAATGGTTATATTAACCTAAATAACTCAGTAGTCAAATAGATGGTTATATTAACCTAAATAGCTATAGTCAAGTAATAAATGGTTCTATTAACCTAAATAACTCAGTAGTCAAGTAATAAATGGTTCTATTAACCTAAATAACTCAGTAGTCAAGTAATAAATGGTTATATTAACCTAAATAACTCAGTAGTCAAGTAATAAATGGTTACATTAACCTAAATAACTCAGTAGTCAAGTAATAAATGGTTATATTAACCTAAATAACTCAGTCAAGTAATAAATGGTTACATTAACCTAAATAACTAAGTAGTCAAGTAATAAATGGTTATATTAACCTAAATAACTCAGTAGTCAAGTGATAAATGGTTATATTAACCTAAGTAACACAGTAGTCTTGTGATAAAACAATATTTCATATTAAGTTTCTAGCTAAATAAGGAAAAGAGTGTAATTCATAATTTTTCTTGAAAACCATGTTTGTTTTAGTTTAACCTAAAAGTCAATACTAATACAATATTTAAAATGCAACTAGTATATTGAAGTGTTGCTGCTCCATCCAATAACCTTTTCCAAAAGTAAACCTCTCAATGATCCATGTCATTAATTACCTTAATCCAGTTCTGTATATCATCGTTGGTACTCACTTTCTGTAAATAAAGAAATAAAGTACTGTAGGTTTAAAAAAACTCCATCTTACTTAAATAAAAGTATGATTATGTTATGTATATTGAATTTATAATATGTTTCCATGAGGTAAGTTGTACTTTGTTGTCATTTTGTAAACAACATGTTTACTGCATTTGAGTTCAAGCTTAGACTCGTTTACATAGCATTTAGTACTTAGATTGGAATGTTCCATATCGTGACATGAGAAAAGTCAGGTACACCAGTAAATTTCCATTAGAGTTACTCATATTCTAGAATATTCTGTCAGGCAACTTATCCTTATATTTATACAGGTTTGGTAAACAAGATTTCATTCCTATACTAAACATTCTAATTATTAAAATCTGTCTATTAAAGAATTTATTTTAGTAAATGTTACAGTTGTGAAAATCAGAGCAAATTCAGAGAGAGGAATTATTATTTGAAATATTCATTGGAATTACCAAAAGTGCTCATTCTCATATTGGATTAATACTTGACTTTGGGATTTATGTGAATTCATTCAAAGATATTCTGGATTACATCATTCAGGCATATCAGGACATTCAAGAC
This sequence comes from Margaritifera margaritifera, assembly GCA_029931535.1. NCBI lineage: Eukaryota > Metazoa > Mollusca > Bivalvia > Unionida > Margaritiferidae > Margaritifera > Margaritifera margaritifera. The sequence continues at coordinate 7,389,273 of JAQPZY010001681.1, forward strand.
TACTGACACATCAGAACATTCAAGACTACTAGTTCATTAGGACATTCAAGGCTTCTGGAATTCATTTGGAACATTCTATATTTAGGACTTGTGATTAGGACACTTAGGATTATTGGGATTTTAATTCATGTTACTGTAAGTGTCTTTTGAATTTTCACTTTAACTGTCTAGAAATAAATTGCTTGCTGAATTTACTTACATTGTTGGTTTCACTTTCTTTCTGTTACATTATTTTAAGACCTAGAGTCGTAACAATTAATAGATAATAACATAGCATGTTCTCTCAGCCAGTTGGTAACACTGGTAGATTATGCCATTACTTAAATAAAAGTACAATTAATCTCAGCCAGTTGGTAACACTGGTAGACTATGCCATTACTTAAATAAAAGTACAATTAATCTCAGCCAGTTGGTAACACTGGTAGACTATGCCATTAACTAAATATTCTGTTTATCAAAATCTTGTTTTGATTTTCTATACAGTAACAGGCATGGAAGTGAAGGAATCTCAACTTGATATACAACAGAGATAGGCAATTTATATGCATATGAACTGTTTTTAGGATCCTTTGATTTAGGATGAATCATTGTAAGATTAAAGCACAACACCCTCCGAGAAGCAAGGGGTGGGATTTTGTATGTAAACATTATGATATGCTGTGAGGATATCAATACACTAAAAATGCCAAATCAGCTGCTGTTTTATCCAATTGTATTTCCCAATTACTCATCAATACTACTATTTCTGACTTTTCCTGGAGTCTGCTATCTTCTAAGTTATATGAATTCTATTAATTTCTAATTATTTAATAAGCAAACTATAGATTGTTATATCATTTGTTAAAAGAACTGAGTTATATGGTCAAAGTGAGTGTTGTTGTCACTGATCACATTTTTTTATTTGTGTATTAATTTTTGTCTTTATTTATTTGTATGAATCTGCATGCATCTTTATGATGTTCTTTTATGCTGAATTAGATCTATTTTTGTTTAAATTCCATACCTGAAACTTTTCATTATGCTGCAAACAAAACATTTATTTTCTTAAATTAAAGATTCAATGTTGTCCATGACTGACACTGTAAATTTGACTCCAGTGTAATTAAACATAATTCCAAAATTTTCGTCAGAAACTAGAGTATCCAAGTCATTGTAAGCGTTATTCTCACCGACTTGCCATTCTCAATTCAATTCAATAATTGCATAATCAAACACCTCATACCGGTAAACATAATTCTAGAATTTTCATAAGAATCTAGAATGTCTAAGTCATTGTGTGTTATCCTCACTAATTCGATATTCTCGACTCAATTCAACTCAATACCTGATAAATCTAACACTCCATAAACATAATTTATAAAGTTTTTCATAATTTACTACTTTGTCCAAGTCATTGTGTTGTCCTTGCTGACTTGACACACTCAGTTCAATTATGTTTTACATCAGTTTACTTAAACTATTATGTCAATGCATTTATATATTATTATTGTGCATATCAATTTAGTTTCAGCAACTACTATGCTATACCTGAAGTGTAAAGTCAAGCGAGTGTTCTTCTGGATTTTACATTTAACAAATTACAATCAGGTCATATTTTTGTTCCGTAGAAAATTTTATTGCAATTGAATCCAAACATAGTGAATCTTACAAAATTTTCATTCTTTAAAAGTGGTATTAATATAATTAATTAATAATAGGATACTAATATTTACCATGACTGTATGTGAGAGTATCATCAAGACAATTATGATATTCTGGCATTGTATAAAGACAAGTAGACTTTTATTATTATGAGCTACAATGTTATTGGTGTGTTTCTTAATAAATGAATCATCTTGTGTTCAATAGTTTGAGTTTCCTGCACTCTCCCCTCCTCAGTTATTAGGTAAGAAGCATACTCATCCCTGGTGTAGTATTATCAGGACCCAGGTCAGCCATTAAAATATATAAATATATATATATAAACACACACAGGGGTAGAAAAATTATATATATTCACAGGGACCACACTAAGGAGCATCTCTGGTGGCAAAATAGTCGCCCTAATGTCAAAAGCAAATTTCACTTTTCTCTGCCCTGATTTCATGCCATTCCACCCACCCCCTGAGTTTCAACAGAATGCATTAATAATCAATGTAAAATGTCTATATCTGTGTCAAGTTTCCCTTCAAAAGGGAGGTGGAAAGTTAGAAAAAGATATTTTATGCTCTGTAGTCAATTTACGTGCTAATTCGATGGTCATAAATGCCAGAAATGACATTGCTATCTACAGAATTCCCACAAGAAATTCACAAATGATCCTTAAAAAAAGGTGAAAACTGAATTTTTTAAACTTTGTGGATGTGTCCAGGTCTATTACTAATAAAATTAATAATTTTATCCATTATCCATCATATAATGTATGAAAAGAGGACTTCTGTGGATGCAGTTTTCGATTTTCAACTGTAACCTATTTTCGAGGTTGCCATTTTATACAAAAACTATGTAATACAACAATTGTGGTGATGTAAAATAAGACAAGTTTAATACTTTTAAAAAGTTTTGATAGCATCTGATTAGTATTTTAATCAACTGACATGAAATATGCATTAACAGAAGTTTAAGGTGACTATTTGAACATTATAAATTTTGAACTTTGTACACTAATTTATCCCTATTATTGCCAACTTTGCCCTATTCTGGTTGGTAATTGAATCTATTTCACCCAAATATTAAAGTCCAGCATTGACCCTGATATATATATACAACAGTGTTGCACATTGAGTGCGGGCTCGCGGGTTTCCACACAATTTTTCGTTCTATGTCCCCCAAATCTTGACCATGCGTCGGAAAATAATAGAAAAATACGCCTACTACTTTTCATTAGAGGATGTCCATCCATGTCACTGTTGGCAATAGCAATGGCAAAAAATGCAAAAGGTGATAAAAGCTGTAAGATGGCAACAGATATATATTTTAAAACAATGTATCTGGCCACATTCAAGGTTAGGTAGTCAGCTGAGTTCCAATGTTAAATATTTTACAGCTGTTAGTGTAACGTATTTTCAAGATTAAAGTCACCCCTATGGCGCGGAAGATTTAATTTATTTTGAGGCTGAAATAATGACAAAAGAGACTAAATTCATCCAAATGCACAATTCATCATTTAAATTATGATTTGTTAGTTTGGAAAGAAAAGTAATTCAGAAAACACAGGTATTTATTATAATAAATGCTGGTAGATAATGAGCATACACTAAAGTTACATGAAAGCAAGATCCAGAACTGAGAATTCCATGATGCAGCTCATTTCAGGTATTAATGTTTTCATGAGTTACTTGACCACATGATACAACTTTTATTGCAATAATGTAAATGGACAAGGAAAATATGATAGAACACTAGAGGTCGACAAAGTTAAGGTGGCAAAACTGTTGAAGCAAATAAGATTATCTAATTTTTATAGCACTATTAGTACATGATATACTATTATTTTCCTTTGTCCCTCTAAACTGTTGTGTCCCCCCCCCCCAAATCTGAAGGGTGAAGGACACAGCATTCCCTTCCATTGGGATCCCATGTGCAACACTGATACAAATGTTCCAGGGGTTCGGTAATTTTTTTTCTTTACGGAAAGGATCAATAAGAATTGTGTACAAACTTTTATCAAACAGAGTTGAAATTAAATATTAGGCATTAAAAAAAACATTTACTTTCATCATTTTTGGCAAAAGCAAGTTCTTATGCAGAACAGATTGTTCTGTCATCTCAATTAATACATGTAGAATTATACAAATTTTGAGGATGGGACACAACAACAATAACTTGAAAGTAAATTTTAATCTGGTCTGGGTATAGATTAGGAATAACCAGACTAGCTACTGATGTGGAAATAAGAAGAGCCATTTTTGGTAGTAGGGAAGGCAGGACATTTAAAAGGAATGAATTTATATTACCTATAATATAACTACTGTTTTACAACATGAAGAACATGTCATTTTAATGTAAGGACGGTATGATAAATAAGCAACATAATTTACAAGCTCTCATTCCACCTTTATCTGATGGTTTTGTTCAGAGGTCCGTGAGCAGCGCTATTCAACTTATGTCAAAAATCGCTGCTGCAATACAGCTCTTGCCTAGATACTGTATATACACATGAGTCCATGAATGTATTCACAGTATTTAGTTAAATGTCAATCATACAGTTTGTTTAATTTCATCTAACCTTTTACAACTGTTTTTATCTTTTTCAAATACTTCAAAACATTAGAAATTTCAAAATTATATTTTGATTCTGGTTTTAGTTTTCCCATTCATGGAAATAATGTCTATAGGCTAATATATGAATACTGATACTAGAGTACAAGTATGCAGCAATTAAAATATTACTGTATTCAAAGATAACATGAATGGAACTAATGACTGATAAAATTGGTTGATATATTACTCAAACAATTTCACAAATATTTCAGATTAACAAGGTATGAGTGGATGTAAAAAAGGAAGAGGAAGAGAGAAAGAGTTGTGAATCTAACTAAATAACTAAATGACAATGTAAGGTAAAAGGTGACAGAAACTTTCTGTCCGAGATTCCTATTGAGATTCTTACGAAAGCCTCTCTATTAACCAATGTATTGAGAAAAAATAAATTGTTCTGATTAAAAGTAATATAAATAGTGTCATATTGTCCACCAATATTCTCACCCTCATTTCCAATCCTATGATGCAACATTTTCAGTGTTTTAGACTGTAATTATATTAACTTTAACAATTTATAATTTTTTTAAAGATTCTGAAGCAGTCAACGACATGCTAGCCTTTGTAGCTTGTTCTCAAGGTCTGCCAATGACTTGCTTCCTGCAGTGTGATATAACCTACAGATCTGGCAACTCACCAACTGTGACTTTAAACTGCCATGGGGACTGTCAATTTTAACGGACTGTCACTTTTTATGGTGGTTTTCCACTGTAGATTGTACTAGCTGCTGAAACAATCTGCTAGTGCTCAAGCAATTCAAAACAAATTGTGCAGCAAGTCAATTTGGTTTGTACAATTCATTCAAAACCCGACATATTTAAGGCTGACGGTAGTTATTTTTAAATGGTTAATAAATTTTCTGGAATAAGTTCGAGAGGCCAAAACATAGTCAAGTGTCCGAAAGTTTTATTTTGTTCTTGAACAATTTGAGATAATTAAAAAAAAAAAAAGAACATGATATTATCACCCAACAAGCTGACATTGGCACTTTGAACATTTAATTTTCTGTGGAGGCGTGGGTGGCGAAGAGAGACCTGCAATTTATGTGATAAAAAATAAACAATGTCCATCCCCCAAATAGCTCGAAAAATAAAAATTCTCATTGGTTGAAAAAAGAACTAATTATACGCATTATATTTGCTGAAACAAATAAATTGTCTTGAGATGAAAGAAAAAAATATCGTGGTTCGAAAAACATCCTAGGGCCCCCACCCCCTGAAAATAATTTGATCTTTCCCCAACATAAGATATGGATGCAAAAGTATACTTTTCATAAGTGCGCCGATACACCAGACGCGCAGGTACATCGGACTCGCCCGTGCCTACAATTACATTGCGAGGATTTCCACCAAACCCCCACCCCCATTATAGGTGTTGTTTCGAAGGAATGGACGAACGGGAAAATGTGATGATGAAAACACCTGCGATCGTGAGTAAACACGTGAATCAGTTTGTCTTTTCCACCGGTAAAGACCAGGCTTATGGGATACTTCGTCCATCTCCATTAGTCCACGATTCTCTAATGTTGACATTCTTACAGAAGATACAGTTCAACTGCAAATTCTCATGGCGGCAGCCATTTGTAAACAATCTTCTCGAAGCTGTTGTTCACGTGATTTAAATCGAGTTTACACGAGACTCTAATGATGGAGGTAAGTTAATGAATATGAGTGTTAAGAAAAAATTTCGTAATATTATATGATTCTGACATAGATCTTGTTTACAAAGATGATATGGTGTTTAAATAATACTTTCTGGGTTTTATTTGAATTTCTTCGCAGTTTATTAATGTTTGTTTGATTTGAAATTTAACGGTCCGTTGAGGACCCCTCTCTGATGGAACAGTCCGTCTTGTGAGATTTCCTCAAAATGGGATACGCCTAAGCTATGTTCATTTTCCCAGTAGGGGTTACTTGAGTGTCTCCATCACCTTTGGGTTTAATCACAAGTAGACCAACTGTATTCACTCTTTCTTCCTTACATGAAATAAAAGAACAAAATCGAAATTTGTACCACTCATTTCACCGTATTTTGTGACCTTCAAGCAACAAAGAAATGAAGGTCGGCTCAGATTTGGGCATCAATTTACTCGTAAAACTCCAAATACTTATGGTCATTGTGTTGGTGAAATAATTCCAGAGCTCTCAGATTTTCATGGTTACGTTATACAAACAATTTCAATTTGTTATGGTGTAAAATAGACCAATTACTACTTCCACTTTATTATGCTGTACATATTAATTAATCCAACATGGCGGACATTCTCTGGTGTGTTTCCTTGCATGTTGATGGCAGTGATTTCATTACTAGCAACTCTTACAAGCTCAAACAATCCAACACAATAAACAAAACTTTTTGAAAGAAACATTTCTGATTGCTCTGTGTTACTTTATAATAATAATAATAATAATAATAATAAAGTATAATAATAATATTAATATTCATCATCTTGGACAGTTAATCATGGGTATTGGAAACTGGAGAGATCGGCTTGATGTCAACCTCTTGATATGCAAACGAGATTTACAGTAGTCAGTTAAGCAGTGAGCACAAAGGTGCGGCAAGGGTGAATTTCCCTCTGGCTAGAAACGTAACTGTTCTGTTTGAAAGCAATTTATTTTTTGGTATATTTCATGTTTGAAAGTAAGATTAAATATTTTGCTAATATCAAAAGAAAACATAAATTGTTGTCCATTCAGATACATCTTGTTTGGAAATTTCATGAAAGATAATGTCAATAAAAAGATAATTTTTAGCTACTCTTAAGTTAACCTTTATTTTCTATTTTAAAGTATCGACATTAGTAAATGAAATAAATTATTAATCTAATATGACAGCAATATATTTTGTATGTACTGAGAATATATACATGTACATTTTTTCACGTATATAGCATGCATTTTTAAAAAAGTGTTTTGTAGAAAGTTGTGGTACAGATTTTCTATGCAAATTAAAATATTACCATTTGCATCATTTTTCAAAAACTTTTAGTTAAACGCAGTGATTCAAGTTGTGATTAAAATGGTTCCACTTGCAACTAAAAATTCCGAATTGGCAATTGATAAACTGGTTGCCCTTTAGCAACCTTCAGAATCATAATGAAACAACTGGAAAACAATATTAGCACTTTTTAATTACACGTTTATACCATGTTTTTTTAAACTAAAAATATTCAGCAGATGCAATTTAATTCATAGCATAATCACATTTTGATTGTGAGATTGCTAATTCCTACATTAAGTCTCCATCTTTACATGTGTCAGGTCTGGCTTACAGCCTGTTTAAATTGACCAGACTAATACTTAACCTGTGCAGTCAACCTCAGCTAATGGGATGGATCTGGATAAAATACAGACATGAAGACAACTGGAAAATTTAGTTGGCAAAAAAAGTTAATGTCAGTCCATTTGCCCTAAACACAGATATGGCAAAGGCTTTATTAAAATATAAACCATCACCAGAAGAAAATGAAGGGTCAGTTTTCAGTGAATTTGAGACTAGGTAGTATGTGGAGAGAGAATTTAGAGAATGCCAAACTGCAAACTTTAATGTCTGGCCTGAGGTTGAAGCATGTGACAATTGTTCACAGTTCTGTTATACAGATCTGGGTATACTATGTGGCATATCAAGAAATATCATTTGAGAAGTGCTTAATTAAGTGGGCAAGGTGCCTATGGGCCCAGGAATTAAAGCCCCTGGAAGCTCCTGCATTTTAAGCATTTCCAGGGCATAATTTTAACCATCTAACTATAAAGAAAACTTACTCTGTGAAACCTTCCGGTTTTGCGCTTATTTGTAGGGGGTTGTGTAGGCGAGCTGGCTCAGCATCCCTTTGATCTGCCCCATATACTATTAAAAGTAACCTTTTGCTGTTTTATGATTACTCTTTAATTTGCCTTCACTAAAACTATTTACTTTTTGTGTTCTTCTCCCATTTTTTACCCATTCAATGAATTTCTACTCTCATGGTCAAATACGGTCAAATTATTAGGCTTGGTGATCAGAAATTTCAAACGGCCACTACAGTTTTAAAGCAGATCACACAATGGCTAGTAATTGGAGCAGTGATTAATTAATGTCCAAATAAATTACACCAGTACACTATTCCATTTTTCTTTGCTTGCCAAACAAGGATACCATTATATTCATGTTAATGATGAAATATAGGAGCAGTGTGGTTTACAAAACCTATGACACTGTATGAACTTAGCAGGCCCTTTTGACAAATCCACCTGATGATCTTACAGGGCACTGGGAACCTCATTTGCATACCAATAGGGAATGAGTACTATTTGGTGGACTTTCCAATACCCCGGTTTGTTAGTATCATTATTATTATTGTTATTACTAATTTTGTCCTATTAAAACTAAAAACTAATGCTTCTCACAGTTGCAGTAAACAGCAACAACTGTTACAATAACAGCAACAACTGTTACAATAACAGCAACAACTATTACAACAACAGCAACAACTGTTACAATAACAGCAACAACTGTTACAATAACAGCAACAACTGTTACAACAACAGCAACAACTGTTACAATAACAGCAACAACTGTTACAATAACAGCAACAACTGTTACAATAACAAACAACTGTTACAATAACAGCAACAACTATTACAACAACAGCAACAACTGTTACAATAACAGCAACAACTGTTACAACAACAGCAACAACTGTTACAATAACAGCAACAACTGTTACAACAACAGCAACAACTGTTACAATAACAGCAACAACTGTTACAATAACAGAAACAACTGTTACAATAACAGCAACAACTGTGTACAATAACAGCAACAACTGTTACAATAACAGCAGTAGCAATAATAATAATCGTATTAATAATAATAGTAAAATTCAATGAATTTTTGTTCTCCACCTCCTTTGGTAAGGTCACCAAATTACACATGATTAAATCTGGCTGGAGAGAACTATTACATGGCAGACATAGAAAGTAACCAAGTTTCATGTCTTTATCTCAAAGGGCATTAGAGTAAAAGTGCCAAAAATTGATAAGTTACCCTGACTGATCTTGAAGATAAAAAAAATCTTGACCATGATACATGCGATGCCATCAAATACACAAAACATAAGCCCCCCCCCCCTATGGTTCTGGTAACTCAACTTTAGTCTATTTTAATGCCTCCAACCTGATAACATTTTATTACATATGCAGAACAAAATTGGTACTGATCTGGCTCAATTTTTCACCTTCGAACTCGTGTCGTTTTACTCAGGAAGGAGATGGTGATACTGGATTTCAATTTTGGTATGTGACAATCTTTCGAGAGCAGTGATATAAAAAGTTATTAAAAACAATTGGTATTGACCTTTCTACCTTATTTTTTTCACACTGTTACCACAATGACACATTTTTTCTTTTGGCCTAAGTGTACCATGGTTCATCACTAAACCTCACACAGCTTTTAAGATATAAAGTAGAACATCTAGTAACAATATACAAGTATACCAAATTTAATTTATTATCTTAAACAACTAATAAGTTCTAGAGCAGAAGGGAATATGTTACTGAACGTTAAAATATTGACATGTGACCTTAAAGATAATGACCATCAGTGTGGTACGTGACACATGTGCCAAGTGTTGTCCCTTAATCTCCAATGGCTCTAATTTTATAAAATGGTAGAAAAGGTAAGAAGAAAAATTTTAAATATTGACCCCTCACCTTTACCTTGAATATATGACCCCCAATTCTGTGTATGAGACACTTTCTAATAATGTATAAAATATACCAAGTTTCATCCCTAAAACTGAAAGGGCCCTAGTTGTAAAGCTTCTGGAGAAGAAGGTGTGATGGAAAACTTAAAATATTGACCTGTGACCTTGATCTTCAAGTTAGGACCACCAATTTGGTACACAAAAACACACCTTCTAATGATGATATATAAATACACCAGCTCTTAAGTTATAGACTAGACTAGAAAGTGTGAGGGAAAACAAAAACTATTGAGTCATAACATTGACTTTGAAAATTGGACCCTAAAAGTGGTATGTGACACACCTTTTAATGATGACATATCAGTACACTAAATTTCATCCAAAAGCTCAACCCACTCTAAAGTTGCAGAGGGTAATGGAAGGGGTGAGAGAAATCTTAAAATATTGACATACGACCTTGACCATAAAGATTGGATACCCAATGTGGTCCATAACACACCTTGCAGTGATGATGTATAAGTACCGGTATACCAAGTTTAATCCCTTAATCTCAAATACCTTGAAAGTTGTAGAGTGGAAAGGAAAGCCAGAGGGAAAAAGTGTTGAGCATTGACCTTAACTGTTGAAGATTGGACCCACAATGTGGCATGCAACACCTTTTAATGATGATGTTGAAGTATACTAAGTTTCATTCCTTGGTCTCAAATGGCCTAAAAGAGCTCAAAGGAAAGTGTGATCAAAAATTTTAAATATTGAGCTGTGACGTTGACCTTGAAGATAGGACCCCCAATGTGGTATGCATAAGTATACCAAGTTTCATCGATAATCTCAAATGTCTTTAAAGAGCGGAAGGGAAAGTGGGACAGATGGAGGGAGGGATGATTGGGTGGAAACACCAATACTGTGTATTAAGTTTTTCACGAAAAGTCAGCAGACAACTATATTACATTGCTATCTTTTTATAATGCCCCTAATAGGAACCATATAAGTGACCTGTGTTATGAGTGAGGGAGCCATATAAGTGACCTGTGTTATGAGTGAGGGAGCCATATAAGTGACCTGTGTTATGAGTGAGGGAGCCATATACATGTAAGTGGCCTGTGTTATGAGTGTGGGAGCCATATAGATGACCTGTGCTATGAGTGAGGGAGCCATATAAATGTAAGTGGCCTGTGTTATGAGTGGGAGCCATATAGATGACATGTGTTATGAGTGAGGAAGACATATACATGTAAGTGACCTGTGTTATGAGTGTGGGAGCCATATAGGTGACCTGTGTTGTGAGTGAGGGAGCCTTATACTGTGATATGTGGGATGAAAACTGTCATGGTGCATAAAAAACAAAAATGGGATATTTAATAATATCAATTCAAATTATAATTGGTTCTCATTATACATTAACTAAAATGAAAGAAAGTAGGTAGCAAATGATAAAACAAAATTTAACCAATTGGGTGTGATCCATGGCCATACTGGTGCTATAAGAGGTGCAGCAATATAAACAATATACTGAAGTGTTTTATAATCAGGGACCACTGTAAAAATAATTATAATAATAATAGCTATGATCGATGGATAGGGTAAAATGTGCTATCAAGCAGCACTGAAAAATGTCTCCTGGCTAAACGCTTAAGCACATACCCATTTGATTCTGAAATCTCTCTCTCTTTTATATATATATATTGTGAAAGTCATATCAACATGGGGTTTCACTGGAATACTTCTTATGATGTCTAGATGTTCCTAATTAAAAATTGTCCCAATCTGACATCCAATATTGCTACCACAGTGGCCGGCTTGAAAATCTTATCGCTGCTCCTCCTTGATGGATGGCCATATTGACATTGGGTTTTCACTAAAAGACTTCTTGTGATGTCTAGTTGATTCTAGATGAAAATAGTGCTGATCCAATATGGCCACCATGACTGCTGTCTTTAAAATCTTGTTATTGCTACTCATAAATGACAAGTCATATAGACATGGAGTTTTCACAAGAAGACTTCTTATGATGTCTGTTTGGTTCTAATTGAAATTGGTGCTGATCAGACATCTTATAAGGCCACCATGCCAGCCATCTTGGTAACCATGTTATGGCTACTCATCCTAAATTGAAAGTCTTATTGACTTGGGGTTTTCTTGAGAAGACTTCTTATGTTGTCTAATTGGTCCTAAATAAAATATATGCTGATCAGATGTCCAATATGGTCGTGACAATGGTTAATTAGAAAATCTTGTTATCACTCAAAAATAGTTTAAACACTTAGCAGTTAAAAAGAAGAAATAGTCTTTTATTGAATTGCTGGAAATTCTTTTTGGTCATTAGAGTGTGAGTCTCTTGAACAGACTTTTGTTTGTAGATGCTGTAGGGATTTTGACAGCATGTTATATTAAAACTTTTAAGTAATTCAGTGGTGAATGTGTACACAAAAGTACAGTTAAAAAAAAGTTTATTAAAGAAACAGTGCATTAACTTTCAATGAAACATTGTACAAAGGTGTTTAGTATTAGGTCTATATAGAATTGACTTATCACAATTTATTGCACCATATTTTCAAACATCACCTCAAAATGGAATTTTCAATATCAAAGAAATATTTATTGACTTCAAAATCTTTCATTTTCTTACAGACTATAAGTAAATGTGGAGAAAGTTTACCTTTGAATGTCATTTAATAAACATGTTAAAAAGTATCAGTTAGTATACATGTAGAAGTAATTGGGAGTTGTGGAAAATTGGACACACTTTTGGCACATGACTATAGCTTTCATTGTATATCCCTTAACAAAAACTGGAAGCCCTATACATCATTTTTAAAGTATGTGATCAGTGAAATTGCCTTTTGAACCATTTAGATCATATCTTTGAGAATTGATGTTTTGGATTTATTTACAGATATGACTTGGATATCTCCTATCCAAGTTGGTCAATGCATTAAATCAAGTCCATGGTCTTAGTGACACAGTCTGATTAGCTCTGCAGAATGGAGGACAGTAATCAAGCAGAAAGTAGTGATTCTTGGAATACTCCAATGACCACTGCTGAAACAAGTTCAAGCTATACTTCGCAGCAGCTAGATGAGGCTAGTTCATCCATGCCTTCATCCTCAACAAGTGTCACATTTTCATCACTAGCCCCTGCCTCGTCTTTTACACCATCAGAGTACCGCAGCCAAAGGTATTCTAATGAGGCTGGGGTTAGAGCTCACTACTCAGGGGCATTTGAAATCACAGGTTCAAATGGAGAGGTTTACCAAGCCCCAGAGTCATCCTACGAGAGAATCTCGCCTGTAGATGAATATCGTGATGTAACCTCAGTCGGTGACAGTTTGACAGGGTACACCCCTCTAGCATCAGATGCCTCCAGTTTTGCCACGCCTCAGCCTGTTGATAGCAGTACACTTTCTCAGTCAGTGAGTAGCTGAAAAAGCAAGAAGTTTTTATGCTCCACCATGATTATTGTAGAGCATACAGTGTTAACATTTCTCCATCTATCCATCCATTAAGCTTTGGTTAAACTTAGTGTTATGTCACTTTTCTGGCACTGTGGTGTGGCATCTAAGTTCCATGAAGACATTTCTAGTTATAAGTATATATGAATTAAATGAAATGTTTTGTGTTTGGCAGATGTAGAGGATTTTATAATAGACTGCATTAGATATCAAGTGTATGAAACAAAAATTCAATAATATGCCACCCATACATGCAGATAATGTCTACTTTGTTATTCATTGTTTGATGCATTTTATGTTATATGAATAAGAGAGTTTGATATTCCATTTAGCATATAACTGTGCAGACTTGTGTTTGTCAATGATATTTTGTGACATTAATATGGTGTTACATTGCACTGTGTTAAATGATATTTATGACATTATGTTATAATGCTTGTCAGTTGAAATATGTGATCATTTTAAGATCAAAATTCCAGAAAGTAACCCAATCCTCAAAGTCCCAATCCTCAAAGTCAGACCCCCTTTTGTGTATAATACCTGATATGGTTGACTTTACTCAAGAATTACTTACATTAAAAAGCAGTGATGTATGAGAGAATAGTCGTAAAGGATGATATCCCGCTATAAAAGGCATAAAAGGGAGCAGGTTACCCCGTTCTCCCACTTGCCTTCAGTCTGAATTTGCTGTTGGATATATTTAACTAACAGACAGAGTGATTGACAGTGAAGCTCAACTCCCAGCTGACCACCTGTCTGTTTTAATTGGCTATAGAGGTAGGTAATGAACCTATTATCAGGCTTCTCCATTGGATTTTGAAAATTACAGTCCAGGACTCCCTCACATTTCTAAAAATAGGAGTCCCAATAACAATATTTTTTTCCCCCTTGAAATAAATCAGAACATTATGTGTTTCTTGTTGAGTCACCTATATGTCATCAGATGGCTAATGCTCATGCAGTGTGAAATATTTAGTATTATAGTAACAAAATGAAAACCTAAGGCAATTGAGAACATTAGAAATAATTGTGATTGTTTGTGATGTAACAGCTAGAATGAAGCAAGGAAGAGATTACTGTTTATTTTCTATATTAATTTATTTAATTAGCTTAATTCCATTTCATATCAATAAATTTGCCAAGACACTGGAAGAAGAAACAAATGACCATATTCCATTCACTTTTTTTGTAATTTCATCTTATTCACTTTCTTTATAAACAGACTTTAACAAACTTCACCACAGCAAGTTTAGAATCACAATCCTCAAGTTCTGAACCTTTCTCCATCACCCCCATCAATATTGTTACAGTTTATTGTTTTAATATCCATGGCCCTTGGTCTTCATACAATTATGTGATGAGAAACCTTTCTCACAAGCCACTGATGTTATAGGTAAAAATAGTAACACTTGCACAAAAACAGCTAAGTTTGGAAACAAGTTCGAGTGCATAAAGCTAATAATGTTCCATTGTTCTCTTTGACATTCTGTTTTCTTTATCAAAACTATATGCATAAAATACTTTTTGTTGGGCCCATGTTCCATTGTTTTCTCATTTTGTGGCCCATATAAATGTCCTATTCCATGATTCAGTCCACGAATCTCTCAATCTCTTTGACGTTCTGTTTTCTTTATCAAAACTATTAGCATAAACTACTTTTTGTGGCCAGTCTGACGCGAATCGGGCTTATCTGCAGCCTTGCACTTAGCACCAAAGAAATTATGTGAAGTTACAATCAAAAAAGTACAAGTGATAATCACTCAGAAATGAAAGCATACATGACACAGAAAAAACAGCTGATTCTGATGACGATTTATGATGATTAACATACTAGTTTGTATTCCTCCGACAAACAAAAAAAGTCCCAAAAACTTGGCACTATTTTTTAAAATAATAGATACAATAAACTGGAAGTGGATTTAAAATATGATGGATTGAAAGTGTGCTGAGTGATGCTTATCAAAGCAAGGTGTCAAAGCACAGGCATGTGTAATTTGTCTTTTGATCAAAACAATCATTAGATGCCAGCAATCATGTCTCCTCATCTGCTGAGATCTAACCTATGTGGCTTCACCTAATTCTTTACAATAACTTCAACTTGATTGATATTTGATTTGTAGAATGGATCAAATGAAAGAGAAATTTGCTGACAAAAAAAAAACTTGCATACTGAGGACTCAGTTTTTGGAATTTTCATGCATCCGAAATTGAAAGTATGAATACTTTTATGTTGATTTTGGCATCCCAGAGAACCCTGTTTATTCAGCATACTATGGGACTGTCCAGTGGGTTTGTTCTTGTTACACCTTTTTTGATACAGTAAAGTCACAAAATTCCACCTACTGGACAAGTGATAATTTATCTATAGCATATGCTACCCTTTCAGGTAATCAACTGAACTTTGGCCTTTGCTACTTTGCAATATTTATGCATAGTTTGGAAATATTTATTAGATGGTTTTATTCAGTAACATGGAGAAAAGTAACATTCTAGGGAATGAAAATATAGCTTTAGTTTTATATAACCAGTTATTTTTGCAGAAATTATCAAAGTCTAAATTTTCATATCATTATTTACTTGAGTTCTTAAGATGTTTATTTGTACAGTTGTTTCATATAATTTCAGGGTTATCAGGTCCACCATCTTGTAGTAGACTCGGAGAATCGTGTCCTTGCTGTGCAGAGAGTTATCTCCCCTGAGGACCACAGTGTCAGTCAATCAAGCGTAAGTTTACAGCGGAGGCTTTATACAGAGGCACTGTAATCTTATTGATGAACTACTGGAGTTGATTAACCACATATACACCTACTCATTAGCATAGTAATTTCTATAAAGTGAATGTTTTTTGTGAACTACTGGAGTTGATTAACCACATATACACCTACTCATTAGTACAGTAATTTCTATTTGAATGTTTTTTGTGAAAAAGTTAAATTTTGGATTTAAAGTGAATTTACAGGAAATTGGGGGAAAAAGTCTTAATAAATTGAATTTCTAAGTATTATATTTTGTGGAATCAATCAAGGTGTCTGACTATTCAAGGTGAGACAAATTTACACTTTAAGTGCTATTGGAATTCTGATGATTGACAGACAGCTTGTGGTAGACATGTGGATCTTGGTGATTTGTTATGCCATTATAAAGTAGAAATGAGCAGCTAAGCATACTAATTTCATGGAATATTTCTCAGTTATTGTAAAAATATCTGGTCACTGAAAAAGAAAGAAAAAAAATTATATAGACAAGGGAATCACTCTTATGAAAATAAATTTGGAATTATTTTGCTCTTAGCCAATAAGAATTTAAAATCTGTATATAAAGATTTTGTAAAGAATAAAATGGATAAACTTTATGGAAAAGTTGAGGCTTGGTAGAGACAATTAAGGTGCCAAATAAAAAACTGAAACAAATCTCTGATTTTGGCTATAAAGTGCATCAAAGATATATAATCTAATTGCCCTTCAGTTTAAATTCAGGCACATAACTAATGTAACAAATTATTTTTTGAAAAAAAAAAAAAATGATAATACATGTACAGTTTTGTAAACAAGTCGTCAAAAATATTGAACACTTATTTTATGATTGTCTAGCTATTGAAGATTTTTAAAAAACATTTTTTGCATGGATCAGGAATTCTATACCAAATATTAAGATTTCCAAAAGTGATGTCTTTCTTCGAATTGGCAAGTTTGGTGATCTGATTAATTTTTTCATTCTGATTGAAAAATATCAAATTTATAGGTCATGCTGTGCTTCAAAATCCCCAAATTTAACAAGTTACAAACTTAATGTTTTGTACTCTAACAAAAAATGAAAAAATATTTAACAAAGTTGTATAATAAAATGTTCATGTTTGAGAAAAAGTGGATCCTTATTTTAAGCTTTAACAGTTTGTAGAATACTACAGCTAAACATGTATCTACTATTGAGTGTACAATTTTATGTACCATTTTCCAATCTGAGTAACACCTGTTTTTTCTTGATGCATGTAAAGAGTCGTGCATATTCATCATTCATGTCTGACTGTGTGTTTGTATGTGTGTGTATGTGTGAGTGAGAGAGAGAGAGTTTGTATGAGATATTTATTTGTATTTATATTTATTAATATCAACTGTGTAAACAAAGAGTTAGGACTTCTCAACAATTATGCATAACTCCCAAAACAACACTTGGGTCATGTGGTGTTAAAGGGAATTTGTAAAATCGTGACAGTCAAAGTTTCAGTTAAAAAAAGAAAGTTTCAGATGAATATTTTTGTCATAAAAGTGCAAAAAATACTTTATTAAAGGTTCAAACTTTTTAACATAAATTCATATGTTATGTAAATACAATATTGGTCTGATACAATTTGTGTTCTTTACATGCATTACCAGAGAGTTTATCACACTCTTATTTACTGAAATGAGTTGCTAGGTCCCAGTGTAAGGCTTCTATTGTTTGCAACTTTAGAAAATTTTAAACAAATGAAAACTCAAAAACAAATATTGGGCCAGTAGCACTTTGAGTTTTGAAGTTTCACTATATATTAATTAATAATTCTTGTATTTTTTCTAGTTTGAAACTGATAGGACTTTGTAGTAGCTCAGTTGGTAGAGCATCAGACTTGTAATCCAAGGGTTGTGGGTCAGCTGCCTTGATGTGTTGATGAGAAATGCACTTAGCTTCCTTTTCCTTTGTATGATATAGCCAGTAAAGTGCTGGAAGTGCTGTTAAAAACAAACCAATCCCTGTTTGCAAGTAGACATTTAGCCAAACAAATTTAATTTGTTTCTTTAAAGGATGCCTCATTTAGTTAGGAATAAAAAGATAAAAGAACTGTGATTTATTTAAATATTTACATACATTGTGATAAATGACTAGAACAGTACTTTGTTTGAAATACCTTCTGATATTTTAATAACAAAAATGTTTTAAAGGTAAAGTGAAACCCCTCTATAACACGACCGTGCTATACCCAAATTAATGTTATAACAAAGCATGCTATACCGAGGTTTCACTATATCACTTTCATGTTGAATTTGATTTGGTTTCTTGTAGTCATATTCCATTGTCATCAAGCAGAAATCTCCATCATTTCCGATTTTGATACTTAATGTTTTCTCAACAGACAACCATTGGCCAATCCTTTGTTCCAGTGCATGTGACCTCACTATCTACATTTTCCTCTAATTCGGAGGTCACAACGTCTGGTCGTCAGTTGGAGGTCACAAGACAGGAGAGAGATAATGAAGCCATGGTAAGCTCCATCAGTGGGTCTGGATTTTCTGATGCCAGTATCATTCAACCTGGAACCTCTAAGGTAGTCACCTCTTCAGACTAGATCTTTTAGTTATTGCTAGTAGCTAATAAAATAGACAATATGCTAGTAGCTAATAAAATAGACAATATGCTAGTAGCTAATAAAATAGACAATATGCTAGTAACTAATAAAATAGACAATATGCTAGTAGCTAATAAAATAGACAATATGCTAGTAGCCAATAAAATAGACAATATGCTAGTAGCCAATAAAATAGACAATATGCTAGTAGCTAATAAAATAGACAATATGCTAGTAGCTTATAAAATAGACAATATGCTAGTAGCTAATAAAATAGACAATATACTAGTAACTAATAAAATAGACAATATACTAGTAACTAATAAAATAGACAATATGCTAGTAGCTAATAAAATAGACAATATGCTAGTAGCTAATAAAATAGAAAATATGCTAGTAGCTAATAAAATAGACAATATGCTAGTAGCTAATAAAATAGACAATATGCTAGTAGCTAATAAAATAGACAATATGCTAGTAGCTAATAAAATAGACAATATGCTAGTAGCTAATAAAATAGACAATATGCTAGTAGCTAATAAAATAGACAATATGCTAGTAGCCAATAAAATAGACAATATGCTAGTAGCCAATAAAATAGACAATATGCTAGTAGCCAATAAAATAGACAATATACTAGTAACTAATAAAATAGACAATATACTAGTAACTAATAAAATAGACAATATACTAGTAACTAATAAAATAGACAATATGCTAGTAGCTAATAAAATAGACAATATACTAGTAACTAATAAAATAGACAATATGCTAGTAACTAATAAAATAGACAATATGCTAGTAGCTAATAAAATAGACAATATACTAGTAGCCAATAAAATAGACAATATACTAGTAACTAATAAAATAGACAATATGCTAGTAGCTAATAAAATAGACAATATACTAGTAGCTAATAAAATAGACAATATGCTAGTAGCTAATAAAATAGACAATATGCTAGTAGCCAATAAAATAGACAATATGCTAGTAGCCAATAAAATAGACAATATGCTAGTAGCCAATAAAATAGACAATATGCTAGTAGCCAATAAAATAGACAATATGCTAGTAGCCAATAAAATAGACAATATGCTAGTAGCCAATAAAATAGACAATATGCTAGTAGCTAATAAAATAGACAATATGCTAGTAGCCAATAAAATAGACAATATGCTAGTAGCTAATAAAATAGACAATATGCTAGTAGCTAATAAAATAGACAATATGCTAGTAGCCAATAAAATAGACAATATGCTAGTAGCTAATAAAATAGACAATATGCTAGTAGCCAATAAAATAGACAATATGCTAGTAGCTAATAAAATAGACAATATGCTAGTAGCCAATAAAATAGACAATATGCTAGTAGCTAATAAAATAGACAATATGCTAGTAGCCAATAAAATAGACAATATGCTAGTAGCTAATAAAATAGACAATATGCTAGTAGCTAATAAAATAGACAATATGCTGATGTGGTTTATAGTATGACCTGTAAAATTTGAGTGCTTAAAAATAATCATCTTGTTATTATTCAAGTTTATATAAATATCCTTTTCTGAATAATATTGGCATTCACATTTTTTAATTGACCAGAGATGACTGCAACAAGATTACAGAAATTTTCTAAAATCCAAGCAAAGAAAAATAAGAAATCTATGTTTTTATCTGCACCTGGCAATTCCTAAATAAATAATAAATAAATAATTGCTCCTAATAGAATAAGTAACAAGTTAGATAGACTTTTATTTATCCTTTTTCTTACTATTCATCTTGTATTTCAAGCATACCTGTGTCCATAACTGTAGCATACCTATGTCCATAACTGTAGCATACCTGTGTCCATAACTGTAGCATACCTATGTCCATAACTGTAGCATACCTGTGTCCATAACTGTAGCATACCTATGTCCATAACTGTAGCATACCTGTGTCCATTAATGTAGCATACCTGTGTCCATAACTGTAGCATACCTGTGTCCATAACTGTAGCATACCTATGTCCATAACTGTAGCATACCTATGTCCATAACTGTAGCATACCTGTGTCCATAACTGTAGCATACCTATGTCCATAACTGTAGCATACCTGTGTCCATAACTGTAGCATACCTATGTCCATAACTGTAGCATACCTGTGTCCATAACTGTAGCATACCTATGTCCATAACTTTAGCATACCTGTGTCCATAACTGTAGCATACCTGTGTCCATAACTGTAGCATACCTGTGTCCATAACTGTAGCATACCTATGTCCATAACTGTAGCATACCTATGTCCATAACTGTAGCATACCTGTGTCCATAACTGTAGCATACCTGTGTCCATAACTGTAGCATACCTATGTCCATAACTGTAGCATACCTGTGTCCATAACTGTAGCATACCTATGTCCATAACTGTAGCATACCTATGTCCATAACTGTAGCATACCTATGTCCATAACTGTAGCATACCTGTGTCCATAACTGTAGCATACCTGTGTCCATAACTGTAGCATACCTGTGTCCATAACTGTAGCATACCTGTGTCCATAACTGTAGCATACCTATGTCCATAACTGTAGCATACCTGTGTCCATAACTGTAGCATACCTATGTCCATAACTGTAGCATACCTATGTCCATAACTGTAGCATACCTGTGTCCATAACTGTAGCATACCTGTGTCCATAACTGTAGCATACCTGTGTCCATAACTGTAGCATACCTATGTCCATAACTGTAGCATACCTATGTCCATAACTGTAGCATAACATGAGCAATGGATTATCAAAGCTGTATTTAAAAGCTAATTCAGATCATTTTGTTCATTACTAAAGTGTCAAGTCTGTCATTAACATCTTAATATTGTTCAAGGGTGTTTACTTTCTGTATATGAACCATTTTTTATAGATAGCACATGTGTACCATACATTCCTGTCAGATTAAATAAGGGTGTGGACAATGAAATGAACCTAGGTTGTGCCATCTGTTACTGAAAATGACATCAATCAAATCTATTTAATATTCATATTTTAATGTATTTAAAGTTTAGATAATGTAAAATAAACAATGAATCATTCTCAGTATACTGTTTTCATTTGTCTGCAACTGATGCATAACCAGGTACACTAATAGTCCACTTTCATAGGATCTGTTGCATAATCAGGTATGGTAATAGTCCACTTTCATGGGATCTGTTGCATAACCAGGGACAGTAATAGTCCACTTTCATGGGATCTGTTGCATAATCAGATACAGTAATAGTCCACTTTCATAGGATCTGTTGTAACACCAGGTACAGTAATAGTCCACTTTCATAGGATGTAGAATGAAATAAAAAACTATACAATCACTGGTTTACATTGTTTTTCTTCTGCATAAGATATTTCTCATTGAATGACAATGATAAAATGTTTTTAAGATGAATAATTTAGATATAAAACAAAAATCCATCAGTTCTATCAGAACCAGCCAACTGTTGCACTGGAAGAGATTTTGACATATCTAATGGCATGTCACTTCTTCTCCAGCATAAGAGAGGAATTCGCCATATACAACAAATGGAGGTGATGACTGGAGAACCAGATACAACACAGGATGACAGTGAAGACTATGATGACACAGGTACAGTAAAAACTGTCTGTAAGAAAACTTGTATATATAGGACACTTGCTCATAAGGGATGCTTGAAGAAATTTGCAGTGAAAATTCATATAAACAGTAGAACTTTGATTATCCACACTCACCAGAATTTGTTGGAATTTGGTAGTGCTGAAATGAATATTTGAAAAAAGACACTTTTTGGAGAATATTTGAATTAAGAAATAATGACTTGAAAAGATGTATCTATTTCAATAGATAAATACCTCTTTTCAGGGTTGCAATTTTAAATAATCCCCAAGCATGGTGGCATGAGGTAATATGTGAAAAAAAAGACTGTTGGTGCCATGTGGCTTTCTCGAAAGAGGTATATATTGTGCAAGATTAACACCTCTTTTTCCCTATGCATCATAAAGGGAGATGAAACAGGTTCATGTTAGAATGGAAAGGAAAATTTATATTCAAATAGTCTATGTATTGTGTACTTTGTACATGTTTTTTATATGCCTCATTACTTTCAAATGTTGGAATAAATATTTGAATACAGTTAAAATACAGGCTATGAACATTCAGATAGCAGAATCAAGTATTGTTATCAGCCCTAGAATTTTGATACTATGAATTCATCTATTTTTGAGCATATAAATTTCCATGCTTATATTTGAGCATATAAATTTCCATGCTTATATCTGAGCATATAAATTTCCATGTTTATATTTGAGCATATAAATTTCCATGCTTATATTTGAGTATGTAAATTACCATGCTTATATTTGAGCATATCAATTTCCATGATTATTTTTGAGCATATCAAAGTCCATGCTTATATTTGGTATATATTTTATGCATGCTTATATTTTAGTATATCAATTTCCATGCTTAAATTTGAGCATATCAATTTCCATGCTTATATTTGAGCATATCAATTTCCATGGTTTTGGCTAAAATGAAATTTTCAACAGTACTTAAATTCATTGATTAGGAAGAAAGAAAAAACAAGATATTGCTTCTTGGGTCTTTAAATTTGTAGTTTGTAACAACCACAAAATCAGTGGTTGGGAGTTTGGATAATTGAGTATGTATAAATCATAAGTATTTTTATGGACATGATGTTGTTTGAGAGAAACCAACAATTTGGAACCACAGTTATGTTTTCTAAGTAGTAATGCAGTAATAGGATGTGCTGGCCTATGTGTACTCACCAGTTGATTTTGATGTATCCATAATAGTAATTCCATTGAAAATGTGCCAAAGAAGCATAATTTCTAGAATCAAAATACTTAGTTTCTTGCTAATACACTCAAACTAACTTATGTAACACTGTATTTTTTTAAACATTCATATTTGCTGGACATGTCCAGAAGGTCTGATTTATGACCGACAATAAAATGCATAAATCATATATTGTGAGTTTCTAAAAGAAACTTATATTTAGGATTGAAAAATACTTTAACTGTAATTCATACAGACGGTCAAGGGTATTGACCTCGTAATGTACTTGAAACGAGAATTCATCATGTGTGTAAAGCAGCCTGAACCCAGTTTGGGAGTTAACATTTGATTTCATAGGTAAAGACTGAGTTCCACTGAAAACAGTTGAGTCATTCTCTAAAAGACAGAGTAAAAATATTAATAAAATGAACCCAATATTCATTTAAATTCTTGTCAGTAACTATGACCTTGCACTACTGTATAGCAAAAACAGGGCGTAGTATGTTTGATTATAATAGCAAATTCCTCCACCCCTACAACTTATATGGTTCTGTTCCAGTCAGTGTTTACACAGAATGACAAGTGCCTGTGTATATGGGAGTGATTTGCAGCTGCTGTCTGACTAGAAAATGAAAAGAATTAAGATAAAAGTGGGGCGGGGAGGGGGAGAGCAATGACCAAAACTGCTCCTGACAAATTGGGTGCATACATTTGTTTCAGCGGGTGTGTATGATGTTTAATTGAGCAGGTATTGGTGGTCTATTGTTATTCCTAAAATAGGTAAGTAAATTAATTGATATATAAATTTAGGTGAGAAACTTTTTGGACTACCACATTGTTTGGTTGTGTATGCCAGATGACTGAGCAAACATCTGTAGGCTATTCTTTACCCTGCTTTGAGCAACAACTGTATAGAGGATGCATTGAAGACAAACACAGAGAAGACTTAATAGTTTTATTGTTGATGGTTCAATAATAATTAGATTAACAATTATTAGCTGTATAAGGAGCAAGCAACTTTAAACATAAACAAGAAGCAATGAGATTTTTCTTTATGAATACAACATATCTTATCAATTTATTTAATCAAGCTCTTGTTTATTTTGGCACTGAAGCTTTGTAGTACTTTAAGCAATTGGTACAATTTGTGTAAAATTTTGGGAGCTATGCCATGACCATGCTATATATGAATTTGTGTTGTAATGAAGCATGTTATAGCAGTGTTTAACTGTATGTGCAAAAAACTTGTTTGTTTCTTTGACAAAGACTCAGTGTGAGTAGAAAGTGCTTAGGCTAATTTAAAATCTAGTTTTGTACTGTTTGTTGTCAGTTTTATGCATTTACCTTAATCAATCCTTTACACACATAATCCTTTTCTGGATCCAGTGCACTTGAAAGGACTGTTATTTGCCATATGAGTGATGATTGCCTAGTATCTGAGCCAATGCAGTAATAATATCACACTATATTTTAACTTTCAGAGCCTAGAGCATACCTTGAAGAGAACTCCAGCATGAATGATGCAGAGCCAATGCTACACTCGACAATGACAGGACATTCATCCAGTAGCTTGACTACAGCCAGTGAGATGGACCAGGCCATAGACAGTTCCCAGCTCTCTTCCAGACACATTCCGTCATCCCATCTAGTGAGAGGGACTACTCTGTTGCCATCATCAACCCTTGTCCACCTGTCATCTGCCCAGTTGACACAACAGATGTCATCATCATCTCAGTTGAGATCATCTCAGGATCCTCCGCTGAACTCAACTGCAGACTCTGTACTCGATTCATCCATGGACAGGACTGTGGATAGCTCGGCTATGGTGGATCAGCTGGGTCATCACATTTGTAAGCCTTCTGTAATTGATTGTAGACATTTATATGGGATCTGCAGTGACTCAGTAGTTAGCATACCTAAATCAAAAACAGTGGGTTGCAGGTTCAAGTCCTGCCCAAACCAGGCCAGATTGGCTAACTTGGAGTGTCTCTGGAAAAAGCATTTTACTCTTCATGCCTTGGTTCTTTATAGCCTTATATGTGCTGATGTGTCACTGGGCAAGGCATTTTACTAATTTTGCCTTAGTTCTTTATAGTCTTGTATGTGCTAATCTGCTTTTAAATACCAATCAATTATTCAGACATTTATAAAACTTACTGTTGTCACTTGACATGTTAGGACACACTGTTTTCTCCACCTTTCCAACCAAAGTGTCCCAAGTGCCCCTAGGGTCGAGTTTAAGGGGCACCTTCTCAAATTCAGAGAGCCCTATTATTACATTATTTACTTTAATTTATTTCTTGCTTATTACAACTAATTTACATTAATTTTCTAAAATTTACTGTAGTAAATTGATACTACTAGTAGTTTTCATTGATACTTCATTATTGTACAATTATTATCACATGTTCTTATTCAATATAATAACTTCTGCAGATGCATTAAATTTGGCATAAGAGTTCCTTCAGTAACTCCATCATAGGTGTTTTCTAATTGCAGCACAGTTGTAAACAAAATTAAATCTTATTTGTCAATTTCATCATTTTGAAGAAAACCTTTTTTATTCAGGATATAAGCAGTGTGATTATTCCATAGTAGGCCGAACTATCAGTAACAGTACTGGAATAAAGCTCAGGCAATGTCACCATGGTCATTGTCAGTAATTTAAATTTAATAGTATCCTTTGGTCTCTAAATACATAGTACTTGCATTTGTATCAGACCATCAGTTGTTATCACCTTCATAGACTTAAGTATTCAGCATGAAAATTTGAGCTATTCTTTAATTTTCTATGACTGGCTTGCTTAGAGCATGAAGTGATCTTGTCCAGTGTGAAGCTACATTGTCATAATGCCATTCACAGACGAGACAATGGAAACCTTGCTTTGTTACATTTACCTTGCAAGACATGTACTTTTGATTTGATCTAGCAACTCTTAAATATGATGAGAAGGCAGTGTAATTACAGTAGTCTACAGTGCTGTGGAGATCTTTGGCACAGTTTTAAGAGAAGTTTATGTTTTCAGGAACAGAAATACAAAAGAGAAACTGTGGCACCATATTTGGCATAGAGTTTTATTAATGTCTTTCAGACCATCTGTCTGGTTGGGTTACAGATCACTCACACATCTCACCTCTGTCTGCATGAATTCGAGTTTCGGTTCAACCAATTTGAGAAAGCTTGCCAGTAGCTTACCGTGGGTCGGTGGTTCTTCCTGTGTCCTTCCTCCACCAAATATACTGGCTGCCATGTATAGTCTATCATGTGCTGAAAAATGGCATTAAACCCCACAAAACCAAACCAAACTTGTCTGGCTAAGTTTTGTATATTGATCATTGTGACATTTGTGTTTCATAAATGTATTTCCAGTTATTGGGAATAATTTTAATTGGATGAAGAAAAGGGCTTTATTTACAGTGTATTCACCCAAATAGACTTCTGTTTCATATTCAGATACATTACCTGATCATAATATATTATGAGTACATCCACTGCCTCACAAATCCAGTTGTTCCACTAAAAAAACGTTTGCTATGCCTTTTAGCTTTTTTTAGCAACAGAAGTGCTAAAAGGTCAGCTACTTGCCAATGTGGAAGTCAAGAGCTTGGTTCTCAATGCCATTCAGAAGTCGGCCTAGAATTGTAAGAAACATATCTTGATTCCCATCAACAAATCTTCGTGGAGTTCATGTTTAGGGATGCAGTATACCAATTCAGGGCACTCACTTTTGTCTGAATATCAATCTCTGGGTCTTCAAGAGAATTATGGACAGAGTTGTTCTTCTGATTCACCTCCACATCTATGACTACCAACTACCTGGACGACATTGTACAAAAGCACCTGGTGAGTTACCTTTTATATCAAGACATGAAATCCTTGGTTTCATTCATACTTTTGGACAAAACCAGTCTCATCCCATCGCAACATTTCTCGTACTTAGTTATGGAGTTAAAACCCCATTTTAACCAAGTCTGTCGCTTTCAGGAGCATGCCTTGAAAATCATCTCAGCAGTGTCTACGATTCACTCAGAGAATTGAATTTTAACCTGAGAATTTCTTCACCTGTTGGGTCTCTTCAGTGCAGTCAGTGCCCACCTCCTGCTCTCCTTTCAATAAGTCAGCAGAGTTTGGCCCCTTCTGGAGGACCCATTACACATCAGCCTCCAGGAGATGAAAGTGTTCATGAATGCCTTTCAATCATGGCAGGAGACACTGTCTGGAAAGGGCTTTCTCACTCTGTCCAACAACTCCCCTGTCATAATTACAAAAGAAAGCATGGGGGAAACCAAGTCCCCAGACCTATGGTGTTGAACTGAGCAGCAGAGATTCCAAACATTTTTTTATGTTCTCCCCATCAACTGAGATGTGAATGCAGGTATCCTATCCAAACCCAGAGTGTGCTGAACCTGCAAACCTGGCTGATATTAAACAAGCTCTCAGAAGAAAATGGTTCTCAGAACAAATGGTGGACATAATTGCTTGGGCAAGAAGGCTCACCTCTTTGAAAGCATATGAGGGGAAATTGAGAATTTTCTTTTTAAAAAGCCTATGCAACACAGATAGCTGACTTCCTCCTTTGGCCCTTGAAGGAGAAAAAGTTCCATCACCAGGCTACCATTTCACAATTTCTGACCTGTTTTGAAATGGAAGGGAGGATATAGGTCAGAACAGAACAAAGACCTCACTGATCTTCTTGCAGACATTCACTTGTTTCTACTGGAGGCCTTGGCCCTTTGTCTGAAATGGAATCTTCTGTGGGTTCAGATATGGTTGAATAAGGCACCTTTCAAGCCAGTGTCAGGAGCCTCCTTGATTCACCTCTCATACAAAACCTACTTCCTATTTGTTCCAGCTACAGCAGTCAATCCAATCTATCTGCAGTTCTGCCATAATGGTTTGGTTTCACTTATGACAGCCCCTGCTTTCATTGCAAAGAACAGTCTCCCATTTGCGGGGAATCAATCCTTTGTTTTAAAATCTCTATCTTATAAGGAATTTTTGCTCCAGGGGCAACCACAGGACCCCATCAAGGGGCAACCACAGGACCCCATCAAGACTAACCACAGGACCCCATCAATGGGCAACCACATGACCCCATCAAGGGGCAACCACAGGACCCCATCAAGACTAACCACAGGACCCCATCAAGACTCTGAAGTAAAGCAAGCTGAGCTGATTAGAAGAGGTTGATTTTGCTTGTCTTCACTATTCAAAGAAGGCAGTGACAAGATTTCAGCTCAGGCTCTGTCATTCCACTCAGCTTATAAAGAACTAACCCAAGACCAGATGAAGTTCTTGCACATATCGGCTAAAGATGTTAGAGTGGTAGCCGCTAGCATAGCAAGCCGTAGGATGGGGGTCAGAAACGACATTCTAAAATATTTACTTTGGAGATCTTTCATCCCAAAGGACTCTATTGCATCTGGTGGGACCTAAATCGGCAGAGCAACAGGATACTCTTCTGGGACATTTAGCAGCTTCATAATGACATGGGTAGCTTTACTTTTGCTGGATTTGTGGGAGAGTTTGTCTCCAAACTGCATCCATGCATAAACCATGTGCTAACCCATATGTAACATGAAACTTGAAGCTGCTAGCCCATATGTAACATGAAACTTGAAGCTGCCTAGCCCATATGTAACATGAAACTCGAAGCTGCTAGCCCATATGTAACATGAAACTTGAAGCTGCCTAGCCCATATGTAACATGAAACTTGAAGCTGCCTAGCCCATATGTAACATGAAACTTGAAGCTGCCTAGCCCATATGTAACATGAAACTTGAAGCTGCTTCAGGTACATTAGGAGACTAGAGACAGGGTTTACTCTAGTGTAAGGGGATTTCATTCCCTCCACCTCTTGCCAATTCTCCTAATATATTATGAAAGGGTAATGCATTTGAAGAAGAAACCCAACATTTGAAGTAATACTTATTTTTTAAATAATACTTACCCATTCATAATGTGACCAGTGCACCCTCCAAATCCCTCCCTGCTGTTACATCCCTGGAAGAGCATGCACATCCACTTTGGCAGTAACTGATGAATCGAAGGAATTTGACACTCTATTCTGACTTCCAACTTGGCAAGCTGATGACCTTTTAGCACTTCTGTTGCTAAAACAAGCTAAAAGACATGGCAAATATATTTTTATTCGCTTGGGAGGGCTGGATTTGTGAAGCAGTGGATGTACTCCTAATGTATTATGATTGGTTAAGTATTATTGAAGAAACTATTTTTACTCTAAAAATTGGTTTATTCAAATACTTGATCAAAGCAGCATGACTCGGAAATATTTGATAAACGGATTAAAATCAAACCAATTTCTCTAACCATAGTGTTTAAACAAAAATTTTTTTTTGGATGTGCACAAGTTGAATCAGTGTAGTGGATTAGACTGCATATTTTGAAATTTTTGATAATACAGAACACTTATTATCCCTCAAAATATATACTCTATATACTCGTGTATAAGCTCATTCACGTATAAGCCACCCCACCCCCCAAACTGAATAGGTGAAAACATTAAAAAGTGCATGACCCGCACATAAGCTGACCCATAAGCCTGAGACATATATATATATATATATATATATATATATATATATATATATATATATATATATATATATATATATATATATATATATATATATATATATATATATATATATATATATATATATATATATATATATATATATATATATATATATATATATATATATATACACCCTTCTAATCTGAACCCCCAGGTCCTCATGTACTGAGGTGACCTGGTTAATGGCTTATATGGTGTTAGTACTGCTATAATAGACTTTGGCCTGCAGACAAGCTGACTTCCCTTCTTCCAGGTTTTTATTCTTTCCTAAATTATTGACTTATATGTGAGTATATATGGTAAATAGTTGCACACAAGGTGGATTGTTATGTTATACTTATGTGTAGGATGCTGCTGAGTGCAGTCTGGTAAATGCTTAAATGGGGTCTGCCTGGCCAATTATGGACTGCCTTCTATATTCAATTATATCCCTAAAGAATATACAGCAGGTGGTAACTCCATGGTTTATAAGTAAATTAGAGTCAAGCACCCCACAGCACGGTGTAGCTTAGGCCTGACTCCACATGTAACAGCTGGATATTACACAGTGTATTGGAGTGTAAATCAGTGGCAGCTACTGGATATTACACAGTGTAGTGGGATGCAAATCAGTGGTAACTACATAGGCATGAGTGGAAAATGGTCAGTACTCTTTATGCATACTGAATATGCAAATCTAGGCTGTATGCATACTGTTACTTTTCATTCTTCTGAGAAAATGCCTATTTGTCTCCAAATTTTATCAGGTACTAGCATGTCTGGATATGTACTATCTGAAGACTCCAATCTAGACAGTAGTACTCTGGGTGAATCACGTGTCCACTATGCAAAAGATGATGAGGAGCCAGGAACATCATATGGGGTAAGAATGACCTCCCAGTTTTTGTCTTGCCACCTTAAGTAAGCAAGACAAAGGATCACTTGGTTGGTGGCAACATTACATCAGGACCCCTTGTCACAGAGCAAGATTTAAAAATTTGAATTCAAACTGAAAATTAAACCTTTGATTTCTTTTTAACTTTCCTCAAAATTTCAGGGAGAAGTACAGAAATTTCAGAACAAACATAGTAATGGTTGCTCTACCAATTTGCATAATTTTACTGATGTAGAAAATCCAAAGAATCTTAAGTATCATCCTTGATATGATTGAGAACACTTGTTACATAGAATTAGGAGTAATGAGTATCCTCATGTTTCCAGAGATGCTGCCAGGGCGTGTGACTGTGCAAATCACGTAAAATTCGTACAAATTCGTGCATTTGGAAAGCAGCGATGCATGAGAACTCCTGCAAATTAGTTTAAAGTCGCGCATATAATAATGTATTCTGTGCAGTATATAATTTTTATTTAACTGTTAACCCTTGAAGTGCTTGTCGGGGCATAAGTCGCGGCACCAGGAGAAGTCGCAATGCGCTTGTCTTGTTATGTGTCTTTTTTCTGGTAGGCAACTGTATACACATTGTTCAGCTTGATATGAATGGCTGTTAAACTAAAATTGATTGGCATATTGGGCCCTGGAACAAGCATTGTCAAGTTTTAACCTTGCATTCATGAAGGAAGTTTTACAAATGCGTGTTTAAAGTAAGGGTCCCTAGAAAATCCAAAATGCCTGACTCGCAACATGGTTCATCTTCAGATGACGATTTTGTTCGGCAAATACTGGCCGATGATAGTGATGATGACAATGATTTTTAAAGTTTTGAAGTATATGAGATTATTGGAGCCTGGAAAGTGTTACTGGAAATACCAGTGAGTAATTTTGAACCAGAAAATGATGTTGAATACGAGTCCAATGTACATACTGGATGGACAAAACAGACGGTATGCCGGTCAACCCCCTATTAGGCGGTCCTTCGAAATTAAATGTCAAAAAGGCAGAATACTAAGCCTAATTAAAGTACAAGCAATTTAAAAGTCGAGTGCAATTTTTCATTTCTTTTCTCACACAATTCTGCTTTGAGGGATCTTGTGGTACAGAAATATATAGCACTCTAAGGGTTACGATAAATTGTATAAATAAAAATCTAAAAAGAAATTAAAAAGTAAGGATATTTATTTTTAATCAGAATAACTCTGTCTGAACAAGCTAACTATGGCATTGATGGACTTAAAATCCTAATACAAAATTGTGGAACAGGTCAGAAATTTGTCATACATGTAGTAGTCAGCAAAGCACTGATTCAAGAAAGTGAAACTTTGGCAGAGCTCTTGTTAGTGAAAAATATTATTTTGGAGCAGAGATATCCAAGAGACGATACCTCTGAGCTGCTGAAAATTGTACAAAACAACCATAAAGAACATTTTTCCAATTTTTTCAAGCTGGCTTAGCTAGCTATGCATATGTGAAAGAGGGTTATCAGCACAGAACAATATTCATTCACAGATAAGGCACAAATTAAGCTCAGAAATGATCAGCAGATTAATGCTTATACAACTAGAGGAGACATCTTTTGAGGATTTAGATTTCAATAGAGTATGAAGAGAGAAAGAGATGGATAATTATGTGTTAGGTAAATACTGAACTATGGCCATTTCCTCTCATTTTTTTTCTACTCCCCCCCTTATTTTGGTGTCAAGGGGGGAGCTCCCACCTTTAGATAAAATCCTGGCAGCATCTCTGTATTTCATTGAAAAGTTAGACCATGTTTGCACACCACAGTAAATGACAGGTATATACATACATTATCTACCTGCATCCCCGTCTTCATAAATTGTGACCCCATTTTATTTCCACCTCAGGATGAACATACTGATCTTTTCACAATTTTCTTTTTATAGCGTAGAAAGAATCACTGAATTTAAATTAAATTTAGTACATATGGCATCACCAAAAATAAATGAGTTTACAATTTTTTTTAATAGTAATTGTCCCTGTTTGCAAACTGTTACTTAGATGTATTATTGTTTACCATCAATACCACAAGTGTAACTGGACAACAAGTACAACTGGACAATAATATAACTGGACAACAAGTACAACTGGACAACAAGTATAACTGGACAACAAGTACAACTGGATAAATTTGAACCAAATTTGGTATATATAATTATTTTTAGAATGAGTTTTAATTGTTAGTATTTCTGTTGATTGGATTTACTTATGGCTCTTTTTTGACTGGATGACTTTGTTTATTGTTATGACTTGATGGTATCATTCAAAACTTTTAGTAAGTGTCACAAAAATTCAGTATTAACATATTTTGATACAAGTACAGACGATTTTCTACAGTTTGCTAAATTTAGTTGCTAAAATCTGAAGTTATACATCCATGTAATATGTTGTAAATAATGATGGGTTATCAAATTTGTACTGAGAAATATTTTTGTGGATGAATTGTTTTGGCAGTGGAGCTTGTGAGTTGGCCAGGCAAAAATGGCGAGACAATGCAAATATTTTCAGTACTAATTCAATAACCTGTTTATTGTATACTTTAAACGAAATGAAGACATAAACAATGTTATTTTGTATAGTCATTCAAATAAAAACTGAAACATAGTGTAAAGACTGCCAAATTTCAATTTGTCATCTTCACACAAATGATTTTTAAAAGACTATGTCTGTAAAATATTCTTAATGAATGAATCCCATTCATGCTTATTTCATTATGACATTACAATAGTAAAACTTAAAAGTTCAGTTTTTCATCCTGATAAATGAATTTGAAATACCTTGCCCATAAAACAAAGAATGAATCCCATTCATGTTTATTTCTTTGCAACATCACATAATAGCAGTTATGTAGATGGAGCTGTTACATAAATGGAGTTGTTATGTTACATTCCTGGTAAAATGTTCAAGGTAGCAAAATTTTTAGTACTCTTTCTTGTTTTGTCAATGACCCATCTCCATTTCTGTAAGTAATCATGTGCTAGCATTATTTAAACATATTTTTCTTTCAAGCAGAGCATCTGTAGTTTTTGGTACAGAATCAACTAGAGATTGTACACAATATGTCTCTTTCCTTTCAAGTGGCAGTTTACCAGATTTTGCAATTTAATTTTTTTGTCAGCAAAATTGAAACTGAGGTTGCAACATTTGGCATCACGTTGAAGATTTCTTTGAAAATATTAAATATCATACTTTGATTTTCCTGCCATCAGTATCTCAATACACCATGTTTTCTGTAACTTTAAGTAGTCCTACATCACATGGTTAACAATCAGTGTCTCCATACACCATTTTTTCTCTAAACTAAAATAGTCCTACGTTACATGGTTAACAATCACTTTCCATACACCATGTCTACTGTAAACAAAAGTAGTCGTGTGTCACATGGTTAACAATGGGAAATGTAGAAGTTTGGCTACAATATGACCTTATCTACGTTCAATATGGGAAAATACTGAATAGTTACATGAATAAAAAAATACTTTGTTTGAAAGTATATAATATGATAATATTCTACAGAAATAGATAAAATTTTAACTTTGTGTGGTATGTTACAGAGGAGGAAGTCTCATCGTTTGGCAGAACAGGAGAATGAGATGCCATCCTGGCACAGACCTCAGTATCGGGCCAAGACCTACAGCCCAAATGATATCTGTATGTTTTGTCAGCTATTTTAATTATTGATATGTATTGAGTAATTCTTTTTAGTCAAAGTCCCCTTGAACACATTACCTTGCATTTTATTCAAAGTCTCTGGAGCACATTACCTTGCATTTTTTTCTTATCTGGAAAACATAGGGGAATTATAACTATCACTTTTCCTGTTGTAAGGGCAGCATCATCGTCACCAAAGTTAGGATTTAGTGTTAAAGATTTTGTAAGTTGTATATATAGAGGTTACATAGTGTTCTGCAAGAGCCCTATAGTAATCTCTCCATCAGTCTGTCAGTTCACAATTGTTGTAACCTGAATAGCTCTGCAACCCATTTTGTCTTTTCAGGTCCACTTTTGACAAAGTTATTGTTCCTTGTCCATTGGGAACCATACAACATTTATTTCATGCAATTTGGTGTGTAGATTGACTCTTAGATCTAGACATATATTTTGGAAGTTTTGATTATCAACTCCATTTTGGATAAAGTTATGGCCTTTGGCAATTAACATCATATCTTCACATGTGGTATTTTTTTTAACCAACATAGCCCTGCAACCCCTTACACATAGTTGGATACCACTTAGTAGGTGAATTGCCTATTTCATGTAGAGTGCCTTTTAAAGGCTTTGTCTTTTCAGGTCTAATTTTGCTGGAGTTATTGCCCTTTCTTCATCAGTATTACATATCCATTACAGCCAATCCTTGTAACCAGCATGGTTCAGAAACCATTCAGCATATTCTGATGCAATTTGGTGTCTACTATGGGTTTTGTCACATCTCCTTTTTAGATAAGGTTATGACCATTGACTGTTAACTTCCTATCTTCATGTGGGATGCTGTTAATTGTAACCAGCATAACCGAAGAACTGTTCAGCATAATCTGATTCAGTTATAATTTGGTATGAACATTGTCACATAGACTTATATGTTCCTTATTTGGGGTTATAGCCTCCTTATTTTCCTCTTGACATTGGTTCCTGCAAAATACATTTGCAAAAATGTGTTTAATTTCAACCAGATCTGTCTTGTGGATTCAGATTAATGAGTTCTTGAGTTAGTTTCATTTCCAATATTCCACAAAATCATTTACAGAAATTTTGGCTTGTGATTGCCATTCAACTGACTTTGGTTTCAGCAGCATAACTTTACTAAGCTTTGTTGCATTTCATTCAGATTTGGCTTTGAATGAATTTGATAAAAAGTGTTTCACATTATTTTTTTTGAAGACTTATGGCCCTTAATTGGTCATTCTCCTAATTTTAATTTTGGCATCATATCTTAAATAAGGTATTTTGCATTTGGGCCAAAGTTCTTGTGTACCTTTATATTGATGAGACATTAAATGAGTTGTATTTCTAGCATTTCACGTCATCATTTAGATGAGTTATGGCCCCTAATTGCCCATCTCCAAACTTTGGTTTTCCAACTTAAGTTCTTCTGTTTAAGTCCCTGCCATATAAATTATAGAGATAGTGAAGCCTTTTTGCAATGTACCCATTGGTACTATAGTTTTCAATGTACCCATTGGTACTATAGTTTTCAATGTACCCATTGGTACTATAGTTTTGTCTCCTGGCACCAATTACTGTGAATTCTCTCTTTTCAAGAGGTTTCAATTTTCATGGATCTCATGGTTGCAAAAAATAACAAATTTAGAGACCCAACTAACAACGATTCTTCTGTGGAAACGATAGAACTCCTCCTTCCCAATACATGAATTTAAGTACCATCTAAACAATGAAAATTGATACCCTTGAAAATAAAAAGAATTTGCAGTAAATGTCACTAGTGACATGATAATATAGTCATACTTACATGATTTTATCATCAGATAGAAGATATCACTATGCACCCAATTGCATTTTATGACTGAAAAACTTCCATCATCCTGTAAGATGTAGGATCTCACCATTGCAGTGTTGAATACTGTAAAGTCTTTGATTTTCATGTGTATCAATTATTATGGCTTAGCCAAAATATGAATATTTTGTGGTTACTTAAGTATTGGATTTGGGATGGAGTCCTAATTAAACAGGAGATAACTGTTTTGTTTGTTTAATTTCATGTATTGTAGCAACCATGGAATCTAGAGAAATGGATACTTGTGTATAATAGTGAAGTCATGGTATAGTTTGCAATACAGTTGAACATACATGTACTTGTACTGATTCGGGATTGAGAAAGTATTTAGATAAATGAAAGTACTCCTTTAAGTCTGAAAATATTCTGTGTCATTTTTCCAGTTTTATATTAAATTTTGTTCTTCAGAACAAATTTCACTTGTCCGTCCTTTGTATTACTAAAATGATGCAAAGCCACACCCCTCCTCTAAAAACAAGGTTTATGAGGCTTTGAAGTGAGTATACTGTACATCATACTAACTTGCTTTCATGAGAGAGTTTATATAATTTATACTTTGGTGCAGAATTTTTTTTTTTTTTGGAAAATGCGTTGGATCCGTCTGATTGTGTCTGTGTGCCTAAGCAAGTCTTCTCATTCAGCTAGTTTTCATAAAACACGATATTATCTACAGATATTCTATGCTGTTGCCTTGATATATGTGGTGTTGTTGGGTCCACGTACAAAAATTTAGACATCAAAAGTAAGTTACCGGCCATATGATATTAGAGCGAAAAATGTGTTCTTGTTTTTCTGTAAATTGTTTTAAATTTTACTTCTACCCCTAGCATGGCTTGAACCATATTCCTAGTAGAACTCTGCCTTGTTTTTTTCAAAGCCATCTTTGTTACATGGCTTGAACAATAATCCTACTAGAATCCTACAAGGTTTTTCCACTGCCATCATTGTTACATGGCTTGCACCATAATCCTACTAGAATCCTACCTGGTTTTTCCACTGCCATCATTGTTACATAGACTGAACCATATTCATACTAGAACTCTACCTGGTTTTTCAATGCTCATCATTGTTATGGATGAAGCCACTGAAATAATTCAAAAGAATAAAATAACAATTGTTGTCTTATGTACATAACTGTTTTGTCATGTTTTACAGGGTGTGAAGAATGTATGACAGCCTATGAAGGGGAGTGTCCCACCCATCCACTGACATTTTGTCCAGACAAGATTGTATTCTCTCGAGCCTGGGCCAGCCTGCCTTCTATGCTGCAGATATTCCGTTTAGGGGCAGATGGTGGTATGATTTTTTTTTATCACAAATTGTCTTCTTTTTTTTAGTGTCTTCACATTGTATCATTGATATTGTATCCTGCAATCTGACATAACACTCCCACAATCTGACAAAATCTAACAAACTGACATACCTTTTTTTCTGCATGTTTTTGGGATAGTAAGAAGTAATTACTATTTTCTCTGTCTGAAAGCATACTAAAATATTTGATTCAGTGTCTGGAAACAAATAAAAAAATAAAAAATAATGTTCATGCCTTGTAATTTTATGTACTGATGTTTTTGGACACAATTGGTGTTCTGCAATGATAATACAAGAGTGATAGTTTGATTCCTCTTTGATAAAGTAGATGAATAGCTTGCTGGTCATTCGAAATAGCCTCAACAAGTTACATGTACAAATGGCTTGCTGGTCATTCGAAATAGCCTCAACAAGTTACATGTGCGAATGGCTTGCTGGTCATTTGAAATAGCCTCAACAAGTTACATGTGCGAATGGCTTGCTGGTCATTCGAAAAAGCCTCAACAAGTTACATGTGCTAATGGCTTGCTGGTCATTCAAAATAGCCTCAACAAGTTTCATGTGCGAATGGCTTGCTGGTCATTCGAAATAGCCTCAACAAGTTACATGTGCGAATGGCTTGCTGATCATTTGAAATAGCCTCAACAAGTTACATGTATGAATGACTTGCTGGTGATTCAAAATAGCCTCAACAAGTTACATGTATGAATGGCTTGCTGGTCATTTGAAATAGCCTCAACAAGTTACATGTGTAAATGGCTTGCTGGTCATTTGAAATAGCCTCAACAAGTTACATGTGTAAATGGCTTGCTGGTCATTTGAAATAGCCTCAACAAGTTACATGTGCAAATGGCTTGCTGGTCATTTGAAATAGCCTCAACAAGTTACATGTGTAAATGGCTTGCTGGTCATTGGAAATAGTCTCAGCAAGTTACATGTATGACTTAAATTGTTGAAAATTGGGAGAACCACAATTCACTATTCATTAGTTCACTGAAACCAATATAATGAGTAACTCTTGTTTAAAACTGTACAGTAAAACCTGTCATGAGAGACCACCCCTTCTGCCAACAAAAAGCAGATTCTCAAGACAGGTGGTCTCTCATAACAAGGATGAAATTCAACACTGTTTAAGAAGGAAAAATACCCACAATCACTGTACATGTATTGTATTCTTTATTCATAGTTCTTGTTAAAATATTGCAAGCATCATCTGAAAATAACTTTATATAGCAGTATAGATATACATCTATCATGAAACATTCATATTTATATTTGAAGATCACATGTACATGTATTAGCACATGAATTGCAAAATTAACTAAGGTAATATTTATTTATCCTGTTCGTAAGTTAACTTCACTTCTTTCAATTAAATTAATTCTTTCCTCCAGTGTTAGAATTTTTCTCATTTTCATTGGAGGTTCTGCCATTGTTTTCAAGGTAATAATGTTACAAGTGATCAATTGTAATAATGCCTGTAGCAGTTTTGATCAGGCTTTGGGTAAATACATAACAATGAATAAAATCAAAAGACATAATCAACTCATCCAGAAACAGAATAAATTTATTTATAATAGCCAAAGCTTAATTCACCGATGACGTAACTGGATTAACTCTATAAACAAAGGGTGTAAATGGCTGCACTAAGGCGAACAGATGACGGCTTTTATAACATAAAAAAAGCAACAAACAACACAACCCTATAACAATGACAATCAAATCTAGAAAACAGTTATCACTTACTAGTATTAAGGACAAAGACCTCATTCACCCCAGGCATTATGAATCATTAACTGAAGAGACAAACCATGTACTCGACCGCTACATTGAAGCCCTTTAAAAAGATTTCTCATTATGACATTATTGTCGTTGTGTGGGTTTTCATAAAAGATAAACATACAATACAAACCTTTGAACTGACTATATACGTCCATGACTATTCCCTTTGAAGAAAGAGTGGTTAATCTCAATGGGTATGCACATGAATTCAGCCCTACAATGGCAGTTAGTGATATGTACTTTAGTCTGGTGTACAGTCTATAACAAATGACAATGTCTTCTTGACATGTACAATTTAGGAAACCAGTAGCCAGGCTCATTTTTTGTTTGTTTGCTTAGAACACTCTTAACTTTTTAAGTGGTTGTGGTTAAAAAGGATTAAATAAAGGTCAGTGGTGTTTGTCTCTGTTTTTGGGATATGGTCATTCATAGCAGTGTTATTTAGAACAATCATGCCCTTTGCCTGCAGACCCTGCTGAGCCGTCATGTATACAAAGGATTAAATCAAGGTCAGTTGTGTTTTGCGATGTGCTCATTTATAGCAGTGCTGAAATGCATATTTTGCCTAAAAATTGTGGTCACTGGTTGTGTTCTGCAGGTGGTTGTTCATGACATGCATTTATATAATGAAATCAATTTGTGCATTATGATTGTGGTTGTAAATGACAGGTTGTCACTCATTGCAGAGGTCGCTCAAGACAGATTTTACTGTATCACTCATCTGTAGAAAACAACTTGTCATTAAAACAGGAGAAGAATATAAATATAAAAGAGGAAACTATTAAAGTAAAAGTTGTCATCTCTAAAATTTTGTTTCAAACTGCCATTGTGGAATGGACTAAAACCTGCATCTGGTCACATACAGGTCAATGAATCGATCCCAGTTTGTGCGGTGATTCATAATGTATAAAACACATGAGGATGTTTTGTTCTAGGTTTTTATTAAAAAATACATTATTATTCACTGAATTTAATTCCTATATATGCGACCTGTATATAATTGGGTGCAGGTTTTAGTATTATCCACAATTAAGGTATTAAGCAAAATTTTAGAGATCATAGGCAAGCCATTCGGCAAGTTTCTGAAAGTGGTATTTGTCTGTCCCTTTTTTTATTGCTGTAGAACTACAGTTATGTCTGAAAACATAAATACATGAATAAAATTCTTGTTAAAAATGTCCATAAATTTACAAGGCATGAAAATATTATTTTTACCCCAAAAATTGGTATTCATAAACAGTGTCCAAAGATGTACTGAAAATACAGTACACTTATGAACACCATTGAGCATGTTATAAACATCATTGGTAAATGTAAAGTTTTTGCAGTTATGTGATCTATGCCATAGAATGTCAAAAAAGTGTTCATTTGACATGAAAGTTATCAGTTTAAAATGTCTTGTTCAGTATGCCACTGGCTATAAACATTTCACTTCATGCAGTATTATTATCTCTATCATTCTTTAAACAGATTTATATATGTTGTAATATCCTCTATTCTGTCTGTTCCTTCTGTCTGTCTTACTTATGATATCTCCTGAACTGCTGGATGGAAATTCACATAACTTTTAGTTATGTTCCCTTGAGCAACCATCAGCAAGAGGGGTGTCATCCTTGGCTCCCACACCTGGGGTCCCTGGGAAGGAGTCAAAGGCCAGGTGTATTTTCTGCAAAACTTTGTGCATTCATAGAAGAAAGACACATTATATTTTGACAAATTGAAAACATTAAGCCTAGGTCTAGGTCACTGTTTTGGAGTGGGGATGAGTACATGATGGAGGTGGAATATGTATTAAAATACATAGGGATATGGCCAGTCATTGGTGTTCCTCTAGTTCAACTTGTTTCATATCCAACAAACACTATTGTAAGATCCTTAATCTATATAATTGTTAGCTTTTACATTTAAGTCTGTGTAAAGTAAAAACAAAAAATATAAAGAAATATCTTTAAGTTAGATTTTTGTCAATAAATATGGTCTGATAAGTATCTTTTATCATTATTATATAATCACTTAGTTTTTTAGTTAATAATAGCAAAAACCTAGGAGCTACTGAATATGAAATATTTGAAATTCATTATATCTGAATTTTGTGTAATTTCTGCATTACAGACCCTGAAGCAGGTAATTTTACCAAATCTGTTTTCATGTGCAGTACATTTGCATTTGAAATGCATTTGGAATTTTTCCAAGCATTTGTCCTTGAGACAAGTGAATTGCAACAGATACTTGTCCCTGTGATCGCTTTACTCAGCACAGTACACTTACCCACTACACTACTTGTGCTGTTATTAAAACATAATGGCATCTGACACAAGCTTGCTTCTAAAATGGGTCCAAACCATGAAATTATTATATTCAGAGTGAAGACAGTGAGTTTAAAACCCTTTTAATATATGGCCCCTTAGATAAATATTTGATTAAAGACTAGGTTTGTAACTCGAGAAATTGCAGTTTTACACCTATCCCTTGATTTTTTTAATGGTTTTGCATTTACAATGACAATTCTGAATAATGTGGGTATCATTTTAATGTAGAGAGGTTTTGCTTTTCAAGGAGCTATCACAAATCAGTACGAGATAGACATGTGACAAGTTAAGAGCCAGAAAATGTCAAAATTTAGAGATTTTTCATCTGGTCAAACAGTTTTCTTCCCAAAACCTCTTGATCAGTTATGGCTTTTTATTAGGTTGCAGAATCTCTCTAAATAAAGCATTTGCAACACACCCTTTTTTATTTGTCTTTATCTCTTTTGACATACACTGCATAAATGTTGTAAGAGCATGCATTTAAAAAAAAATTGGTTACAAAAGCATCATGTTGATGTACAAATTCGCCATAAACTTACCAATATATTTTATTTATTTTAGACCTTGGGGTGTTTTCTAAGAGATATATCCCAAAATTCACCCAATTTGGCCCATTTGTTGCTGAGGTTGTGGACTCGCAGATCAAACTGAACAGTGTCAAGTTCCCTCTCATGGTGAGTATACAGTATTTATAACAAATGTTACAAACAACAGGACATAACAGTCCATTTGTCTGTCTGTCTGTCTGTATGGCATCATCATGTAGTTGTTTTAAATTGCTTTATCTCTAGTTTTAATCATTTACTTTTCATCAGACTGTTCCATAGGATATGACAATCAAGTAGTGAACTGTTGGCTGAAAGGTCATATTTGATGGTCACACTGATCAGAAGTCAGTATCATAGGTGGGTTTGTGGGTATATATCAGTATTTAATGTAATTTAATGACATTTAACATGTCTCAACTTTTATTATTTTCATACATAAAACATTTTGAAAATAAACAGACTGGTCATTTCTCTGACAAATATATTACCAGATCACATTTCATTGAAAGAAATTCCTCTATCTCCTGAATGCATCCCTCCCCAAAAGACAATAATTGAGTCTTTTCTGTCTATATACCATGCAGACTATTAAAATAGTATCTTTGGGAAGAACCACTTCAAAGATTCCATATTATTACCTCCCCTTGCTACTAATAGGTGACGACCTTTATACCTCATGTTCCTCATTTTAATCTTGCACTCAGGACAGGCA
This sequence comes from Margaritifera margaritifera, assembly GCA_029931535.1. Classification (NCBI taxonomy): domain Eukaryota; kingdom Metazoa; phylum Mollusca; class Bivalvia; order Unionida; family Margaritiferidae; genus Margaritifera; species Margaritifera margaritifera. The sequence goes on from JAQPZY010001681.1 coordinate 7,432,433, forward strand.
ACATCATATTGATCTACCTCTGGAAATGCATTGGATTTCTGCATAAATATCTGCAGACCCTCTGCAAAGTTAGCATTGTTTTATTAATTTTTCTTTACTTTAACCATCAACAATTTTATTTTTTGTTTTTCATCATTAATTTTCAAAATAATTTCCACCATTGTGGACTTGGTCGCTGACTATGCTGTCTTTTATGTCTTGTTGTATGCATTTTGTAATAACATTTCTTCATATCGCAATATCCTCTGCGAGGTTATCAAGAGAGAGGTTGGTTATTGATTAATATATCATACCATCAATATGATGCTGTTGTAACCTGTGTCATTTTTATATGCTAGTCATAAGTTGACCATTTTATGTTATGGCATTGTGCGTCCATCAATCCGTTAACATTTGCTTGTCTGGCCCTTAACTTTGCAATAATTTTCATGAAACTTTGCCGAAGTATATATATTATGACTATGTAACATACCATAGGTCTACCCCCTGCCTTGAGGTCAAGATCACAGCAAGGGAAAATGTAATTCAGTGATTTGTCTCAGAGTGTAACCTTGAAACCATTGAAGATATCTTAATAAAATATTTTCCAAGTACTTAATGGTGTGTCATGGCATCTGCCTCAAGGTGATGTTCATGGCAAGGGAAAATTAAATTCTGGGACTCATTTTCTTTTTTTGGAATGTAACTTTTAAACTGCTGAAAATAATTTCATGCAACTTTGTCCAAATATATATCATGATTAGACGGTGTGGCAGTTACTTTAACCATGCACCCTGCCAAACTATCGGCACAGAAGTATAAAAAAAGTATTCAGATACTTGGTTGTACTTGGGAAATAAAGCAGGAAAGGTGACAATTACATTGATTGGATGCAATGTTGTGTTGATTTGAGGATTACCATGGTGACATAATTTCCACCACCATGTGAATTTTAAAAAAAGCAGTAAAGATGACATCAAGATCTAGCATGAAGTGATTAACCTCTATTGTGTTTTGAACAACAGTTCTGAAACTGAACTGGATGTCATTAAGGCTGAAGAGTAATTTTCCAACTTTTTAGCTGAACATCAGACCACAATTCTAAACTTTTCAAATGCATGTTTTTCAAGTTAACAATAGCTATACATAATATTTTGTTACACCTTAATGAAACTTGGTCTTGATTACTGAAAAATATCAAATGCTGTACAGAAGAGGCCTTTTCAGTGATGGCAGGTCTGTCAAGCGAGGGAAAATATAAATCTGTGACTTGTATCCTTGTCGTGAGTATAACTTTTGAATGACTAATGATATTTAAATGCATCTTTAATCAGTTGTATGACCAGACAGTGTGTCACATACCACTGCCATGACCACTGCCTCAAGATCAAGGTCATGGCAAGGGATTATATGAATCAGTGACATCTATCCATATACAGGTATACTGGGCAACTTTTGAATCAATGAAGATATTTTAATGAAACTTGAGCCATTATATATGTTGACTTGACAGTGTCTTGCATATTCACAGTCATACAACGAGCCTCAAGGTACCTTGACAACAAAGTATAATGTAAGTCAGTGGTCTGTTTCCTTATCAAGGATGTCACTTTTTAACCCCTTGACAGTGTTTCACATATTCAGCAGGGCTTGAAATTAGCAGTAGTCTGCTAGCCCGAGGCTAGTCAGTTTCCTATTGGACTAATAGTTTTCATAATTTTAATAGTCCGATGGCTAGTAAAGTTTCAGTTGTCTATAGTGATCATTTATTTACACTGTTGTACATAATTTTCAAAAATCTGAATGATTGGACAATGTCCAAGTTCATTTGGAGTTAATCATGTAAATTCCCGAGATTCAGTTGCTGCCCTAGAGGGTTCGAACAAATGAGGATTTTACATATTGTATTTCAAATGAGGCTGTATAAATCTTTACTGGTTTTGTTTTATAAGGTTAAGTTGTAGGTCAAAGACTGTTAGTCTGAGTTTCCTCTGACCTTTCCTAACCCATATGAGATATTTTGACATTTATGTTGGGGTGTGAGATCAGAGCACATTGCCTATTGAAAAGTTGGAATTTGCTGAAACAACGCAGTGACAGCATTTGGTAGCCACTTACTACAGGGCCTAGCAAACTTAAATGACCTTACATCGAGCCCTACCCATATGAAATCGATTAAAAGATGATTTATCTTCTCAGAAATTGCAAGTATAACATTTGTTACATCTTTAATTCATTTGCAGACACGATGAAACTACTGTGTTGATGAAATCGGACCGGTTTCTCTCCATTTTCATTGCTAGTCACATGATTACCCCAATCTTGCATCCTACATATCCATGACATCAGAGGTTCATTAGTCATGAGATACCAACAAAAACACCCTTTTCAATGTTGTTGTACAAAAAATTCAAAAATATTAAATGAAAGTCACGTAATGTTTTTTAAAAAACAAAGAGACACATCATTTTCAACATATTTATTCCAAGAACAACCACCAGAAACCTGCCGTTGCCTTAACAACCTGGAAAAAGCCAGATTCTTCACATAGAGAGCACATGTCAATATAGTAGTCACATGATACTAACAAAAACCACATTGACATGCGCTGTCTGCCTGGTGAATCTGTCAACGAAATAAAGACAGAACGAATGATATACATGCAATTTATGAGCAGAGAAATCATCTTCCTATTGATTTAATGAGGGTGGGGCTCGATGTAAGGTTGTTTTAGTTTGCTAGACCTGGTAGTAAGCGGTTACCCCATACTGACTCCACGCAGTTTTGGCGAATACCAACTTTTTGATAGGCAATGAGCTCTGACCTCACAGCCCAACATAAATGTCACAGTATATAAAATGGGGCTGGAAAGGTCAGAGGAAACTAAAAGACTGTAAACCAAACTTGTAAATTGTGCCATGATCCTAAAAATCCTTATTATGACTACCCATTCTGTCTTTAGAGGATTAGCATCATGGAAACACATTTTGTTCAAAGGTTTGTATCTGTTGTGAAAATGCACACTTTGCCTATACTGCTATGATGCCTTCACTGACACAATGGGTACTGCCTTAAATTATTTGTCAGTGGAGTTACAATACATAATGACCAGTGTGAATGAGGTCTTTGTCTTTTTCTCTTATTAAGTTATTTTTTTCCAGATGATGAGACTCTAAAAAATATTTACGGAGTCATCTTTTTTTTCTCACAGTTAATTTCTTTAGAATCAGTCATTGTTTTTCTTCTGAACTTGTAGTGAAAATTTTAAAGTAACCATGGTGGTGGTGTTTTTTTTAAAGCATGATTTGTACTTCTGAATTAAGAGTGATTGTGATAATTAAGAAATAAAAGTGTTAATCTAGATATGTGTCCGACATTGTTTTGTTGGAAATACTGGTGAAGATTCAGCAGGACTAGTAGATTTCTCAATTTACTAGTCCTTGTGGTTACAAGGAAATTTCTTTAAAATTCTAGGCGTGTTCAGTCATTCCACCTGCCTCAAGGTACTTTGACAATAAGGTATAATAAAAGTCAGTGGCCTGTATCCCGGCTGTCACTTTTTAACCCCTTGACAGTGTCTCACATTCACAATCATGCCACCTGCCTCAGGGTAACCTTGACAACAAGGTATAGTGTAAGTCAGTGACCTGTATCCAGGCTGTCACTCCTATAGGCATTTTGGTGACACTTAACAGATCCACACTTTATTATACATGTACAATAGTCAAGTTCCAAGGTCAATGGTTAAGGCCATTTGTAGGGAAAGGATCATGAGACAGGCATATGATGTACCGTTTGCGGTATTCTTGTTCAGAAATGTAATTATTGAAATACATCATGATGCCCTATAAAGTATGAGTAGCATGTTGTGCTATTACTGTAGGAAGAGTGTTGTTAGAAGCATCCAATATTAACTTTCAGATACAACCAATGCAAGTTTCACAGGATTTTTATTGCAAAAAACTTATCATTATGTAATTGAAATATGATGTTATGTTTTTAATCATCAGATATGAAATTTATTATGAAACTTGTTGATTAATTTCAATCCAGTGCTTGCCCAGGCTCATAAAAGATGGAAGTTATTCAACTCTTTGGATGCATTTTGTGTGACTGGAACACTTATGCAAGATTTTTATGTTCATCTATGGATGATGATCTTATTTTCTTTGATTCTCTGTATTACTCCATGTCCTAACAGGTAGAAAGACCGACTGGAGAGTTACACTACTATGAGACTAGTGATGAGAACAAGTGTAACTGGATGATGTTTGTTCGTCCTGCAGAGACATTTGCGGAGCAGAACCTTGTGGCTTATCAACACGGGCAGGATATCTTCTTCTCTGTAACTAAGACTATTGAAGCCAAACAGGAATTAAAGGTAAATATTTTGTCTTTTTTTCCAGACCAGTTAGAAGGTTAACAGTTTTACTTAGGTCAAGGATTTAAACAACTATCCAGGTTACACAAATATTTACCTCTGGTTCAGTCTTTATTTCTAGAATTAAGTCCCCACGACTAATTAAGCCAAACAGGAATTAAAGGTAAATGTTATGTCTTTCTGTTTTGCCTTTACCATCATGTGTGTCTGAAGTCTTGTTAACAGTTAATTGAATGGGTTAAACTTGTCTCAGAAATGAGGCTTACATTTGTTTTATTCATTATGTCAAACATACTCCAAGGGATCTAACTCTTCTAGCATACACACACACACACACACACACACATGATGGGGGCATTGTTCATAATATCATTGTTGTGTACTTATTATGATGAACTTGCACCAGAATTTACCCAAATAATAATTCCTTAAGTGGACAATGCAAGTATTACATAGAATAAGGTAGCTGGGTAAATATGGATACTCCATTTACATGTAAATATTTGTTGCAGGTATGGTATGCAGCGCATTATGCTGACAGACTTGGCAAGAAGAGACTGGAAGTCACACAAGAGGATATAGAAGGTACCAATAGATTTTTAAAAAATTTCTATCAACTGTTGATTTGGTGCTTGAAGGTTCAAGGATGTTAAAGTGGATTCATGTTTGCTCAATGAGATTTACTGTTAGGACATGACTGAAGCACCAGTGTCACAGCAGTCTGATTAAAATCAAGATCTACCTATCAATAAGTGGATCTGACAGTCGCCGACATGTCATGTTCTGTTGACCTTTTGATTCACCAATCAAATTACAACTTTCAAAGTACTGAAAGTGAAGAACATACTTCAAAACATATTATTGCTAATGATAACTCAAGCTAACATGAAATACATTGCATTATTTGATAGGCTGTGAAAATAAGTGGACAGTGAATTCCAAAGGTTACCAGAACATGAACTTTTATAGATGCCTGTCAGATCTACTTATTGATTTGAATCAGTTTGAGCAACTCAGGATAAAGAGAATTTTTGGTCTTGAGCTGTTTTGAATTTGATTTTGTATTTTTAAAGCTTTGGTTATGGCATTGTGTACATGCTTTTAGTTATGACATGTCATTTGATTGTTTGCAAGTCAAAGTTGGATCACTCTTTCATAAGTATAATGACAGTAAAACTATGGCAGATTAAAAAATGATATAATTCTATATGTTTCATTTTCAGATGTAATCAAATTAAATCTCCACATTGAGAAAATTCAACGTGCACCCTGTATTTATTTGCATTTCTTTTATTTTTCTCTCATCTTTTAGTGTACAATAAATAATGAAAATATCATGAGAATCTTTTACTTTTACCTTTCATGAAATTCAACAACAATTTACTCTTAAAGCAGAATAATTTGAAATTTTGTATTCTCCTGTGAGAGGGAAAATAGCATTTGGTTTGTCCATTTGTGGATGTGTGAGAGTGTCTGTGGACAGATATGGTTAAAGTTTCTATCCAGCACTTGTAGCTCAGTAACCCCATCCTGGTTCACTTCATATTTCTAATATAGCACATTATACCCTTCTCCCAGTACCACTTCTGCCCCTTGGTGGTGCCATGGAGTCAAAAATCATAATAGATAACTTTGGCATCCATATGCATGTCTATCCATCCATCTGTCCATCCACACCCTAAAGTGTTATGGTTTTTTATGTGGTTAATTTCTCAAGTACATTTGGCTACAGATTCATGTTACTTGACTTGTGGATACATCTTGATGTGTACAAAACCATTTTACCAAAATTGGCAGTGGGTGGGCTTGACATGCAGGCCATAGCCAGCTTCCTGTGTTCTAATTAACTGTATCCAATTCACTTAAAACATCTTTTCATTATTTTTTTGTCTAATATATAAATAGCTTCTCACTCAGTTCACATCATAATTGGAATAATATATATTCCCAGCTTCCCTTTCTCCCTATCCCACTGTTATTCCATGGATATGTCTCTGATGTTCATGGGATCAAGAATTCAGTGCATATTTGAACTATTGACATCACATTCTTACCTGCACCATGTACCATTGCACTTGAAATGTACCTTTATATGCGGCCATTAGGTCAAAAAGTGATACTTTTGGGGGGTTATAGTTCTTTTGCATGCAAATTTGCACCCTATTAGGAATATATAAAAACATTATATTCTTCCCTTACTTCCTATGGTATTCCTACCCTTAGATCATGCTCCTTGTTGGGGCCATGGGGTAATGAGCTTATGCCCTTTTATATCTACAGCTCATTTTGGGGGCACATCACATGTTTCATAAAATACATTTCATAATACATTTAGTTTATTTTTAAAGAAATATTGTGCCCTTGATTTAGATTAAGCTGTCAGTCAGATTTATTTAAATCATCATGATATCCTATATTTCTCATATAATATTACTTTAATGTACTTTTAGTTTTAGACCAGCAAGAGTGCAAGTTCCCCTGCTTTGAATGTTCCAAGCGGTTTAAGACTGCTGTTGGTATGTACATATTATTAGATGTGCTTCTCCCCCACATCACAAGAAAATTTTAAATTTGTGCCAAGACTTGAACTATATTCATTTATTACACTAATCAAACAACTTTAATTTCCTACTACACAAATTTATATGTCCCACTGTGAATGTGGTAGGGACATATAGTGTTACGTGCATCCATCCATCCAGTTTGGTATTTAGGTCAGTTTTCAGGCACTGTGATGTAGCATTTGTGATCCCTGAACACATTTTTTTGCCTTCTTCAGATACATTACCAGTTACTTTTATTAATCTATACTGACTTTTATTAATCTATACTGTAAACCAGCGGTTTGGGAGTAAGAAGGAACTGTGACACTTTTCTATCAGTTTAAATTGTAATTTTAATTTATAAAAAAAACTATATGTACACCTGAATTGTTTTTTCTTCTTTATAACTGAAGTCCGATTTTTAATAGGCACAAAATCGGGGTATGCGATTCCAACTCCATAAATGCAATATTATGCAAATGACAAGAAATAAATATTGTAAAATTAATATGTCTTATTCCTTGAAAGGAACTTCTTTAGAAAATCTCAACCAAATAACATATTTAGGTGTGACGATTACTAGCATTCTGAAATGGATCCTTCACATTCAAGAAATATGCACGAAGATAAATCATACTTTAGACATATTAGGACCTAACTTATCGTCTTGCCTACAAAATGTGAAAGAATTAGCTTTCTAAGGTTTAATTAGACCTAATTTAGAATATGCTTGTACAGTCTTGGACCCCCACTCCCAAGTATTACAGGATAAACTTGAAAAAATCCCTGAGCAAGCAGCCAGATTTGTTAAATCTAATTAAGACTACACAGCAGGAAGTATGACCTCAGTATTAAATAAATCATCAGGAAAGTCCTTAAACCAATTTAGTATGGAATAAAGATTAAAAAGCATTTTATAAAGATTTAAAAACACTGCAAAAATCCCCAGCTACAATATGACTATCTCAAAAAGAACTAGTAGAAATCAGTATGAATATACCTACAAGATGTCCATTTCTCGAATGGATTGTTACAAAATTAGTTGTTTTTTTCCCCCAAGAACCATACAAGATTTTAATTTTTGCCACAATTATTAATCACAACAGCTGAGTCCTAGTCAAACCAAATTAATGCATTTTGAAAATTAGCACAGTCAGTTATTTTTTAAAAATATGTTTTTGTTTACATTGCATGGTTCACTAATGTCATGGTGTAGCACTGAACTAGTGAAGATAACACATGTCCAAGATTGTGTTTTTTGGACCATGAGAGGTTCACAAACGATTAGTCTCGTTTCCTGTTTGGTGTAGCTGAGTGCATAGCAGTGGTGTACATGCAATAGGGAACCAGACTAATAAAATAATCAGCCTCACCAGATTGAACAAGAATGTATTTGAGACAACCATTTCATTTTTAGGGGATAGCTGGAATAATGTGAAACAAATGTCTGTGATTGTCCATCTTACCAAAAATATTTGCAAAGCAAGTCATCAGAGGTGACATACAGTAATGGGTCATAAGTGAGTAGTCAGTACATATGTCATTTTAGTTATACATTCCATCATTCAATGGTTATTGTAATATCTGTCCACAAAGACAGCATGCAAGAATGTGAAAGGTACAGTGGTCCCCCTCTTGAACGGCCCCCCTGACCAGCGGCCACCCGCTTTATACGGCCACAATCCCTTGGCACCGACGAGTTTGTGTTCAAAAGTACCCCTCAAGGACGGCCACCCCTCTAACGCGACCAGCGGCCAGCATTTTAGTGCAAAAACGGTCAAATTTACCCCTCGCAAGCGGCCACATAATGGTTGTTTACAGAGTAAAATCTCGATAATATTTTTTAATTTCTCAATTCAACACATTGACATTTTGTTCCAATATGCCAATAAAGTAACTTTAATGCTTACAAAGAGGTAAGTAATCCGATTATCCTTACTGCCATTTGTTCCTTAGACGTTAGCTTTTGTCACTTTGATAATTACTGGCTATTATTACCACCGATAATTATCAAGATGACAAAAGCTAACCGCTGAGAAGCACAGCATTGTTCAGCTCAAGTCAGCGTGACATCCGGTCGCCAGATAGTAAAATGGTATGTTAGCTTTTCTGGGTTCACTCTAATAGATTATGAAATGTACATAACCGGGTACCAGACTGGAGAAGAAGAAAAAAAAGTCGATCACGTGACAGACTCACTTCCGTTGTAAACACTGCCTCACGCGTGATTGCCCGCGAAGGAATAAGTTGTCGCAAAATATCGTCAGACGTTCTCAGTTTAGAACAAAAATGAAAGCAATTAAATTAAAACGAAAAGAGGGAGAGTCTTTTGATAACTACTGAGAAATTTTATGTCAGAAAGATTCAAATAAACATCGTCAATATACATTCAACTTGAGTGGGAAGACGGAATCAACGAACGTACAGGGATATTTGCAACCAAATATTTGTGCCCCGAATTTACCGACAATGTTTTTTTGCACCACGATTCATGATTATTCATATGTTTAAAAAATAACATTGATTAGTTTTATCATATTTAGTCCTTAACCAGATAATATTCCTGTGATTTTTAAATGCAAATATTAAATATATAAAAATTAGTTGCATCTTTTATACTTTATATGTAGTTATTACTCACAACTGTGTGATCCCCCTCTAGAAAGGCCACCCGTCTTATAAGGCCACTTTCTTGCTGCAGAAGGGGTGGCCTTATAAGAGGGGGACCACTGTAGTTTGTTTATGATAACTACAGTAAAATAATGATGTAGAAGCATATCTAAACGCTATAATTAGACTACAAACATCCAGTATAGTACCTTGGTGCTGGACAGCAAAGAGCTGTCACATGAGCAGAAACAGATGATATTGTGTTTATATGAGAATAATTTCATTGGCAGGAATATATCTAAAGTAACAGGCATATTCATGTCTATGATTCCAAAATTTTTGAAAAGATTTGGTGAACATAGTCGTTGTGAAAATCTGATTTGGAGCAGGAGGCCCAAAATAAGTGGTGATAGAGATGATCACATACTTTGTTGTCTGGTGCACAAGAGTCACAGATAGGCTTTAGCTGATCTAACTGTGGAATTTAAAGATACAATACCAGTACCTGTTTCTCAGAGTGCTGTCAAGATGGAATTAAGATCTTAAGATTTTTTTTAAAGATAAACAGTCCAGAAGAGGACCAGAATCTCAAACAAAATTGTCAATGCCATGTTTCATCATGCCAAATATATGCAAAGCTTGAAATCTCAACTCACATTTTCCACACAAAACAATTGCATTTTGTGAGAATGTGGGCATTAAATTTAAGCCCAGTAAGTTGGACATGATATAAAAGTAAATTGGCATAGATTTTTTTGCATTTTCTGGAAATGGTTGCTTTTGAATGAAATGACTGGAATTGTTAAGTGCAAGTGACATTCCCAGAACTGCCTGAATCATACCTGTTTGCTTTGCCTGAATCATACCTGTTTGCTTTGTTTTTCTATGCAAAAGCCAAGAGGATGAACTCAGTAAACATCTTGGTTTTTTTCTGTTTAGGCTGTAATGCTACTGAATGCTAGTTAGCAAATCTTTAGGAGAAAGCATAGAAATAAATATTGTTGATTAGTGACTACAACAGAAATCAGTAACAGCTGATTGGCTCAATTAGTGTATTTATACCTTACAAGAAATTACCCACTATTTTCAATTTGCAGTTGCTTAAATGAAACTGCCATGTAGATAAGAAAAAAATCTAGGTTCAGTGCACTAGTTGCAACTTCACTGTTTACTCTATGATATGTTCTCAGAAATGTGGTGTAAATGTGATGGACGTCTTATTCATCAAGGGCAAGGGGATGTCAGTTTTGTGTCATCAGGTGTACTTGTGTGCGATTAATAGAATCTTCCCTATATGTGTGAGTATGTAGGAAAATCCAACTTGAGGGGATAAAATATATGCCCAGGACAAGGCTTACCAGAGTCTTTGGCACAAATTTTATAGTTACTGAGGGTTATATTTTCCTATCCTGCTCTCAAGCATGAGGAAGATTATGTTCCTATCCTGCTCTCAAGCATGAGGAAGATTATTTTCCTCGCCCAGCATAATCATGTTTTTTAATATCTGGCTTCTTATACAAGGATAAAGGTTGCATCTCAGAAGCAAAAGTAAAATGGAACATCTGCAGCATGTGCTGTAACTGACATCATTTCACAAGTGAACTTATCTGTTTGTAATAGTTAGAAGATTAGTAAATTTTTCTTCAAATTAAGATGGTGAGTGCAATGCATGAGCCCACTTTATTAGAAGTAAAATGTACTAACCTACTAACCCACATAGAAGGCAATTTTTATTCAGGAACAATCATTGATCAGCAAAAGGATAAAATGTACATCATATTAGTTGACACTAATCTTGAAATTGTCTCATGAAGTGATCCCAATTGCAGATGTTGTGTCATGTTTTACTTTGCTTGATAACTTGGAAACAAAAAAAGTTAACCTCTCGACCAGCACAGAGTCATGGCAATTAATCTGCAAGAGTATTGTTGTGAATAATGTTGGGTAACAATTCAAATGAAAGTTTTTTAAAATCTTTGTTTCAAATTTGACAGTTGGGATGTTCTGCAGGACATTCAGTCATTCACCATGCAGGAATGATATTTTGTGACAAGGGAAAACAGCAACATCCAATATTACTGTGCCAAGTTTGTTAAGTAGTCATGAAAGTTTGTGTTAACCCAGTTTTAATCAAGGACATGGAACAGCTAGGAATTCTGAAATTTTAAACATGTAAATTGCACAACACTCATAAAAAAAACTTTTTTTCTTCCCATAACAAAAATATTTGCTTTTCAGTTAAATGATAAATATCATATATTGGGTTGCATATTAGTATCATTGTAAATATTATCATCATTAAATAAAAGTTAGGGATTTATAAGTTTGCAGATTTTGTGCACTTTAATTTTCTTTGGTTTCTTGTTTATGTATCTTTTTAGGAAGTTGAAGTATTTGCTTTTCAGGCAGTTGTTGAATTTGGATTTATTTCAGTATAGTAATTTATACTGGCAAGAAATAAAGTTTCAGGATTTATAAGTTTGCCAAATTTACATATGTTGTTGTTGTTTATAGTTTTGCCAGTATTGAAGCAGTGCCTTCAAGTCAGCCAATAAGACATCTTAGTTTGATCGCACTAGTTTAGGAAGTCTCTGATGTCATTATTCGGCACACATAGGCATAAGTATGGGATAGGGAAATCTGATCCATGTGGTAAGAATTTGTGGGTAGGAAGAAACAAAGCCTTATTTCTGTCCACATATTCTGACTCTTAGGTGGGATTTCCCTCACCACACATCATTATATCCCATCTATGTGGATGATTGTTTGCATCTGTTCCGTAGCACTTTTGTTTTTAAGTATATTTCATTCCTACATTGCTAGAAGTACCTACTTGAAACTTTAAAATATCACTGGAATCGATTTGTTGTAGAAATTCCCCCCCCCCCCCCCCCCCCCCCCCCCCCCCCCCAAGGAGACCAAAAGATTGTCTGGGGATGAAGAGGGTGGACGGGCCAAGCCCATATTTTCCAATGCACACAGATTATATCATAATGACAATGTCTGTCTAGAGATATATCTTTAAAAGTTGAGATTCAACAATGTTGAGATACAAATTTACTGTGATTTCATTTATTTTGGTGGGTATAAGTTTTTGTGGTTTTAGGAAAAATGACATTTTTATTGGTACTTAAATTTGTGGATTGGGGCTGTCCTTTTATTTCCATAGAAACATCATTGATTATTGGGTCTTTAAAACTGTTGTTTGTATTTAACCACAGATTCCATACAAACTGGTACCTCATGAAAAATATTGTTTTGTTCTAATTTAAGATGCTTTTGAACAATAGGTATAAACCTTTCTTAATAATTTTTCTCCAAATAGCTCTACAGAAACATCTGATTTCCCATGATGAGGGAATCAGTGAAAAGGAAGGAGATTCAGAACCTTTATCTCAGCAGCAGAAAGGAGTGACGAGACAGAAAAGAAAACGTCCCCCAGCATCACTGGCCCAGAGAGCAAACAAGTTATTGAAGACAACAAAGGTAAAAGTTGTGTATTATTGTACCTGTCAGCGTGAATATATATATAAAACCGGTCTTGAAAGCCAACCCCTTCTGCCAACAGAAGTGGTCCTTCGAGATAGGTGGTCTCATAAGAGGTCTATGCAGCAGGGCCAGTTTTCAAGGTTGAAATTCAGCTGGGTTTAAGAAGGAAAAATACCAATAATTACAGCACATATATTTTGTTTTTTATTCATAGTTCTTGTTAAAATATTACATGCAGTCATACATGAAAATGTATATAGTACTAAACATTTGAAATTTTAGCTCTACTGGTCATAGACTAGAAGAGCTTATTCGAATGGCCTGTTGTCCGTCATCCTTTTTTTTTCTTCAGTCCTTCCATTGGCACTAGTTTCTAAACTATATGAAGGATTGACATGAAACTGTATACACTTTATACTTACATTTATCCCACAGTCTAGTTGGTGCTAAATGAAAATGGTGACACTCGGACAGCTGGTGTGGCCATCAGAGTAACCATCTTGAAAATCTTTTTATCACTACTCCTCCTGAATGGTAAGTCATATCAGCATGGGGTTTTCACCAAAAGACTTCTTACGACGTCTTATTGGTCCTGAATGAAAATGGTGCCGATCTGATGTCTTGAAAATTTTGTTATTGCTACTCCTCCTGAATGGAAAGTCATATCAACATGGGGTTTTCACCAAAAGACTTTTTATGATATCAGGATTACCTGAAGAAAAAAAAAAACGGTGCCACTTGGACAGCCAAAATGACCACCACAGTGGCTATCTTGAAAATCTTGTTATTGCTACTCTCCTATATGGAAAGTCATATCAACATGAGGTTTTCGCTAAAAGATTTTTTATGATGTCTACTTGGTCCTCAATGAAACTGGTGCCAATCTGAGATCCAATATAGCCACAATGGCAGCAATCTTGAAAATCTTTTTATTTCTACTCCTCGTGAATGGAAAGTCATGTTGACATGGTGTTTTCATCTGAAGACTTCTTATGATGCATGGTTGGTCCCAAATGAAAACAGTACTGATCTGACCTTCAATATGGGCACAACAGTGGCCATCTTGAAAATCTTGTTATCACTGCTCCTCCTAGATGGATGGTCATATCAGTATTGAGTTTTCCCCAAAAGACTTCTTATGATGTCAAGTTGGTCCTAAATAAAAATGGTGCTGATCTGATGTCTAATATGGCCACCATGGCAGCCATGTTGAAAATCTTGTTATCACTACTCCTTCTAAATGGAAAGTCATATCGACATGAGGTTTTCACAGACAGTCAGTATGACCACCACAGCAGCTATCTTGAAAATTTTTTATTGCTACTCCTTCTGGATGGAAAATGGGTAATTTGAAGATTTTGTTATTGCTAAAAAATATCAGATGTGGTTTCAATGGTCTTATCTTGAATTCCTGGAAATTCTTTTCAGTCAGTAGAGTATCAGTCTCTTCAAATGACTCATGTTATTTGAAGTTCACATAGTAGTCTGTTGGTGTTATGGCATATGCAAGGTTAACTGTAGGTAACACTTATTTATTATGTCCATAAATTGTAAAGTTGGCTATGATAATACTTGTTAAATTTTTTTATTTACAGCCAAAAGTCAAAACCTAAGTCACCCATGACATAAATAGTAAATGGATAAACTCTATAAATAAAAGACTGTCATAGATGCACTAAGGTGATCAGATGATGAGATCTCTGACTGTGGCACGTTCAGCCTCATGTGCAGATTTTAATAACAACAATGTTGATAAAACAAGAAAGAATATGGATCTTTACAAAAATTGTAGAATATTAATTCATCCAGAAAGGGTTAACTTATCAGGAGAAAAAGACAAAGACCCCATTCTTCCTGGTCAGTATGTATTGTAAATCCACTGACAAATGATTTAAGGCAGTACCTGTCACGCTACAATAAATGAAGTCTGAGAAGATATCTCATTATGACATCATTGGCATTGTGCGGGATTTCAACAGATTAACAAACAATAGGAACCTTTGAATTTGACTATATACATCCATGACTGTTCCCCTATGATGAAGGAATGATTAATTGCAGTGGGGACTTACATGACTTCGGCATTACAATGGTGATTAATGACATGTACTTTAGTCTGGTTTACAGACTATTGCATATGATGTTACCTATAGATTTTAGGAAAACACTAGCCAGACTCAATATTTTTGTTTGTTTGTTTTGAACAATCTGTACTTTTCTTGCAGAACATCCTAAGTAGTCATGGTTACAAAGGATTATATAAAGGTCTATGGTGTTCATATTTTTAATGTGGTCATTCACAGCAGTGTTGAAAAGCATAATTTGCCTAAATATCATAGTCACTGGGTCATGTTCAGCAGGTGGTCACTTACAACAGTGTGTTTATATAATAAATTGATCCATGCATGACGATTGTGGTCGTAAATGACAGGTGGTCACTTCTAGCAGAGGTCACTCAAGACAGGTTTTACTGTATATAAGAAGCTCGCATATAAGAGATGATTGTAAATGAACAAAAAGAAGGAATGTATCTAGAAAGTTTCACCAGAGCTTTTAGAGCTTTTTCTGCTAAAGTTTGTTGCATTATCGACAAAGATCTTCTACATGAAAAGGCTGTGCCTAAATATTTCCATTTGTTTATGATCTATAAATTTACATTCCTGCATTTAAGTTCTGAATCCTGTGTAATTCTGCCCTTATGAAATGCAATTAAAAATATATTTTTCAGTGTTGACTGAGAGTTTCCATCTCTGGCAATAATGACACTAAACCTCTAGACTTCATTGTAAACCAGTCTCTTTCTTAGTATGTGGTCATAGTCATTGTAAACCAGTCTCTTTTTTAGTATGTGGTCATAGTCACAACATCATCTGCATACAAAAGCATGTAAAGTCTGATTATTTACATTTTCATTCCGTCTACACCTTAAGATATAAATTCCATCTCCAAATCATTTATATTCATTGGAAAAAAAGGGTGATAAACTTGCCCCCTGTTTTACACAAGTAGTACACATGAAAGGGTCTGACAAATTGCAATTATATAAAACAGGATTTGGCTGATTGGTACATTGATTTGATAATATTTAAAAAGTTGCCACTTATTCTTTGTTGTTTAAGCATAAAACAAATGTCCCTTATCATATAATCAAAAGCTTTTGTAAGGTCAGTAATAATACATGCTTTCAAAGCTATTTATAAAATGTATTATAAACTTTTGCAATACAAATATATCGTCAGTAGAACACATACCAGTTCTAAAACCACACTGATCTTCATTGTATATACCATAAGTTTACACCAGGTAATTGAGTCTGTTATTAAGAATGTTTGTAAATAATTTCCCCAATGTTTATAAGTGTTATATCTATATAATTTTGTACCTCATCTATGATTAATTTTTTATGTGTTGGGGCTTTATACCCCTTTGACCATTCACTTGGGAAGATACCCTTATCAAATGTATTATTAAAGAGAATGTCCAAGAATATCATTTTCACATTTTACTCTCCATACTAATTTGTGCTTTCTTTTTGTACTTGGACTAGAACCCATGTTATGTTGTATTGATGGCGTTTGGGTAATCCCTCCTTACCCCTTTTCCAAACTTTTAAATTTGTGATCATTGCTGATAATTGCCTCCACATCCTTAAAATCACAAAAAATAAGGGAAAGGGTGTGTCTTACCCAGAGCTTTTCGACCAAAATCATGTACTCTTTCAATGACAAAGGACCTATCATGAGCAAATAATATAAATTCGCATGATTTACTTGATTTACATGTTGCTCAACTTATGCAGCAGTTTCTTTGGGCTATTTAGGAATTCCTGCAAAGTAACAAGTTATATTTCCTTGATCTGGCTTCTTGATCTACACTTCTGAATTCAAGAGATCGTTCTCAAATTGAAATATTTTACATCAGCCTTAATCTCTGGCACATTTGCATTTAAAATTTTCTTTATTGATGCCACCTTCTCCTGAAGATCATCAGGTTTCATGAACTTAAGTATGATATTATTTAGTTTCTTGTCAATGGAAAGTCTTATAAATAAAGAAATGTTAATTACTTACCATCCTTGCTCTTTATCAGTGTGTTTTCTCTGCTGCCTTTTCTCCTGAACTCTCCATTCATCAGCAAAAGGCCTTGGGTTAGCATGCTTCATTAGCAATGCCATATTATTTACATGGCGAACTGAAGCACTTGACTGACTCCCAACACATAGCCAACTGAAGCACTTGACTGACTCCCAATGCATGGCCAACTGAAGCACTTGACTGACTCCCAACACAGAAGGCTAACACCACCATGCTGATCTTTAGATCACCTATTTTTACTTCACATACCCAGAGAAATTTACAAAGTCCAAAAAGTTAATATTTGAAACAAAATTGCTTCTAAATTTGAAGAGATTGTAAAAACATGTCTAGCATGGTGGATTAAGTCTTGTTTTTATACAATTAGGCTGGATGTACCTAACTAGTGCCAAGATTACAAGCAGTAATTAATAAGCTTGTGACAGGATAAAGACTTTAGTTATCTGAGCATTGGATTGACTTACTGAAATCAATGCAAACAGTATAGCAGTATTGGAGGCACCTGGTTACAAGCTAGTTACATCATCAGGTTAAGACCCAACAAGACAGTAAGCCTCTGGCCAATATTCAGATAACAAGCCAATATGCCTCTGACCAATATTCAGATAACAAGCCAATATGTCTCTGACCAATATTCAGATAACAAGCCAATATGCCTCTGACCAATATTCAGATAACAAGCCAATATGTCTTTGACCAATATTCACATAACAAGCCAATATGTCTCTGACCAATATTCAGATAACAAGCCAATATGTCTCTGACCAATATTCACATAACAAGCCAATATGTCTCTGACCAATATTCACATAACAAGCCAATATGTCTCTGACCAATATTCAGATAACAAGCCAATATGTCTCTGACCAATATTCACATAACAAGCCAATATGTCTCTGACCAAAATTCACATAACAAGCCAATATGTCTCTGACCAATATTCAGATAACAAGCCAATGTCTCTGACCAAAATTCACATAACAAGCCAATATGTCTCTGACCAAACTTCACATAACAAGCCAATATGTCTCTGACCAATATTCAGATAACAAGCCAATATGTCTCTGACCAATATTCACATAACAAGCCAATATGTCTCTGACCAATATTCAGATAACAAGCCAATATGTCTCTGACCAATATTCAGATAACAAGCCAATATCCCTCTGACCAAAATTCACATAACAAGCCAATATGTCTCTGACCAATATTCAGATAACAAGTGTAAATAAAGCATTTTTGAACATGAATAGGACAGCAATTATTTAAAGAATTGCTTAAAGTAAGTAGACAAAGTTGCGATGCTGAATTATTTTCCATTATTCTGTCATTGGAATTAACTTGTCTATTATCCTTATGATAGAGAGCTGTTATTATTATTATTATTATGAGTATTTCAAAATACTCTTTAACACATAGACACATTTATTTTTTATATTCGTAAGCAGTTGACGTAATTGGGTGCTTCGAAAATGACTTTGGTTGGATGAGAGATTGATTAGGGGGATAATTTTACTGAATCTGCCGAGATTATGAAAAAATGTGTAAATAATTTGTATTGTCCAAGATGAAAATGTTTCCAATGACAATAACATGGATGTCTTTCATCCCCGTTTTGTATTGCCATTAGCACAAATCCTGCATGGTGTACATGTGTACTACATTGTCAAACATTTTCTATGTAGCAGAAATAGTTATGGTGGGGTTTTACATGTTATGCGATGTACCGGTTGAAGTGGAGTAAAAATCAAAGGTCATTCCTTAGAGGCAAAAGGCATCAACTAATACATAGAAAAATACAAACTGCTCAGAAAATTTTAAGTACCCCTGTGACTGTATAGTGGTGCTATAATGTGATCAAGGGAAAGATTAGTCAATCAGACTTGTTCTTTCAATTATAGGTCAGGCAAATGTACAGTAACATGATGATGTGCTGGTTGTTTGAATAAACATTTATATATTATAAGAGTAATTCTCTCAAATTAACAGGATGTCTCATCGGAGATACCTGGTCCCTCCACCTACCACTGGAAGAAAAGGTCTACAAATATTTATCTCAACAAGTGAGTATGGAACTGGGTTATATTGCTTCCGTTACATTTTATCTCAGCAAGTGAGTATGGAACTGGGTTATATTGCTTCCTTTACATTTTAAATAGAATAAAATAGAGAGGAACATAAAGAACATCTCTTGAATCAGTTTAATATTTATTTATTGTTTGAAAGAGAACTTAAGACATTTTGTAAACAGGATGCTTAATTTGAATGCTCAATTCTTGCCCCATCTGAAGTTCAGTATGGTCAAGTAGGTATATCCTTCCAGTTTTCTGAAAAACTGCTTCACCAAATTTAAAAGATAACCACATACCTTGACAGCACCAGATATTATGGGTATTACTGATATTAGGTTATCATTTGCACTAATTTGTATTGATGAAAGGGATAAACTAGTGAAAAGATAACATTGTGCCAGTTTTTCCCATAATGCCTTGCAGGAAATAATCCACAGTGACTTGCATAAATGGATGATTTGTTCAGAAATTTCTGTGTTTGCAATCATCTCCAACAAATCATACTTCTAACTGAATTTGAAATTCATTTACCTGCTAATATAATTGAACTTTCGAGTTGTCATGGTTTGTAGGGTTTTTGTTTTCCTAGACATTACAGTGGCAAGGTTTGAGTGCCTTGTATTCAACGTTTACAAAAGGAAGTGCTCAACATCTACTTATAACAAAGACGTATATAATTTACATAGTATAAAAGCCATAGAATTAGCAAGTAAGCATGTATTTGCTATATCTATTTTGACTCTGTATGTCTGAAGATTTCAGGAGAGAGAGAATGGAATGGTATTTGCAAGTATCTATATTGGGGGTTGGTACCAAGACAAGGAAATCACAGTCAAGGGGTTATATTATTTTTCTTTTGCAACTCCCAAGACTGGCATTTCTTTGTCTCAGTGGCAGACCCTACATTGATTATTTTTCTCATCCATTTGTTTATCATTTTATTATACAAAGCCTGTGGGTACCAGACAAAAATTTGTCATACCCTGATCTACTATATCACTCCTTTATTTCCCATTTATAATCTAAGTCAAGACAGATTTACTTCAGATTGTAACAAGTTTATGCTCTTCTGGTCCTTTTTTTCTAACCAAAAATATAATTATTACTGCAGATTTTGGATGCAATAAGTCATATTTTCTTATTTTAAACACGGGGGGATGATGGAATGCTTCATTACGTTGGTGATACTATCAGTTTTTTATGAGCCTTCCTGTAGAGTTTAGAGTAATGAACCATTTCCATAATGGCTAGGAAGGATAGAAAAATGTATCCCAAGCAATGTCATTTAGGCATTTAAATACACCAATTTTTATACTGTCATGCATCAAAATGACACTGATTATCATTTTTGTGTGCACTCCCATGATACATTGCTACATGAAAAAGGTCAGTTTTTATGAGAATAACTATAATCATATTCCACGACGTGATGATGTATTTTACAAAATCGCTTTAAGCTTGATCAATAATAAGGACAACAATGGTTTTTATACCTTAAAATAGTTGACAGATTTAATTACAGAAACAAATACATGTTTAAAGTATTTGCCTTTATTAAACATGGTTTGTACTTGAACAGTGCTTTATGACACACCATTAAATGATCTAGAAAGAGTGTTGCTTTTGGCTAACATGCCATTGTAACATAAAAATCTTGACTAAGCAGTTAGACAGAGGCAGTCTCTAAATTTGTTTGCTTAACGGATTCATATTAAAAATAAAATGACTTATTGAGTCATGTGTCTGTGTTAGAATTAAGAGAACACTCTGATCTGCATCTTGTTACCTCTGTTATGTTCAGTATAATATCATTCATGATTCTGCACACAAAAATTTGCTCAAGGTGTATTTCAGGTATCATGACCATTTTCTTTTGAGTTGCCATACCCGATATCATTAAAAATATCTCCACAAAATATTTCAAATATCTGGATGTGAATATTAGATCAAATGTAAAAATGTTTCATCCAGGCCTAAATCCCATATTATTTTATGTGAAATGTGATTGAGTGGGTCATATTATCATGATGCCAATGTGTGAAATGTGATTGAGTGGGTCATATTATCATGATGCCAATGTGTGAAATGTGATTGAGTGGATCATATTACCATGATGCCAATGTGTGAAATGTGATTGAGTGGATCATATTACCATGATGCCAATGTGTGAAATGTGATTGAGTGGATCATATTATCATGATGCCAATGTGTGAAATGTAATTGAGTGGATCATATTACCATGATGCCATTTATTTTATATGAAATGTGATTGAGTGGGTCATAATACCATGATGCCATTTATTTTATATGAAATGTGATTGAGTGGGTCATATTATCATGATGCCATTTATTTTATGTGAAATGTGATTGAATGGGTCATAATACCATGATGCCATTTATTTTATGTGAAATGTGATTGAGTGGGTCATATTACAATGATGCCATGTGAAATGTAAGTGGGTCATATTACCATGATGCCATGTGAAATGTGATTGAGTGGGTCATATTACCATGATGCCAATGTGTGAAATGTGATTGAGTGGATCATATTACCATGATGCCAATGTGTGAAATGTGATTGAGTGGATCATATTACCATGATGCCAATGTGTGAAATGTGATTGAGTGGATCATATTATCATGATGCCAATGTGTGAAATGTAATTGAGTGGATCATATTACCATGATGCCATTTATTTTATATGAAATGTGATTGAGTGGGTCATAATACCATGATGCCATTTATTTTATATGAAATGTGATTGAGTGGGTCATATTATCATGATGCCATTTATTTTATGTGAAATGTGATTGAATGGGTCATAATACCATGATGCCATTTATTTTATGTGAAATGTGATTGAGTGGGTCATATTACAATGATGCCATGTGAAATGTAAGTGGGTCATATTACCATGATGCCATGTGAAATGTGATTGAGTGGGTCATATTACCATGATGCCAATTTATTTTTTGTGAAATGTGATTGAGTGGGTCATATTACCATGATGCCATGTGAAATTAGATTGAGTGGGTCATATTACCATGATTCCAATGATGCCATTTGTTTCACTTTGACATATTTGCTCTGGTCTAACTTGTTTCATTATGAATGATTTTGGGATGTAAATAGTTTTGAGTAGTCTTCTGTCTTACCATGTGCCAAGATTATGAACTACATCAGTTTTATGTAATTTCTTGAACCATTTTCTATAAAACTATTTATCATATTACTATTTATAATTTTTTTTTTTTACTTTCAGAACCTTAAAGAAGTACCAGAAGCGGCATGACAGTCAAGCTATGCGGCGTAATATACAGTCTTTATACAGGCAGACTGGAACAAATAGTGGAGGGAATGAGTGGGTGTGTACTCATTGTGACCTGACCTTTGACCATTCTAACCTCCTGAATTTGCATACCTTGACCCATGCTGCAGAGGATGTTGGTCTAGATGAGATTCGGAAGTTGACATACCAGCCCACAGAAAATTGCAATCTACAGATCCAAGACAATACAATGGTGATGGAGGATGGGACAGAGGTTGTCTCCTTGGAGATGTACAGACTTGCATGTCCAGTTTGTCACATGCAGTTTGAGAATAAGAAAGATCTGATCGATCATGCAGCTGAGCATGGCAAATCTAAGAGTAAAGAGATTAATTATCACCGACCATTTAAATGTGAAAGATGTTGGAAGTCATTTACATCTGTGGATAGACTTCAGCGTCATCTTCTGTGTCATGGCAATGAGGATGATAAACCTCTACAATGTCAAGTTTGCTACAAACGCTTCATGAATAATTCAGCCTTAGCATGCCACATGAAAACTCACAGTGAAAAGAAGTACTATGAATGCCCAATCTGCCATCAAGGCTTTGATCAAACCATTGCAATGAGAGAACACAGTGTTGTCCATGCTAATGAGGAAGGCAAATTCACATGTCCTGACTGTCATAAGAAGTTTTCTGAATTCTTGGTGCTGAAGAAACATATCAGAGGTTTTCATTCCAACAGACGCTATCCATGTCCTGAATGTGAGAAAGTGTTTCCACGTCCAGACAAACTAAAGCTTCACATGCTCAGGCATTCATCTCATCGTGAATTCATGTGCGAGACATGTGGTCGACAATTCAAACGTAAAGACAAACTTAAGGAACATATTAGGCGCATGCACTCCGAAGAACGTGAAGCCAAAGATGCAGCCAAAGCTGAGAAACCATTGAAAAAATTTATACCAAAGGTATCACCAACAGATTATCACAGGTTCATCTACAAGTGCCATTTGTGTCTGCTGGGATTCAAACGTAGGGGCATGCTTGTCAACCATCTTGCTAAGAAGCACCCAGATGTGAAGCCAGACTCCGTACCAGAGCTGAATCTACCTATCCTAAAGACCCAACGTGACTACTATTGCCAGTACTGTGAGAAAGTGTACAAATCCAGCTCTAAGAGAAAGGCTCATATCATTAAAAACCATCCTGGAGCAGATCTCCCACTCAGTAGCCGCAAAAAGCTTATTTTGGATGAAATTCATCATCATCTGCCCAATCCAACATTTTCCCAGACAGTTGGGAGCATTACAACAATGCCACATGGATGTGAATATTGCCACAAGCAGTATGCTAGCAAGGCCAAGTTGACCCAACATCAAAGAAAGAAACACCCCCATTTGGTACCCCCAGCTCAGGAACGTCGCAAGCCCATGTTCAAAGATGAAGTTCAACCTCAACAGGAGCCCCAATCTTCCCAAGACGGAACAACAACGATTCATGTGGTTGAACGTTTTGATCATGATGGAGTTGTTCAGTCAAGTCATGCTCAGCCACATGAGATCCAAGCAGCAGATCTTTTGACGCAGGCGATGAGTGAGCTTACACAAACACTGCAGGAGTACAGACAGACAACAGGAGACCAGACTTATCATCTGTCAGCTAGACTCGGGCATGGTCCACCCACAATGGTCCAGATCCAGGCACCAACTGGCCACATTGGAGCACACTCTACAATTGAACTTGCCCATCTCAGCCAGGCCTTGTCCCATGCCCACTTCACCTCTGCCCAGGGTGCACTGCCTGTTCAGATAGCAGTCTCTGCAGCTCCACCCCAGGGACAGGTCCAGCAAGGTGGGACAGCTCAGGTTGTGGATACAGATCAGTCACTGAGCCCCCAGCCAGGGGTCAGCAGCACACAGGGTCAGCCCCTCAACCTTCAGTCAGTAGCCATTGTGTCCACTGCTTATGTCCCTAGGACTTGGACAAACTATACAAATTACAGATAAGCTTCTCTTAAGATGAGGGTGAAAATTTTTGTACATTGGTTGGTTTTCTGTAATACTATAATATAGTGTATTTGAGTGTAACAAGATATCAGTACAGTCTAGTCTTGTTATCCTACATCTGTTTATTCTGCAGTTGCTTTTATATGATGACTTGAGAAATGTTGGGGTATTTAACTTTTTTAAAACATTTTTTTTACACAGCTAACCACTACAAATGTTTAAGGTTGGTGTACATTTTCTTGTGCTACTCTTAGTTTAATGTTTATCCACAAGCTAGAGTTATACATAGAAAAAATATGTGGAAAAATAAACTGTCACTATTTGTCATTTAAAATAATAGCTGAATGAGTATTTAAAAATTCATCAAATTTGCATGTGTATCATATGCACAATGACAAGGGTATGTTGGTGAGTGAATTTTTTCAGTATGACACAGCTATTGAGATCACAGTGGTTTTCTCGAACAGAAAGCCTGCACTACCAATGTATGGCAGGTTGAAAATTGCAAAAAAAATGTAAAGGTCCCATATACTTTTTGTTGACTTTATAATTTTCCTTCACAGAACTGTTATTGTGAATATTCAAATTTTGTACAATTTCATCTTTTTCATTATGTAATAAATTACTGAAGTCACAACTATGTCATTTATGATTTTACATCCAAGTTCATACCAGTAAAATACACCTAGGTAAAAGGTGATGTCATAGAAATGATATCAGGATGTAATGATTACATCATTTCAAGCTGTACAGTTAACATTGATTTTACAAAAGCATACTATTTTAACAGTCGTGTATAAATTGAAAATGTTTACCTTATTGTAACTTTAATCATGTGTTTATATTGGCAACAATTTGTCTTGGACAAATGAGATTAGACTGTACACTGGTAAATTGCAATACATAGACAGGAATACTATATACAGCAATTCTATAGGGATGTGCTAGTACTTTTAGCAATAATCAGTTTCTTAAATGCACACATTTGTTGTCAATAATGCTTTACAAAAGAAATTGATGTCGTAGAAGCTACAGATTGAAATCCAGCTTCTTTACAAGCTGTTGTTACTCAAAACAGTCTGTTAGACAAGAGTATGGTAGAATATGAGAACTTGGTTTTATTGTTCCTGTAAATTTATGGGATTTTTCACTTCTGTAGTTTTATTGCTTGTTTTATTTTGAAATTATGACCAACAGTTAAGTCTGGATTTTGTATGCAAGAATTCATGAAGGTCAGAAAAACTTGTTGAAACCACAAATTACAGATGCTATTTGTCAGAATTAAATGAGAAGTAACTTTGCAAGATAATCTGATTAATATCTACATGTCATGGTATGAATGCTGTATTGTAATATATCACTGTAAGCTTTTTTCTGGCTTATATTTATCTCTTCTAAATAGTCACCGAGTTAAGTTTTGGTGATAAGTTTAGTGTTATACATGTCTTTTATAGTGTTGTTGTTCATTCATAAGACAAACATACAGAAGCATGTGAAATGTTGGGTTTATTTTATTTAAATAAATGAGGATCATTTTGGCTTCAAATTAAAAATTTCTGAGAACATTACTAATTTTGGGGGTACAATACCAGGTGCTGAAAATTCACATTATCCATCATCTGTTCATCCTACAGTTGCTTTTATATGATCACTTGTGAAATGTTGGAGTGTTTACCTTTTTTTTAAAGTAAAAATTTCTGGTGGTCGAGTGTTGATTCAGGGCTGATCAGTGTTTCTCTCTATGAAAAGTATGTTCATTGAAAGTCCATATTTTATACTGGAAGTTTGCTTTCAATTTATTTTGATCACGCTCATATAAGCGTTTTGCGCTCTTCAATACTGATAAGTGCATACCAGAGGGAGAGCAGACAGGTCTCAATTTGTAAGGGTCACAGAATACATTACAGAAAATAACCTTTTGAATTATTGATATATAGGTCATTAACATCATCCGCTTTTATATAATGGCTGGTTGAGAACGAGATTTTATATTTCTATATAATCGCTGGTTGAGTACGAGATTATTCTGAGCAAGTAAAAATTTATAGAACTTTCCTCACTGGGTGAGTGGATTTTTTTTCTTCGACCTTTGAATACAGAAAGGTTGTAGCAGCTACAGTTACAGTTTTCAAGTGCTTTTGTTTATATCATAAAGTATTTAAATGATTAGATATCAGTGTCTAGTGACATATTAGGTCATTAGAGGGGCATCTTTCCCCACATTTGCAATTCATTTTTTGAATGAAGCATTTTTGTATGCCCTCCATAGGGCAGAGCATATTGTGTTAAATCTGTTTGTTACCAATTTCACTTATGCACAATACCTCAAGTTGTCCAACATCTGCAGTTAACAAACATTGTGGATAGCTTGCATTTGATTTAAGGAAGAACTCTATTGATTTTGGGTTAAAAAGGTAAAATATCAAGGTAACCGATTAAATCAAGAAGGATGGTTTATGCACAATAACTTCAGTTCTCCACCATCTGCAGTTATGAAACTATGTTTAATTGCTTGCACTTGGAGTAAGATAGAATCCTATTAATTTTAGGGTAAATGGTAAAGGTCACTGTGACTGAAGGATGACTGAGGGTTTCTGCAAAATAACACTAGGCAGGTCAAGGCCATTATCAATAATCTCCCAAGTCAATCATACCATACTAGTGCCTACACAGGGCACTGTTAAACATGGTGTGGGTGTATAATGTGCCGTTCATTGTACTTTCATTGTACATCTCCATAATCATTTCATATTTCTCATTTGATCGATATTCTAACACACCCTTTTTTGACCACAAAGATTTAACAATTTTTAAAGAAAATCACCCTAATTGGCTTAAAAAGAACAGTAACATTGAGCAGCCTCTGAAAATATTTGGTTTTTTAAAAACTATTTTAAATATCCGAACTTTGTTTCTCAAAGACATGTACAGATTCAAAATTTTTAAGTGGTAGAATTTGCAGTTTGCTATGTATTGACAGAGTAGAAATAATCAGAAAAATGATATCACACATTGAATAAATTTATATATTAGATATGTGTAACTCTGTAAGAAAGTGTTATGGGATACTATTCTGAATTCCATTTACTACTGTATTGCTGGTAAACGATGAATGATTTATTACTGGTAAAAGATGCATAATTTACCACTGTGTTGCTGGTAAATGATGCATGACTTTATTGCATGATCTTCAATCCATGCTACACTATCATATTGAGTAAAAATGTTGCATATATATTGTGTTTCTTCTTCAAATACCCGATCATAGTACCTTAGGTAAACTACTACCTCATAAATCCAGCCCTCCCAGGCTAAAACTTTTTAGCTAAAAAACTTAAAGTTATCGGCCCACCTAGATGACAGTGAGATATAGTGATCTCCCCATGTACAGGGATTGACGTTAAATCCCATGAATACTTCAGTTACTACATCCACTCGTGCAGAGTAGTATTCTCTCTACAGACAGAGAGGCCTCGCAATTCACATACAAGTGTTCTGCAATTTTTCTACCTTAAAGCAAGTTGGAGGAGAGTTCTCTTCAAAGGGAAGTATACTCCATCTCAATTTTCAAACTTTTCTCATTTCTTTTTTTCTACGACAAAGTTCTCTGTCTTTCTTTAGAATTATAACTTTGCCATCCTCACACACTTAAGCACCCTTGGTATGTACCTGCACGGGTCTCTAGAGCATCCCTTTACATTGCTGAAACTTTATTTTATGTGCAGGTATATTTTGTGTTATAGAAAACTCAGTTATATTGCTGTATAGTTTCCGCTGTGGTTGGATATGTACAAGTAAGTTTTCTATACATAGTAGTGAAATCCCTGTCTGCTCTGGAAACTTCATCTCAAGGTCATCTACAGGACCCAATGCAAGCACTTAAGTGATGCTTGAAAAGGTCCGAGCCAGTGCATCGAGGAAGATACCGCCTCTTCTTACCTCTCAGAGAGGGAAAGGATGACATATCAGCACAGGCACTTTCATCCTCGATAAAATGGATTATTGGCTCCGCATATCGGGAAATAACCCCAGATCAAATGATATCGCTACATGTTTTGGCTCATGAAGCTAGGGCAGTTGCCACAAGTGTTGCATTTGAGTGAAACTGTTCCTTAACTGACATTATCCATGCCATTGGATGGAGGTCAGAGTAAACCTTCTCCAGCTTTTTTCTCCGAGATCTTTCATCCCAAAAGGCTCAGCTCAACTTGGCAGGACCTATAGCCATGGCACAACAGGTTATCTTCCCAGGTCGTTCAAAGCTTCATAAGGATGCAGCTTCACGACTTCCGCTGGATTTGCGGGAGGGAAAAATTTTCCCTTTCAAAGGCGCTCCCCAACATATGGAGTCTATTCTCCAGTCAGGTTATCTAGAAGCTGTCTCACATACCTTACGGGACTAAGTTAAGGGGATATAACTCCCTTCACCTCTTACATATTCTCTTAAGGTATTATGATTGGGTAACGTATTTGAAGAAGAAACCAATTTTTTCTCGTAAAATATGTTTCTTCAATGATACTTACCCGATCATAATACACATACACCCTCCCAGCCTCCCCGCAGTTACATCCATATAAAGAACGTGCCTTCTGCTCCAGTAGTAACTGAAGTATTCATGGAATTTGGTGCCAATCCATGTAGCAAGAAACATATTTTACTAGAAAAAATTGGTTTCTCGTGTTCATGTCTTTATTAATACTTTCCTCTTGAGCTAGTTCACAAGAATGATATTACAAAAACTGCAAGACATAGATCAATGACTGTTTTCAATTTCTGTGTTCTTTGTGACATGTGGGAAAGAGCTGTATTATTTAAATATAAATGGTACCCAGGAAAGGCAGATTTGTAACAAGCGTCCTTCGAAGGGACTGATGCTTTACTAGGCAAAAAGAATTACCAGGAAATCAAGATAAGACCATTGTTTCCTTGTAACTGCCAAGTGTTGAAACCATCTCATATTCTTCAGCAATAACAAAATTTTCAAATTAGCTGCTGTGGAGGACATATTGGATGTCAGATTGGCACCATTTTCATTTAGGACAAAGTGGACATCATTAGAAGTCTTTTGGTGAAAACCCTATTTCAACAGGACCATCCAGTCACGGGGCATAGCAGTAGCAAGATTTTCAAGACAGCTGTCATGACAGCCATATTGGATGTACGATTGGTACCATTTTCATTCAGGACCAACTAGGTGTTGTAAGAAGTCTGTTGGTGAAAACCCCATGTTGATATAACCATCCATTTGGGAGGAGTTGAGATAATATTTTCAAGATAGTCACCATGGTGGCCATATTGAGGGTCAATTTGCATAATTTCATTTAAGACCAACTAGACACCAGAAGAACTCTTCTGATGAAAACCCCCATGTCAAAATCACTTTCCATTTAAGAGGAGTACTGATAACAAGATTTTCAAGTTTGCCACCATAGCGACCATATTGGAAATCAGATCAGCATCATTTTAATTTAGGACCAACAAGACATTATAAGAAGTCTTCTGATGAAAACTCGTTTTGGAAGAGGAACAAAAACAAGATTTTCAACATGGCTGCCATGGTGGCTATATTGGATATCAGATGTGCACCATCTCCATTTAGGACCAACTACACATCATAAGAAGTCTTCTGGTGAAAGCACAATATCCATATGATCAGCCATCTAGGAGAAGTAGCAATAATAAGATTTTTCAGATGGCCATTGTCGTGGCCATATTGGAGGTCAGATTGGCACCAGTTTCATTTACATCCAAGCAGACATCATTGAAAACTCAATGCTGATATGATCATTCATTCAGGAGAAGTAGTTTGTGTTATTGTCAAACCAGCATGTACAAATAAGAATGAGTCAGAAATATAAATCTAGACTTCATATCTAATATCATAGTTATTTTTTCAAAAAATCTCATATTTGCCTTTACATATTTGCAGTAAAAACTAATTTATCTAGAAATAAAATGTTTTCTTACTATCCTCTAACATATTTCTGTAGATATAAAATCCCAAGGGGTAACAGGGTAATTGTAAAGAACACTATATAAAGAAATATGCATGTTTGTTACCAGGAAATTGGTGTTGGAGTCGGAAGCTGAATATTCCATTATAAAGATCACATTTGCCTCTGAACATATTTAATCCCATCAAAATTTCCAATGGAACCCAAGTATAGTTTCATTTTAATTAATGTCCTTGTAATGAGATTTGACTGTTCGCATAATAAATACTAACAGCACATGTACTAGCAATACAAATATTCTATTTTTGCCATCTCCAAGTGTTGTTTGGTGGGATATAGTACCCAAGCCAAAGGTGAAGACACTACTCCACCAGACAACACTGTATGAGGACAGTTCCCAAAGCAATAACTGATTTAGGACATCACATGATGTCATACAATGTTGGCATGTGGCAATAGCACACACTGTAACAGATTTGAATGACTATTGCCACAAATAGTATCCAGGAGTTGAGAGGTAATGAGTACTGTCCTAATATAAACTCGGAATTCAAGAACTTATCATGTGATGTACTAAAAAATGATTGTACATGTAATGACCGTCTTAAAACATAAAACAAAGTTTTTATTCCGAGAGCTAAATTATAATTGTGGTTGCCTGAATATAATTAGAGAGACATATATACACAAGTCTGTGAAGCAGTTACTTTGTTGCTTTGCCAGTGGAATTAACATTTAAAGTCTTGTATTACCCATTTTTCCATCTGACTTTATAGACACCAACAGCAGGCTTTAATAGGTGTTCATCTTCTGGTGTTGTATTTGTGTTGGTTTGCTGTCTGGTCATTTCTAGCAAAGCAAACAGTTTTTATTTTATCATCATATTGCAGATATATAATTAATTGATATACCTAATTTCAAATGGTACTGTATATGTGATCCTTATAAGTTACAGTTTGTATAACATTTCATATTTATACATCTTATCCTATTTAATTATTGTTACTGAAATTAATTTTAGCTTGTATGTAAATAATTTGAATCCTATGTGGAAGACTGGCCTTTTACCAAATATTATGTCATATTAAATATGGTTTCAGTTTGATTGGTGTTTTATGATGCATTACCACATGAATGATTACATTGATTGGTGTTTTATGATGCATTACCACATGAATGATTACATTGATTGGTGTTTTATGATGCATTACCACACAAATGATTACAATGATTGGTGTTTTATGATGCATTACCACTACATTGATTGGTGTTTTATGATGCATTAACACATGAATGATTACATTGATTGGTGTTTTATGATGCATTAACACATGAATGATTACATCGTGCTGAGAAAATTAAAGTAAAGTGCCTTGCTAAAAAAAAAAAAAAGCAATGTCAGCCAACATGGTCCGGTTTGGTCAGAAGTCAAACCTGCACCCTTCTGGTCTCGAGAGTGGCACACCAACCACTGAGCCATCAAGGCTTCCTGTTAAATATCGTAAAAATATAATACATGCATATATGACATGCATCAGTAGCTTATTCAGTTGTGGATAAAGAATTTTTGAAGGTTTTATTGTTTTTAGTACCAATTCGATCCATGTTTGAAAATTCTTGTACAACATAAACAAGAAATTGTAAGCACAAATTTCTTAGTATACTGTAAATAAGAATGTAAAATCATTGTATCTAGATAGTTTTAGGTATAATTAAATGTTTAGGTTTGTTGGTGGGGTATAACGCCATTTTTCAGCACGATAGGCTATACATGGTGGACAGTATATTTGGCGGAGGAAGAACCCGGGAAAAACCACTGACCTATGGGACGATACTGGCAAGCTTTCTTACATTTAATGTTAAGGAATTAGAATCCCTGTAATGAAATTACATTTCATCATTGTTAGATGCATTTGTATAATTTACATAGGTGTTTACCGAGTACTCTGACATTGTCAGGGTATATTCTGCCCATTAGTTGATATTGTTGCTTACTGGTATTTTGTCTTGTGTTTGCAATAGCCATGTACTGGTACGAAATATTTCTCTTTCGAATATGTTCCCCGATCACATTGTTGGGAATACCTCTCAAATCCAGCAATTCTAGAACGGCGACAATGTCCTCTTTCATGTCTATATGCCATATAGACAACGGGAAGAAACCCTTCCCCATTACCTCCCACTACCACCACTAGGTGGCATTGGTAGTAAACCAGTGTAAGCTTTCACTGTGGTACAAGCAATATTGACCTGCACTACTTCTTTGAATCCTTCAACATCTTTGTGATTTCGAACCATCCACTGCAAGTGTGGTGATTTATTATATATTAAAGTGTCCACAAGGGATTGGTAACCTTTGTTGGGATTTTTTGTGAATATATTCAGTATTTGTAAAAGTTTGTAGACTTAGTGGGTATTTTTTTCAAACTGGCAAGTTGCACATGACCGAACATGCATTATTGGTTCCCTTACCTCCAGTACAGATGGCAGACCCAACATTATTGACTTGGTTGCTAGAGAAATACTGCCCTACATTTAAGGATAATGTTATGACTACTTCCATGTTGCTTGGTATGTTGTACATGGATATGGAAACTTTGCCAGATGTAATACAATCCCTCCAGTGAGTGCTGGGAAAACCTTGATCTCCCGATTAAATCCAATCCTATGATGGAAAGGACAGAATTCAGTTTCAAGGTCGAGGTGGAGGAAATGTATACATCTGATTGCCCAATGCCTCTATCTACAAGTCACAAGGTGAAGCATTTTGTCTTTTTCCACAGCAGGCAAATATTGGCAAGATTTCCAGGCATCTTTTGGACAAAATCTGTGACAAAGGGAATTCACGAGTTCTTTTTTTTTTTGTTGAGCATAGTGATTCATAGGGCAGCTGACCACTCCACAGCCAACATCCTTATGGCTTCGTCAAATCTTGATTTGATATACGATACTTTTCTACATTCAATGCCACTGAAACTACATCACTCCTTGGCTTTATGATCGTTGCCATTTGACTCCCAACTTACCTCCCCCTCCACCTTTTCGTCCCAAACAGTCTCTGCCACAAAGGAGATATGTTTTTGGAGGCAGTGTGATAGATGGCAGTATCTTTCTCAACAATAACAGACTTGTCCACACCAATGCTTCAAACAGCAGTAGATGTTTCAGTCTAGGAGGCAATTTAATAAGGGTGAAAGGAAACAAAGTTTCTCTTTCCCCAAGTCTCTCAACAAGTGCAAATGAATCATTAACCCTACCACTCACAGAGTCTCCCAGTTGGTGCCAGACTGTTTCATTTCCACCATGCTTGGATCAACCTTTTCCCAAACGAATGGGTGATCCAAGTAGTTTCAGAGGGGCTTTAGATTTCATTCATTTAACTGATCACATTACTAGTAAACCATATCACACCTCCCAGCAGATGCATGTTGATGTATCACTCAACTTAAACTGGTTCACTACCAGTGCCACATAGCACTGGCGGGGAGGGGGGTAAATGGGCAGCAGGGTTTCTTCCCTTTGTCTATATGGTATTGTTATGTATTATGTTAATATATAATATTACAAATATTTTAGGAAATTATAAATGTTTCTCGACTTTAATATTTGCTCAAACCTTAATTTTATGTTTAAATTTGCATGTTTAGCTATTGTCCTTGAATTAGGTTGTTTACTTAGTATTCAAGTTCAAGGACGGTTTTGGTAAACAAGTTGTTTATTCAATTTGAGGTCAGGGTTGATTTTGTTTACAGATAAAACTAGAATTTCCTTTAGAATTATGTGTTAAAAGGCACATATACCATATAATATTCTAGAACATTATCATGTGACCTATCTTTGTATATACCATGTTTAGTTGACAGTTTTCAGTTTCGACCTTACCATCAGTCTTTAAAAAGTCATTAGAGTTGTGAAAAATCATTCCAAATTCAGAGAGGAATTATTTAAAATATTCATTGGATTATAAAAGTGCTCATAGACTTTTGGCTTTTGGAATTTTGAATTGATGATTTTGGGATTTATGTGAACTCATTCAAAGGTATTCTGGAGTACTTCATTTTGGCACATCAGTACATTAAAGACTACTGGCACATCAGGACATTAAAGACTATTGGCACATTAGCACCTTCAAGGATACCGAATTTCATTCAGAACATTCTATATTTAGGACTTGCGACTAGGACACTTAGGATTATTGGATTATTTGTATTTTAATTCAAGTTACTGTAAGTGTCTTTTGATTTTTATTTTAAATATCGAGAAATAAATTGCTTGTTGATTTTTACTTGATTTGTTGGTTTCACTTTCTTTCTGTTACATTTTTCTTAGACCATAGAATCGTAACAGTATATATAGACATGAAAGACAAAATGTTCATCTTTCTGGAAATGCTGGATTTGAGAGGTAGTCAAGCTTATATTCCTAACTTTAATATGATTGGGTAAGTATTCATGGAAAAACATAATTTTACTACAAAATTTGCTTTATACTTGTAATTCAGTTTTCCAGATGTAACAATAAAATATATAAAACAACCAGTTTTGTTTTATTTTTTTAAATCCTCTCGCCATTAAAGTTGAGAGATGATACAGCATTTTGCCTGTTAATTTGTTTGTTCCTTATGCCTTCAATATTTTAGATTAATTTTCCCTTACACTCAAAAAAATAGGTACATGTTCTCTTAGAGTATATTTCACCTACACTCATGAACATTGGTATGTGGATGCATCTTGGGGAGAGTAAGTGACTTATACCAAGACCACACCACTGTGACCCAATTTTTGCACATAAAGTGACTTTTGTATTTCAGCTATTTGTTTGATGCATGCCTAGTATCATGGACCCCATTTCATCTGTACTCATGAAAATTGGTATTTGGATGCATCTCAAGAAGAGTAGCTCCTACATAATTTGCACTGTGACATTTATATTTTAAATCAGTATTGACTAATTTGCACAGTGACATTTATATTTTAGGTCAGTATGGCCTAATTTGCACAGTGAAATTTATATTTTAGGTCAGTATGGCCCAATTTGCACAGTGACATTTATGTTTTAGGTCAGTATGGCCTAATTTGCACAGTGACATTTATGTTTTAGGTCAGTATGGCCTAATTTGCACAGTGACATTTATATTTTAGGTCAGTATGGCCTAATTTTTGCAGTGACATTTATGTTTTCAGCCATTTGCTTGTTACATGCTCTGTATCTTAAACCGTATTCCATCTTGAGAAATCAAACTCTTTTTTTTTACCTTACACTGATAAAACTTTGTTGATGCATCATATTGAGTAGTATATTGTGATATTTCTCTCCTCCATGTGGTGATTCCGTTCTAAGTGAAGACTCACAAACATTGGGTCATGGGTTTAGACCCTCTTGCTGTATCTCCACTCAAGGCATTTGACTCCCAATGCCATGGTATCAATCCTTCATACCAGTATTTTGTCAGGTATTGTGACTGTGCTCCTGTTGGTGAAGGGGATTCATGTTTATAAGTAGCACCTTGTTTAGTTTTTCTAGTTTGACCCAACAATCAAAAATATAGTATCAAATAATGCTTATTTTTTTATGGGAGTTTGATTTTTCCCATTTTGGAAGAAAATGCAAACAGCACCAAAATTAAACACTATCCAAACTATATTAACATTTATATATATATATATATATATATATATATATATATATATATATATATATATATATATAGAGAGAGAGAGAGAGAGAGAGAGAGAGAGAGAGAGAGAGAGGGGGGAGAGAGATCACTAAACTTTGGATATTGTCAAAAGTAAACTACAACATTTTGCACCCATATGTAAACTTCTTTGAGTTAAAAGTCTGTGCATTGATGGAAACATACACAATAAGCAAACTTGACTTTTTAAAAATTTTTACCTTCATTCCTGGACCACAAGAGTTATGTGCATATCACAACCTTTGTTGATAGCTTTGCAGCCAGTCCGTCAAGGTCTTTTTGGAGAATATGTTTGATTTATATGCATAGGTAATTTTGAAAATCAATGGGACAAGCATTTTATTAAATGTCAACTCATTCTAAACCCTGAATAGATAAGTGGACCCAAAATACAGAGGTATGGGTTTGTTCTGCACATCTGTAATTCTAAATTTGATCCCAGGTCATGATCAACATGAATAAGAGTAGGGAATCACACGTATATCCTAGGTTAGTGCTTTCCTGCGAGTTCTCATCTTTACTTCAAATACCACCATGTGCAGTTTATTTTGTTGAAAAAATTAAAACATTTACGAAGTTTCAAAATTGTCTGTAATATGTATTTCCTTGTTTTAACTATGGTCATTTGATCTTACTATGGTTTTGCTTTGTGTTAAAATAAGTGCATGCATTTGTTCACACAGGCTTAAAATCTTGTCAAAATATCCTTTAGCCTTGAAAGAAAGCAAGTCCCAAAGATAAGATCACCCTTATTATTCAATTTTTACTTTTTCTTTAAAAAAAAAAATCGTAACATGTTATATGAGGCAACACGTACTTGTACCAGAATTATTCCCTCACAAAAATTATACAAAATATTTTTTCTCCCACTAAACACTCCTTATCTGCATCGTCTTTCTAGACAAGCATGAGGTTTTGCACAAATAACTATGATCAATTAAGTACATAATTATCAAATTATCTAATGTCAATTTGCTAATTATTTAGTGTCATATTCCTTATGTTGAACACAGTTATCTGTCCTACTTTTTAATGTTATTTTTGTATTTGATCCTGAAATTTTATTGTTGCTATGAAGTAGCACTCAGATTTATATAGAAGACAAAA
Organism: Margaritifera margaritifera; assembly: GCA_029931535.1. NCBI lineage: Eukaryota > Metazoa > Mollusca > Bivalvia > Unionida > Margaritiferidae > Margaritifera > Margaritifera margaritifera. The sequence continues at coordinate 7,469,638 of JAQPZY010001681.1, forward strand.
TTATTGACATCTCTGTGTTCTCCCAAGGTCAAGTTCAGTGCATAGCAAATACACAATTCTCCTTCATTTCTACATGATGACTAAGTACAGAGTCATGTATCAGATCATATTTTCTATTCCTGTCACATCACCGTCTAATTCTTCGTAGTGGTTTGGCATAGATTGGTTCCATCACATGATTCACTAAGTAAATACCCACGCCAATCAAAAGAAAGAGACCCAGTCCAGAAATCATCAAATATCTGTAGATTATTGAGTAGTCATAGATCTGAAAAAAAAGAAAGATGAAATTTGCTTCTTTTAAAGCATACAACTTCAGAGATGCTAAAGGTGGAAGCAATAAAAACTTTCCTTTTTTTTAAAAATGCATATAATATGCAACAATCAATGTGAAATAACAATTACTCAGCAATGTGTATATTATATACTTTTAAAACATACTCGTTGCATTATTTAAAGTTATACAAAGTCAGAACAAAAATCAAGATGGAAGCCATCATAACTATCCACAAAATAAATTTAATCAAAACTAACAACAGAGTTTAACAAATCAGATAGACTGATGCCTGGGGCCCCTCTTTATCTATACTGGGCCCCTCCCATATTCTAAGTGAATTGCCCATCAGGATTGTCAACAAGTGTTATCTAATTTGCCTGAAAGTAACCCTTAATGTGCCAACAAAATGTGGCATTTTCATTTTGAAGTTCTTGAAAGACACTGTGAATTATTGATATTTATCCCCTTGCTGGTCTCCATATGTAGGTTCCTCCACCTTGTGAAGATAGTCTACATAACTGTATTGAAAGCTATAAACTTTGTGAACAAAGTAAAGCACATGACCAATGAATGGGGAACAGTACTGTTTCTCTTTTCCATATTTCATTGGTTACCTATAATTAGCGGTCACTTGTCCTGCATGAATAATAATGAGCTGTCTCTTCCTCACACTGACTGGGTAATGCATTACTTGTTAAATATATCAAGTGGTATCTAGGCAATTGTTTGACAATCACGCTAAGCTAGTGAATTAGCAACTTATAAAAGCCTCCAATTCAATGTTTTCACCCTAAAGAAACTGAGCTAATTACATGGTATTTTAACCCACTTAGTTCAAACAGTTGGTAGCCGGTGGTTCTACTGATATATGGAGTGAGTGTTTTCTGTAATTGTGATACATCCACAGTACTATTACATGAACTAATTACAAAACTTGAAGTTACTGTTAAATGACCAATGCCTCTCCAACTTAATTTCTGTTTTCAACTTTGATCGAGAAACATGGCGATTTTTGCAATGTTCAGAAAACGAAACTTCTAAGTACTGGTTTACATCAGGACCTATATAAAACAGTGCTTCTAATGAAATCAAATCAAATAAAAATTTTAATAGACAAGGTCACACAATTTGTTTCAGAAGTACAGTATTGAGAGAGGAGAATACACACAGAAAATTTGTCAATTTAAAGCAGGCATATGTCAGAAAAAAATTCTTTGAGTACTGAACAAAGACAGTGCTTCTGCTACATAAAAATAAAGGGGTGCTCCATCCCCTCCTCTGCCCCTAAATCTCTCCCCATCTAGCCTCAGTGCCCTCCCACCTACCCCTCAAGGGTCATCCCCTCTGCATTTATATATAAGTAACAATACATCCTTAAAACTGTTCTTCTGTCTCCATATATTTTTATCTTTATTTATTGCCTGATAAATATAAAAATGTGCTTTTGTCTGACTTTGCTTCCAAAATAGATTACATTTCAAAATTCATCACTGGCTTTAAGTCATTCCATTACAAATAATGCCCCCTTGTTCCAGAATGTACCCCTATGGTAAAAAACAGTGCCTATATCATAAAAGGTGCCCATCTTGCCCTCCCCTCTGTAAGAATTTCCTAGCTTGTGCACTGAAAGACTGATACCAAAATTTTATATTTTTTTGTTACTATTTAGTACCACAAAAATGGATACAGTATTAATTTAATATGGTACTGACAGGATCCCTACAACAATACACCAACATGCCAGAAATATCACACACTCCATTAGCAAGTCAAGAAGTGTGTGCTACTATTACTGTATCCTAGATCTGGTCTCCATTTTTCAGGCACCTCTATCTGCACATTTTCTTATAAAGTCTTCTAAGTTTTTCTTATATAATTATAAATATCGATGGCAATATATTTCTACCACTAGCGCTTTTTTCAATACATGCCTTTGGAAATCTTTTGGTTCTGGTCAATATAACTGACTGTGGCTCAGAGATATCTCTTAACCCTTTTGCAGCAGGATACGACTCCAGTCCTACTTTACCTTTGCCAGTGGGATACGACTCCGGTCGTATGTTCACAACATTCCGTCACCCACTCCGCAGAAGTGTATTTTTAACATGTATAAAACGTCATCAATTTACGTGTACTCTTTTGAAAAGAAGGAAATAAAGGTAGAAGGTACACATAGCATTAACAGATCATTTTTAAAAGACCCAAAAACTGGTAAAAATTTGATTTCAAAATCAAGTTTTAACGTGCGGAGATAAAAAATGGCGGTCATATACTGAAGAGGGAAATGAAGACAGTTATGTGCTTGCTGAATTAGTTGAAAATAAAGACCATTTTGTGTGGAAAATTGACATTCTCTGCAGTGTGGATCGTTATCTTTACTTCTTCAAAATGAACGGAGCTGATGATAACTGGTTATTTGAAAATTTTATTTCAAATGAGTTTTTATGTGAGATCAACATGGTGGACAACACTGAAACAGCAAGTTACGGCAGTGATGTGGATGCCAATTTTGATGAAAATATAGACAATTTTGTGGGAAAAATTGATGTTATAGGCAGTGCAGATCATGAGCTTGACTTTGACAAAATGAACAGAGATGATGATAACTGGTTAGTAGAAAATTTTATTTCAAAACTGAATTTTAACGCATGTAATTCACAATGGTGGACAGGACTGAACCGGCTGTGATGTGGATGCCGATTTTGATGAAAATATAGACAATTTTGTGGGAGAAATTTATATTTTAGGCAGTAGGGATCATGATCTTGTTTGCATCGAATGAACTGAGCAGATGATAAATAGTTAATTGGTATTTTTGACTCGGATATTGACGGTGATGAAGATGTGGATGCTTTTCAAGCTAACTGGACATTTTGAGAACTTCACTTCTCATAAAGTTTGCACATATACCAATGTTGGGTGTGTGCATAATATTATGAAATATTACTGCATTCCTGGAAATGGACCAAAATAAACCCAACATAACTCTGATATTATTACATCAAAATTTATTGTGGAATAAAAACACTGAACCAAAATGAAAAGATTTGTCGACTTACCAGTAAGGATTATTCTGTTTGCTCTCCAATTCTCATGCGAGTAAATTTAATAAAATCGTAATAACTTTTGACATTCTTGATGGATTTTTATTATTTTGTCACCTTCTTAAATGGCATAAAATTCCCCTCATTTCATACACTCACATATAGGAGGTAAAATGAATATTGCAGATAGGAAAATTGCATTGAAAGTAAGTTAGATAAAAAAAATGTAGAGCATGTTTTTTGCTTACATAACTTTACTTTCAACTGAAGTTTTTATGTCTCAAAATTTTCAGTGAAAAAATATATGACCTTAAGGAAAATGTTATGCTTTTTAAATCGGTATACAACATTGAAAAATAATTTTAAAAAATTGTCCTGTAAAGCCAGATTGACCAACGTCACTGCATTCTCACATGCTGCTACACCAATGACTGAAAAAATTTTCAGTTCTACACAATTGCCTGTCTGATTGGGCTTCAGTGTGAAAAGGGTTAATACCTTTTGTAATGCCTTTGATGCTGCTGTCTCCTCCCTGGGAAGAACCAGTAATATCACTGAGAAAAGCACAGCTACCAATATTGCTCCAATTCCAGCATTGCTGTAATGATAAAAAATTTCCTTTAAATTGAAAATAAATCTTCAATTTAAAACTTATGAACTAACCATTGTACTTAAGTGTAAGATTATGTATTCAAATCTGCTAGAAACTGAGAGAATATTTTTGCCCGACTTGTATTCTTGCAAATATTTGAAATTTCAAACTGAATGTGATAGTTGTTCTAACAAAATCATTATTAAATTGAGTTTTCTTGCAAGTAAAATGCTTGGATTAGATCTAGAATATTTTACAACCTACTAGACAATTTGGGGCCGTACACGTTAATGTACGCACAAACTGTACAAATGAACTTAAGAATATCTAACCAACAATTTATTACTTTCTGCCATTACTGGCCATGGTGGAGAACAGCTGTACAGCAAACTCAAATGGTGGCAAGTCTGCCTCGTGTAAATTCTGGATCAAGTATCACAACTAATGAATTAAATCATGTGGAATTACCTCCAGTGATTGGTGAACTCCTATGTGAACTACAAATTATGCCTGCAGACCATCTAACCCTGAATTGCACCTTATATGGTTGTTCTCCACCATGCCCAGTAAATATCAGAAAATAAAAAGTGTCCAAAAACAATTTGTTGGTCTACTTACTTCTCATCAATGTTTCTGCAGTTGTCTTTTACTTGCATGAAACTGCCTGAATATCATATGAATAAAATAAATGAAATCAATTCTGACTTGAGGTTGTTGTCTTTCCCTGTGGACTGGACCAAAGCATCCAAAGGCTAGCGTACAATCAGCCTGAATCAAATGCTGCATTTCGCTGCATAGTTTAGTGCAGGTTGATATCAAACTGATGCAAACTCATAGAAAAACAGTAAAGCAGGGCTGAGCACATTTTTTCTGGCTCCACTTGGCTTGAACAAGTGACTTGTGAAAAGTCACTTGTCATGCAGAATTTTTAAATTGTACATAAATTTAAGTAAGTACAAAAATAGACTAACTATTTTTAGAGACTTTAAGTTTATTTAATAATCTATCCCAATAAATGTTTAGAACAAGCTTTATGAATTTAAGCCATAATCTATCCTTATTCTTTGTACCTATATCCAGTAATAACAATCAGAAGCTAATTTTTAATATGAATATTTGATCAAGATCAGCATATCAAGTTTTTAATATTTCTAAAAAAAATAATTTTGTATAACACACAGAAACCTAATCTTTTTCTAGCAATTTAGAAATCGAATATATTACTAAGAATGGAGATACTGTATTTTGAATATGACTGTTGTAAAATTTGTACCTTTAATGCTTGTGTTCATCCATGACCCAAAAGAAATATATAATAAATTGTAACAATTCAAGGCCCAGAAGCATGTTAAATATGTTGTTGTATACATCTTTTAATGTTAAGTTAGTTCCAGCATAACCAAGGTCTAACTGATCTGCACATTTAAAAGTATCTTTTCCTATCCCTACAACTTTTCAGGTTTCTGATTTAATAGTTATCAAAGCCATGAGCTGGGAGTCTACTCCTCGTTAGAAGTTGTAATTTACATTTATCTGGTTAAATAAGGTATGAAACCATCTGCTGATTCATGCCATATGTATGAAACCATCCACTGATTCATGCCAGGGGTATGAAACCATCTGCTGATTCATGCCATGTGTATGAAACCATCTACTGATTCATGCCATGGGTATGAAACCACCATCTGCTGATTCATGCCATATGTATGAAACCATCTACTGATTCATGCCATGGGTATGAAACCATCTACTGATGCATATGGGTATGAAACCATCTGCTAATTCATGCCATATGTATGAAACCATCTACTGATTCATGCCATGGGTATGAAACCATCCACTGATTCATGCCATGGGTATGAAACCATTTGCTGATTCATGCCATGGGTATGAAACCATCTACTGATTCATGCCATGTGTATGAAACCATCTGCTGATTCATGCCATGGTCCCAGCATAGCCAAGTGACCTCTTTGATTTTAACTGCCAAGTGAGCCTGAAACATACACATCACAATATCAGCACTTAGTGTGTGATGCTGGCTAGAAGCTTTTAGTTCCCCGGGGCAGATCCAAGAAGATCATTTGGGGGGAGGAGGTGTAAACAAGTAGGCAATAGGCCTGCAAGATGGAATCCCTGGTGGGGAACCAGGAATCAAAGTCCCTGAAAGGACATGCATTCTAAGCATTATGATGGCATAATTTTAACCACCTAACCGTAAGGAAAATTTACTCTAGGAAACGTTTTGGTTGTTTTGCGCACATTTTTAAAAGGGGGGGGGGGGGACCATGTGCTGGGTCTGTCCTGCCTCAGATCTGCCCCTGGGCCCTATAAAAACAGGTCGGTAGGTGTTTTTTTTGTGTGCTCATGGCAGTAGATAGGACTCCCAATAGCTTCTATTAAAAGTCAGGCTGCAACATTTAAAAAAATATCTAAATAAGTACACAGTATACAATAACCAAAGCAATGTCATTTAACTAGAAGTCAGTCAAACATCTCTATCTCTGTCTAGTATACTTTTAGGTGACAGCCGAATGTAGGTCAATGGCAATGTACATAACATACCTCCCTCAATCTAACATTATTTCATTTGCTGCAGCTTGTTGCACTCTTACTACTATAGGATTCAGCTGGCTTCTCATGTTTGTGTCTAATACATGTGACAAACTTCTGTTTCATCGTGATATTGTTTGGCATTGTAAGGTCATATATGACATGATATGTGCAGTTCTTTTGTCAGTAATAGCCACTCTGTTGACATGGCTACCAATTTTGTACACATTTACAGCCAGCAACCTAAAATGAGCCATTCAAAACTTGTAATTGTTGCAGCCCTAACTGAAAGTATGTATATTTATAAATGTAATTTTTTGAAAGCAACTATTATTTGATCATTTTTTTACATGCCAGCTGTGAATCAGACTCTGAAATCTACAGATATCATACTATTTCCCCTTTGACATAAACTGATTTGTCTCAAACTCCTGAGAAAGTTTTTCCACCATGGCCAAGAGTTTTACTTGTGCTGAATGTCAGGCTATGGGATTTTTTCAACCTTATAAAAGTAGCTGTAATAATCACCAAGGTTTCCTATTAAACATGATAGCAAAACTCAAAGAAAAAAAGCTTTATTATGGTTGGCATGAGGGGGTACATGAGCTAGTGTGTTAGCTACTAAAATTGATACTTTTTATTTTTACTGGTTTCTAAGATAGTCACTAGTGTAGGTATGCAGGGCTGATTAATTTTTTTTTTCAACCACTTGTCCAGGACAAGCAGTTTCAGAAAATTCACTTGTCCCAAAATCTCAATTTCTTGCCTAGATTCGATGAGTTGGGTGCATTTTTATCCATATTAAAAACAAAAGAAATAATGTACAACATGGTTATTTCTTCAAACGGCTTACTTTTTAGTTCTTTTATTGTCAAGGTATCTTATATACACTATTTTTTGCTCCAATACAGTAGCATCGGTACTCCCATCAGCAAGAATGGAATGGAATTTACTGGAATTCAGACCTTAATGAACTTCCTAGCACCAAGATTAGCATGGTTCTTCTCCTGGAGTGCACAAAGCATTTCCATATCAGAAAATGGTTTTCCATATTGGGCTAGGGCGTAGACTGTGTTAAAGACAGCTCTCATTTCATTTTATTTTTTTATTTCATTCTCATTTATTTGTAAAATGGCCTTTCCTAGCAGAGTATTAGCAACTCAAACTGCAGGGACTTTATGCACACGCTGGCTAGTGTCATGCTTATATTGTGCTGCAGCGGCTTTATGAGGTATAAAAACCCATCATGAGACTTGGTTGATTAAATCCTGAATTTGTCAGTTCCACTGACAGATACACAGGTTGAATTTATAACCTGTGCCAGTTTGGAATATTGTTTGCAATAACTGCAAAACATCTTTCCTTCAGAGTCAACAAATTCAAGTCAATGATAATTA